>CM062290.1:350791653-351144168 GCA_031216915.1 Pictodentalium vernedei
GTAGTCCATAAAAGTAACTTGTGGTATGTTCAAAGATGGTTAAATAATTCACTTCTTCTTCTAGTAATCCTGCACCATACCCGTCAATGACCTCATTTATCAGTTTACGAGTCTGAGCATCTGCTTGACTATTTATCACCTTATAGTATTCTTCATTGTTCAACATGTTCAATATGATTTGTCTGTAGTAATCACTGTCCATGCATATGACAGCACCACCTTTGTCGGCCTCTTTGATGATTATGGACTTGTCATTCATCAGAGTTCTCAATCCATTTCTCTCCTGCTTTGGCAGATTGTGTTTTGTTCTACAGTTACCTTGAACTGGACTTTCTTTCAAAGTCTGAATAGCTTCTTCCAAATATTTATCTTTACTTTTAGGTGGGTTCCACCAAGTTTTATTTCTAACTAGAGGTCCGCACTTTTCATCTTCCTCATTTTCTTTACCGTGATATATCTCACTCAATCTTAATTTTCTGCAAAACTCCTTAATATCTACCCTCAACTCAGTACTGTTCCCTTTTGGTGTTGGTGTAAATTTAAGTCCTCTTTTCAATAAATCTATTTGGAGAAAGGGGGGGGGGGTATAGATAATTAATCCATTTTAAATCGTTTGGGATGGCTCTTTTTATAATAGTAATTACCTACACCTGCTTGTTTTTATAAGGCTTTTGTCCATGTTCACTTGGGGGGGGGGGGGGACTTCCTTTGTTTAGACTGAGGATGAGTTTAAGTAATGTAATATAATGGGCATGACTGTAAGCATTAGTTTGGTGTAGGGGGTGACGGGAGGGGGTGGGTGGGTTGGATGACCAGCTCATTAAGAATTATTTATTTGTTCATCCTTATAATTCCTATTTTAATTCTTTATCTAATCGTACAATTTTTCCTTATTACAGGAGTGGCGTCAACGGGACACATAATGGCTACGGATTCCCGGGGGGGGGGGGGGGGGGGGGGGGATTAAACCACGGAGTTACAAAAGTATAGTCTCTCTACGGATAACTTGACTTTATTTATCGGAATATCATGCTTGACTCCGTTTACGTCGGATTAGTTCTCTGTTCAAGAACGCTTGCATCGGATCCAGCTCGACTCCAGGAGGTGTCGAGCTGGAGTCTGGGTAAGGCGCTCACAGCCATTAATTTAAATTATGCGGAAATATTGGTATCGTGAAAATAAATATAAATAGATGGTTAACATAGGAAAATTCGTGGAAAAACACATATATTCTGAGTTCATAAACTTTACTTCTAGTATAAAGGCCATATCATAGTATTATATGTTATGTTTCATAGAAATAACACGATTGGCACAGTGAGTCTTTGTGTATAGCCCCCTACTTACCCAACCTTTTCTTCTCCCTTAGCCAGAGAGTTACATGTACAGTGGCGCTTGCCCCGAGTCCGGCTCGACTCCCCCGAGAATGACAAACACTCTCGGGGGTTCGAGCTAGAGTCGGGAGTAAGGAGTTCATTCCCTTACATTATGCAGAAATATGGGTATTACCAACATAGTAATATATAGAGAGTTGGAGTGGGAAGCATCTGTGGGAAATAAATATACCGGGTTTTTTCGGAGCCCACAACATTTATAACTTAATTTCTAGGATAAAAGAAACATCATTATTTTATTTGTTATGTTAATTTCGTTATAATTTCTTTCGATAAAGGATCAACACGCCTCTGTTCAAATGTATGAAATAATTATTGCATATGCAGTTTCTGGAACAACGTCTCCAAAATCGATACACCACACCCAGTGGTTTACGTCATAACGTTATTTTGTAAATATTTGTATAACGTATTTTATAATAATAAAAATGCCTGAAGATCCGCATACAGAGCGGTGAAAGCGCTAGCAGGAATATAGTCAGTGATGTCGGTGTATTTGTTTTGAACTTTAATATTTTTTTCTTATATATATATATATATATATATATATATATATATATATATATATATAATCACTTTAACCCTTTACCCAACGCAGACGATTTCAAAATTCATTATTTTAAATATCATTTTTTAAATTTAAAAAAAAAAATTCAACAAAACCATATCATGTGACCCATCTTTGGAATGAGCTTGTTCCAAAGAGGGGTCACATGATATGGTTTTGTTGAAATTTTTCGAAAAATAATATTTTTTCAGCAGCTGTATTTGCATTTATGCGGGCGGATGCATGCAATTCGTTGGTTAAAGGGTTAAAAGGTATCACCCAGCGCTGCAGTGCAACCACCTATCGAAACTACTCACAGTTGGAATTTACACCGGTGCCCCCCTCAAAGCCCCCCCCCCCTCCCCAGCTGAAACCCTCTAGCCACATCCCTGTGTGGACTTGAAACTTTTATTTTTCACGAGCATTTGCGCGAGTGAAAAATCCTACTTTCAGGTCCACACGAATGAGATAATTCCCGATATTCACCAAAACAGCGTAGATTTTCTTTTTATTATATGCTACGTGACATTTTACTTTGCAGTATTCAGCCAGTTCTACTGCAAACAGTTTCAAGACAATAACAAAAAAGCTGTTGATCGTTCCTTCATGGTAACGTTCAAGGCAACGTCATGCACGAAAGCGTAACGTCATTTAGGAAGCTACTGAAAAAATTCATCATGAGGACCTGAAAATGAAAAGTGCTCATGAAAAATAAAACTTTCCGGTCCACATTCATGAGATAATTCCGATACTAACTAAAATAGAGTAGATTTTCTTTTTGGCTCACCAACGATAGTTGTGTGAGCCTATGCATAGCCCTTATGTCGGCATCTGCGTCGGCATCCGGATTCATACATTTTGAACTTTTGTGTGCAGGTTTTGATTTTTTTTTTTTTTTTTTTGCTTTTTTTTTTATGTCAGCATGCTTTTCAGGGATATCCATGCTTAGTTACTTGAATTTTGGACATTTGTGTACAGGTTTTTGACTTTTGTGTGCTGGTTTTGATATTTGTCTTTCTTTTCTTCTAAGGAGTAATTTACCTTGCAGTATATTGCCAGGGTTCCAGTTTTATGATAGAATGCTTCTTAGGGTAGTATTATATTATTTAACCCTTTCCCTACTTATTTACCTTCATTTTTTACTTTTGTGTGCAGGTTTTTGACTTTTGTGTGCATGTTTTTGACTTTTGTGTACAGGTTTTTGACTTTTGTGTACAGGTTTTGGTAATGGTCTTTTCAAGTGGAGTTTTATCTTACTGGCATATTGCCATGCTGGTTACTGCAACATTTTCAGGGTAATTTTCTCAATTTTAACCCTTTTGATTTTCGGGCTACTTTTCTCAATTTTAACCCCTTGAAACAAATGTTATAATTTTTTTGACTTTTGTGTGCAGGTTTTCATATTTGTATTTCTTCCTATCCAAGAAGAGATTTAACTTGCAGCATATTGCCATGGTTCCTGTTTTATGTTAGCATGCTTCCTACGGCTAGTAATATATTATTTAACCCTTTCTCTGCTTATTCACCTTAATTTTGGACTTTTGTGTGCAGGTTTTTGACTTTTGTGTAAAGGTTTTTGACTTTTGTGTATAGGTTTTGATAATGTTTTTTTTTTCAAGTGATCTTACTGGCATATTGCCATGGTTGTTTCTGTTACATTTTCAGGCTATGTTTCTCAATTTTAACCCTTTGAAACAAATGTGATACTTTGTTTACTTTCATGTGCAGGTTTTGAGGTTTTTCTATCTTTTCTTCCAAGTTGATATTTTTCAGGTAGAGTTTCACCTTACTGGCATATTGCCATGGTGGTTACTGTGACATTATCAGGGTATTTTTCTCAATTTTAACCCATTGAAACAAATGTGATACTTTTTTTTTTACTTTTATGTGCAGGTTTTGAGGTTTGTCTTTCTTTTCTTCAAAGTGGAGACTTACCTTGTAGCATATTGCCATGGTTCCTATTTTATGTTAGCATGCTTCTTGGGGCTATTATTATATTATTTAACCCTTTAGCTGCTTATTTACTTTAATTTTGGACTTTTGTGTGCTGGTTTTGGACCTTTTTTTTTTTTTACTCCAGCCACACCTTTACATTGACCACCTGTTGGTGAGCCACAGGGTACTGATACCCCTTCTAGTTTATTATATGCTATGAGACATTTATTGCACAATATTCAGCCCAATTTGACCCCAAATGCGTATGTTTCAAAACAATAACAAAGATCAACTGATCGTTCCTTCAAGGCAACATGATGCGTTCTAGCGTGATGTCATTTAGGAAGCTACTGAGGGATATTCCTCGATATCCATCGTGTCGATGGATATCAAGAAATATCTTTTAGATAATTTGTGATAATTCACAGGCTAGAAGATAATAAAAAAATGTTCATTTGATTCTTGTCATAGATTCTGTAAGTGGCCTTAACCCTTTACCCAACGTAATGGCCAAAACCGGCCAGTCTTATTCACAAAAATCGCCCAATTAATTTTCATTTTTTATCTCAAAAATATAGGTTATGACCCCTCGTTGGAATGAGCTCATCGAGCCCGTTCCAACGAGGGGTCATAAGCTATGTTTTTGAGACAAAAAATGAAAAAAATTAGTTATTCAAGAACTTTTTTTTGCAAGTGTCGTCTGCTTATCATGTTAGGTAAAGGGTTAAAGGCCTGGAGAATCCTACTTCTTTTTTGCACATAATAAGGTAACACTTTGACTTAATAATACTTAAGAATGGTGTGTAGTGAAGTATTGGCTACTTATTCAGACCATCAAAAGCCTGTATGTTGGAACATGTGTTCTACATGTGCAGAAAGTAACTCACCCCAAGTTAGAATGAGTCCCTTAAGGGTTAAACTCTATTAACCAAGCCTGAAAATAAGCAATCTGTCATTTGCAGAATGAGGTTCCCAGAGGGTGAATTTGCTGATGCTAGCCCATATAGTGGGCCAATTTATCCTCAGGATACCTCTTGCTGTTTAAGTTTGAGACCTTGATTCAGATTGAGGTTCACAGAGGGTAAATTTAGTGATGTTACCCTGCTGTGCAGGGTAGCATCACTAAACTCACACTCTGGGGACCTCATTCTGAAGATCACAGTCTGCTTATTTTCAGGCTTGCTAGTAAATATCTAAATATAAGGTTTATTTTTTTACTATGGATATGTATTGGTTGCACTCACAAGGGCATACTCTCAAATTCTAAGAACTAAAAACTGATTATCCCAGCAGGTATTATTGTGAATCCAGGCCTGAAAATAAGTAGTCTGACATTTGCAGAATGAGGTCCCCAGAAGGTGAATTTGATGATGCTATCCCATACAGTGGGCCAATTTATCCTCTGGGTACCTCTTTCTGTTTAGTTTTGAGACCCTGATTCAGATTGAGGTTCACAGAGGATAAATTTAGTGATGCTACCCTGCTTCACACTCTGGGGACCTCATTTTCCTGATGACAATCTGCTTATTTTCTGACTTGTGTGAATCGGGACAAATTTTAAGGTTTGGTCACCCCACTGACTGAGTAACAGTACACCCCCAGTAAAGAGTACAGGTAGCTCTGCCATAATGGTTCTCATTCAGAACTCATTTCATCTAATATATAAATGCGAATGTCTGTATCTATATCTCTCTCCATCTCTCTATCTATCTTTGTTCTGGGTGAACTCCTCTGTTTCTCGACCGATCGATCTCAAATTTTCTACACGGGAGTAATTCGTCTCTGCGAGTAACATGGGATGGGTGCCGTGCCCATGTGGGGTGACCTTGACCTTGAAATTGATGACCTTGTCCTTTTCTTTCAAAAACTGCTGGGCCGATCGATCTAAAATTTCATATGTGCGGGTATATTGACCCATCGATCATTTTGACTTTATCGGGGTGCCCGTGTGGGGTGACCTTGTCCTTGAAATTGGTGACCATGACCTTTTATTTCGAAAACGGCTGGGCCGATCGGTCTAAAATTTCATATGTGCGGGTATATTGACCCATCGATCATTTTGACTTTATTGGGGTGCCGTGCAGGGTGACCTTGACCTAGAAATTGTGACCTTGATCTTTTATTTCGAAAATGGCTGGGCCGATTGGGCTAAAATTTAATATGCGCGTGTATATTGACCCGTCGATCATTTTGACTTTATCAGGGTGCCTGTGCGGGGTGACCTTGACCTTGAAATTGAAATTGGTGACCTTGACCTTCTATTTCAAAAACGGCTGATATAACCATTTTCTCCCCTGCAACGTCGGGTATCACCCGCAAGTATGGTATAAAATCAAATTCAGGTTTGTGAATGCCCACATAATCTCTCGTCATAGTGAAAATACTGTGTTCAAAGTCAAACTACAACACAGTATGATTCAGTAAAGTAGTATTATTTGGTGACTTGTACTTGCTTTCAATGTAAGAAAAGGAAACCTCTGTTGGGTACAGTACAGTACAGTCAGCATGGATTGGTTGTAATCCACGTGTGGGTAATGATATCCACACATGCGTTTACCAGGGAATAAAAATCATCAGCGAAAGTTTTAATTAACCCTTTACCCAATGCAGACGATATCAAAATTTATTATTTTAAATATCATTTTTTTTAATTTTTAAAAAAATTTCAACAAAACCATATCATATGACCTCTTGTTGAAACGAGCTAGACGAGCTTGTTCCAACAAGGGGTCACATGATATGGTTTTGTTGAAATTTTTTGAAAAATAATATTTTTTCAACTGCTGAATTTGCATATTACGCACGCGGATGTGGCCGATTCGTTGGGTAAAGGGTTAAGGGGTCGTCCAACCTAACTTTGGTCAATTTTTTGACATTTTTCCCAATGCCTCAGAAACAGATAAGAGATGTAAGGAAAGGCAAATTATATTATCAAAATAATGAGTAAAGTGCATAGAAAAGGTACATATAATTTTTTTCAGGAAAAAAAGTGAATTTTATGATTTTGAAGAAGATTAATTTGCAAATGGCATAAGTAACAAACCGGTAAAACCACAAAATAATCGGTAATTCGAAAGCCTTGTCCTCAATATAATGATAACATACTACAGACTCGGAGAAAGCATTTTTTGGACACACACACTCTGGTGGGTTTTGACGTTTGAATGTAATAACATCAACACAAATTTTTGATGTTCCGGATGTGGCCATGTTTCAACGATGTTTTTCCGGTCATGTGATTACGATGTGGTTCTTGCAGAAATACTCAATTTGGGCAATCGTAAGAATGCAAGGACGTGATCACGCCCTTAATTTGTTCAAGACAATGTATGAGTGGATTTGCAAACAGGTGACAGCAAGTACTTGAGCTGTTAATGTCATAACTGCAAAATATGGTTCGAAATTCCCTCTCGCGTTTACAGGCCGTCTGAACTTTTTTGTTGACAAAAAATCTGAATTATTGCGCACTAGAAAGACAACATGAACCACTTGTAAAAAAAATAACCGAGTGTATAAAATCGGGATGATACACACAAAATAAGGCAATATTCATAACAAAGTAAGCAGAATGCTTCAGAAATCACTTTTTCACGAAGTATATTCCAAGTGACCTGGAACTATATTGAGCGTGTTAATTTCCCCCTGTCGCTGCGAAGTTATTTACTTCCTAGTAACCATGGAATTTGAAGGCGGGTATGTTTGATGTCTGCAAAGGACCGATTGAAGATGGGTTGAAAATGATGCATTCGTGCTTTTAAATAAGGTGCGCTTGGACGATGCTGAGAATTTAGTTTTTTCTTGCAATCAACCATAGTAATACAAGCGTCGATCAGTGTCTTTTATGATCGTTTTACACTGACAAATGTGACAAATCTCCTTCACCGGAAACCATCCCCCAATTTGCATATCACAATAAACATAACTGCTGTCACGGAGTGTCAGCGTGGCCGTGTGGTCAAAACCGAAATGAATTATCGAATGCACGGTCAATATTAGCTGCAATTGGCTTTTAAATAAATGAAATATTCGCAATTTCTTCATTATTCATGCTGAGTTACTTTTTAACCAAACCACATGCGTTCAGTTTCGTTTGTCGGCATCAAACTGATATTGTTTGTGGTAATTAAATAGTACGAGAAGGCGCAGGAAGCCAAATATTTTCCATCATCTATTATTTAATTCAAATTGATAATTTCTTTTATTTTAATGAAATTATGAACTGATAAGGTGGGTGTGTTGCGATTATTATGCCCCAGACCTGGAAGTTGGAAAATCAAAGGTGCATCTAGGGCTGTGCAGTGGTGACCCCTGTCCTCTTAATCTTAGTCTTACCCATTCATCATTACATGTACGAACATTCCCCCTTGTATCTCAACCATTGCTACTCCAATTTGAAGGATATTTGGTTTTGTGATCAAGCATCATGGGGAACAATGCCTGTGTAGCTGCTGTAGCATGTGTTTCTTCCCACATTTTTTCAGAGTTGTGGTACTTTTTCACTCTTTTGAGTTAGAAAATTTTGTTTATAACTAGTTGATTTGTTACAATTTGTTGCAAAGTGCCTGCTAATACCCTCAATTGTATTGCTACAGAATTTTCTTGTGAAGATTTTGTTCCTATTACTTATCAAGCAACAACCTAATGAATATTCTGTATAAAGCCACCAATCTGATGTTTGACACTTTTATCGGAGCTGTTTTGAAGGTTTATGGAACTCGAAATGTTGATTATGGCAGGACTTTTCTATTCACCCATTAATTGATAAATTAAGTGTTATAGTTGGAAGTAAGAAGCATGAAAGGTCCAGAACTAAAACTCTAAAAAGAATGTTTTGCAATGTAACATGATTTTTGCAGATACACTTATTTGGAGGTTTACCTGTCTGATAGTGTTTGGAACATGTGTGGCCAGGATCTTCAAAAAGAAAAAAGAGTTAAACTTTGAGAAAAAAGGCATATGCCTTGAGTGCCGGAGGTAGAGTCATACAAGGAAGAGAGCCCCCCCCCCCCCCCCCCCCCCCCCCCCCCAAAAAAAAAAAATTTTTTGTGTCAAATGGAGCTCACTTGTCATCTTTTGGGGATTGCTCTTTGTGTACTGCGTTCTTGAAAAAAATATGTGAGACCCTCTGAATGTGCCCTTCTGATCTCAATATGTCAATAAGCCTCCTTGGGGAAAGTACATGCAATAATGGTTATGTAAGGTTGATTTGATGTGTTTTGAATAACAATGTACTTTTAAGTACATTAGATGGTTTATTGCAGTGACAGGTTACAGTTACCCTTATTTCTTCTCCAACAGATATCATGAGTGTATTGGTGTCCAAGAGTTAAAAAAAGCTAATATACTTAATGATAAACCAGACAAATTTAACAATTTAATCACTATCAAATTGATGCATGGGATAAAAGGGGTTACAGTGCAAGGGGTTTGTATATATATTTATTCAACTACAATGTATGACTTTGCAGTGCATTCTGCATAGCAGAATATCATATTTTCTTTCCAAACCATTACAGTAACACATAATCTTGATATTGGGAGACACTCTTTTGTCCTTCCATACTTCTTCTGCTGGACACCTTCAAGTTGACCTTTGTTGAACTCCCCAAATCAAAACATAAACAAAAGAAAATGTCTGCCTTCAATCAGTGAGCACTCCACTTATAAAATTTGGTCTCAATCTTCATTACTTTCATGAATTAGGAAAAGATTTCTTCGAGTATGTACTTAAATGTTTATAGAATACAGCTGTTATTTTATTTTGAGGTATTTTATTGTAAAAATTTTGTTCTCTTACTTATGCCATAGCAGACTTTCAGGTGGTGCTATTTATACATGGCAGCAGGTCCATGGCAAATTTCAGTTTCCACATGTTCTATGTTTCATTCCAAGCATTTTGGTATATAATTTATTGGGGTTATTCATTTTGAGCCTTTTTTAGACTTGAAAGAAAATTACATGAAATTTGACCAAAGTTAGGTTGGACGTCCCCTTAATGAAGCACCGGGTTGTACCCGGTGCTTCATTAATTAAACTTTTGATGATTATTCCTATAATTAAAGTTTGGAATCTAATATTATTGCACACGTGGAAATATTGCCCACGCACGAAAAGTGACCATGACCTTTTATTTCGAATGTCCATGGCAGCCATTCTGTACCTCATGGTTTAACTCTTTGCATGCTGCTGGGAGATATTCCTGCCCAGCACAGAGTTTCTCTTGTCTCTAAAATGAGTATAATTTGTGCATATTTAATCATATTGTCTCCCTGTAAATAGAATGGATTTTTTCACCAATTGATTTTATGTGTTACAATTAGATTAATTTGTCATCAAATCCAGTCATGGCTGCTTCAAAGCAGCCATGACTAGATTTGATGAAAATATATAGAAAATACTCAGCGGTTTAAGAGTTAAATAGAGGATATCCAATGAGTTCCCCATTTACTGTGAAATATCTTAAAAGAATTCAGTATATTAACGTCTGGATCTATTCCTTGATGAAGTACAAACCTCATTTTCTGAATATTTCATAAATTTCACTACAAAGTGAGGATCTGTTGAAGATTCTATTCATCACTTGACCCAAAGCCCAATAATATGACTAAAAGGCTCAAGAAATTAATTGCACTTCCTGTGAAGTCCTGAATTGCATTGTTATAAACAGGGCATTATTTGGCACGGCTACAAAATTAGTCCACAATGACAAAGGTACTTTGATGCATTCAGTAATAGAATTTTATTGATACTGTGGTTCAAAACCCCAATGGGAACCCTCGGAAAGTGAAGCAGTGCTTGTTTACTGTGGTAAATAAGTTCTGTTTTACTGGTAAAATAGGACCAGGTCACCAATGCCTGTAAAATAGGACCAGCTCTCCAATGCCTGTAAAATAGGACCAGGTCACAAATGTCTCTTGGCACTCTCCCATAAACTGTAACAAGGCAAAGACAAGTGAAATTTTTACAACCAAAAATAATTCAGCACTCTACATTGGTAGAATGAGCTCATGGTCAGAAAAGATATTTTAAATAAGTAGAAAATTTTAAATTTTTCTCTCCAAAACTTTGTTATAACCCATCGTAGGAAGATGCTCAGTAAGTAATCAGGGCTCAAAATAAGTGGTTTCGCATCGCTATTTGCTATCCAAAACATGCTAAAAGTTACACAATTTTCAATCATGTATAGCATTTTGCGATACAATATATTCAACTGCAGCCTAATAGGCTGCAGTTGAATATCTTGTATTGCAAAATGTAAAAATGAAAATTTGTAACAAAACTTTGCAAGCTAGTTCACTGATACTTTACTCCTGATGTGAGATTAAGTCTCCGTCTCGCATTAGCAACTTCATATGTAACGTGAATTTTATTGGTTTAAATTCATCCTGCATTGTTTCTGCATTTACCCAGTCAAAATAATTTTAAGCCAATCAAATTAAGAGATGTTACGCATTTGGAAATATCTAAGTCCATGCAGTTGTTAAAGGCAGTTCAATTGAAAAACATAGCTAGTGCTTCATGTGTTGCAGCTCTTTTGAAAAAGCACAGAAATGGATCGACATTATTTTATCTGCTCAGAAGAGTTCAATACAAAACAGTATGGCATAACTCTGGTATACAAGAACTGCTATGCAATTTAAACAAAATGCTATTCATTTTTGGGAAATGTGTAGCATTTTGCTACGCATAGAAAAAAAATGTATTTTGAGCCCTGGAAGTAATTCCAGTTAAAGGTAATAAGCTATGTTTTTGAGTCTAAAATTGAAGATAATAATACAATTTCAATAGCAGTTCAGACCTGGAACTAAAGAACTTACATCGTAACCCATTAGTATGTTACACTAAATAACATGGTGGCAACCTATAGAAATAGTGGGGATCACGGTGGCGTCACAATAACTGGTTCTCATCAGATCACCGAAGTTAAGCAATGTCGAGCATGGTTAGTAGTTGGATGGTTGACCATTTCAGCGACTGATTCACACTCCCACTTTCTGTCATTGGGTAAGGCACTTAACCCCACTTGCCTACATGGGGGCACGATAACGCTGTGTACTAAGGCACGTTGATGGTGTGCATGTCTTCAACCAATCTAACCCTGCCTGTGCTGCGGTGCAGTGTTCAGAGTTACGATGTTGGGGAGCTGACAGCTGGTTGTCGTTGCTCGGTGGTTCTCTTTGGGGACTCCGACTTCCTCCACCTGTAAAACTGTCATGGTCATGATTAGCCATTGTGCATAAGTATGTGACCTTAAACACCAATAAATAAATAATATGAATATAGAAATAATGCGTTGTGATACTTTTCCGCCTTCCCGGTTTTACTTCTACAGCCTTGCTGTTTACATCTTAACAGAATATCTGCCAAAATAAATAGCAAACAACTAACATGCGATCTTGATTTTTCGAGATGTGCATTAGTTTTTGCTATTTATTGTGGTGGAATTTCTGTTAACTGGTAGAGTGTTAAATTATTTCGGGACAGCAAAAATTTTTCTCATGTCTTTGCCTTGTTACAATTTATGGGAGAGTGCCTATGGAGAGGGGGGGGGGGGGGAGCGGTGGCATTGGGGTAACCGGTTCTCATCAGATCACCGTAGTTAAGCAAGTCGAGCGCAGTTAGTAGTTGGATGGGTGACCATTTCAGTTACTGATTCGCGCTCCTGCGTTGTGTGCAAGGCACTTAACCCCGATTGCCTACATGGGAGGACGATGACGCTCTGCACTGAGGCGTACTGCACGTCAGTGGTGCACATGTCTTCAACCAATCTAACCCTGCCTGTGCCACGGTGCAGAGTTCAGAGTTATGATGTTGGAGAGCTGACAGCTGCTTGTCACTGCTGGGTGGTTCTCTCCGGGTACTGCGGCTTCCTCCACCCGTAAAATTGTCGTGGTCACGATTAGCCATTGTGCATAAGTATGTGATCTTAAACACCAATAAATAAATAAATAAATAAATAAATAGTGCCTGTGGGCACTCTCCCATAAATTGTGACAAGGCAAGTCCTTGCGACAAGGCAAGTTACTTCAAGGATAATATGAAGTACATCCACAGAATATGAAGCCTTTAACTTGAGGTACCTACACTTCTAAGTAAAGTCCAAATTTGGGCTTCCAGCACTCAACCAGTTAAGACATAAATAGCATACCATTCTACTTATATGTAGATGCAATGCACAGTCAATGAGTCAAGCTAGTCCCGAGAAATTGTGAGGTCTGACAGGCAAAAATACTGCCGGATTAGGAATTTAATATACGTTGTATTATCTTATTATTTTGTTGTAACTCATAGTTCGTTTGCGTGTTTCACAATTGATGTAACCCATGTGTAACCTCAACGATCATTCACAGGTTATTTCTGTGCCTGAGTTTTGTGAAGAATGCTGGTCATTAGGTTAAGTAAAGGGATCTAAACTGGTTGTTTTGCTAGATGCTCAGATTTGAGATCTGATTAACCCTTTACCAAATGAAATTTACCCAATATGCAAATTTGCCACTACAAACTATGAACTGCATATTTTATTCTTGTGTCTTAAGTGTTTTTTTCTGGTCTAGCAACTAAGATCTATAGGCTGATGCCCCCCACCCCCCGCTCCCACCCACACACACACCTAGTGAGCCATGTACCAAATAACCCAAAAGTCATTTAAACCCTTTACCTAACATGAAAAGCAGATGACACTTGCAAAAAAAATTCTTGAATAACTAATTTTTTTCATTTTTTGTCTCAAAAACATAGGTTATGACCCCTCATTGGAATTTGCTCAACGAGCTCGTTCCAAAGAGGGGTCATAACCTATGTTTTTGAGACAAAAAATGAAAATATAATGAAAATTAATTGGCGATTTTTTAGAACAGCGCTGGCTAGTTTTGGCCTTTATGTTGTGTAAAGGGTTAAAACAATGATTTCCATGGGAATCCCAGAAAGTGAATCAGTGGTTGTTTACTGTGGTAAAGAAGCTTGATTGGAAAAATAGGACCTGTTAACCAATACCTACTGTGGAGGTCCTCTAAAATGGGCAACATGGATATAAATGATAGGCTGTAGTTGCCTTTATAACCATGTTGTGGTCATGATTAGTCATTATGCAGAAATATAATTTGTGACCTTAAGTACCAATAAATGAATAAATTTAAAACAGAGAAAAATTTGGTTTATGGAGGGTTAACCCTTTATCCAATGCACACAATATTCAAATTTGCTATTTTAATTATTTTTTTCATTTTATTTAAAAAAACCCATTTCAACAAAACCTTATCATATGACCCCCTACTGGAACGACCTTGTCAAGCTCATTGAGGGAGTCACATGATAAGGTTTTGTTTTGCAACTGCTCAGTATATAAATTAAGCAGACGAATGCGGCTGATTTGTTAGGTATATAGAATGGTGAACATTTGGTACACCAAGGAACTTTGGGCATATTTTATTTATGCCATGGTGTGTCCTTGGGCAAGACACTTCACCCCCATTGCCCATGTGGGGGCACGATGACGCCGTGTACTAAGGTGTACTGCACGTCGATGGTATGCATGTCTTCAACCAATCTAACCCTGCCTGTGCTGCAGTGCGGAGTTACGATGTTGGGGAGCTGGCAGCTGCTCGTCTTTGCTCGGTGGTTCTCTCCGGGTACTCTGGCTTCCTCCACCCATAAAACTGACACGGTCATGATTAGCCATTGTGCATAAATATGTGACCTTAAACATCAATAAATAAATAAATAAATATTTATGCCATGGTCATCAAATCTTGATTCATAAGCAAGCCTGAAAATAAGCAATCTGTTATCTGTAGAATGAGGTCCCCAGAGGGTGAATTTGCTGATGCTATCCCATAAGTGGGCCAATTTATCCCCTTGGTAACTCTTTCTGTTTAGGCTTGAGACCTTTATTCAGTTTGAGGCTCACAAAGGGTAATTTAGTGATGCTACCCTGCTATGCATCACCAAATTTTCCCTCGGGGACCTCATTCTGCAGATGACAGTCCGCTTATTTTCTGGCTTGTTCATAAGTCGCTATTATATTTTCTCAATTTTACTCGGCAGCAGACACACACATGTGCGAATCTGTTTTTGTTTACATGAGCACCGTTGGGCTGTACTTCCACTGTCAATTTTATCACCGAAACAAAATGGAAGAAGAAAAGTGCAAATCACTGAGTCTTTTTCATTTCGAGTTATTTTATGCCAAATTTTATAGAAAGTGAAGTCAAGAAATTATTGACAAAATAAAAAATGTCATTTGCCTGACTTATTTTGTTTCATTTTTTGCCCCAAATCATAGCTTGTAGTCTCTCATTTGAATGAGCTCATTGAAAGGATCTAAGCTATGTTTTTGATGCAAACAATGAAAAAAATATCAGTTTTGTTGACAAGTGTCATCTGCCTTTCATGTAAGGGTTAATGACATCAGAGGGCGACATGTAATGTACAGTTTTTGAGAGAAGTTTTAAGTGTTTTTAGTCTTTTAACTGCAACTCATTTACAAAAACACTATTTTGTCGGGTCGAGTATTTTTTTAAAGTTTGATATCATGATTCACTACTGTCTTTGCAGTTTTTTTCACTGTCACGCTAATGTTCATTTTTCATGTTTTTAACCCTTTACCTAACATGAAAAGCAGATGACACTTGCGAAAAAAATTCTTGAATAACTAGTTTTTTTCATTTTTTCTCTCAAAAACATAGGTTATGAAACCTATGTTTTTGAGACAAAAAATGAAAAAATAAAGAAAATTAATTGGTGATTTTTTAGAATAGCGCTGTCTGGTTTTGGCCGTTACGTTGGGTAAAGGGTTAAACATACATTTTACTTTTTGATGAAATCTCTTTATCCTACATAACCGTTTGTCATCATGAAGTGGCTTTGGCTGCTGATATGACATTAAGCACCAATAAATAAATAAATGAAATATTTGGGCAAATCATTCAAAATTGTAATTCATCAGTTAAATTCGGCCGCGTTCTTTCTTAACCCATTATTTGATTGGCTGGGAGCCGTCCGTGTTCTAATCTCAGGTAAATTCACTCTTACCATGCTCTAACTGCTGGAAACGGGTCAGTTAGAACATGTATGTATCCCCGCTATGCATGAGCAACGGTGCTAAACTGCTCATATCACAGATCAAACACACTCTGTAGTTGTTTTCTATGGCAACTGTTGTCAGTAGGGCTGCACTGTATTTCGATAAACCGATATATACCGGTATTCAAACCAATATCGATTGAATACTGGTATAATTACAAAAATATCGGTTTATCATTATTATTTATTTACCAACAATTTAATTTTCAAGATGTTTTGAGTTTTTTAACTGTAGCTCAGAATGAATAATAGTATTGCTTTACCCAAGGAATTGTCCGCATGTGCCCAAGTAATATACAAATTCAGTAGTTGAAAAAATAATTTTCAAAAATTTCAACAAAATTATATCATGTGACACCTCATTGGAACGAGCTAAATGAAGGGTCACATGATATTGTTTTTTAAAAATTTTTGGAAAAATTTGATTTAAAATCATAAATTTTGATATCGTCTGCATTGTGTAAAGGTTTTTCCAACCGCATCATCAAGGCCGCGGCTGATTCATTCCGACTGTGATGTCTCAAGTCTCGATTGTGGTACTTATGTTCAGATATCTGAACAGTTTTCGATATATCGGTATACCGCGGTATTTTTTTGAATACCGATACCGGTATTCTGTTTTGAATATCGTGCAGCCCTAATTGTCAGCATCCATTATTCAAAGTACACCTTGTAAATTCGATCATGGCAAATAGATCGAGATCAAAAATGACATTTTTTTTTTACTGTTTTTCTTCAAATAAAACAGGTTTCGAGAATTTTTTCACTTCCAACGATGACAGGAATTACAATGGAGATAAATGTCTGTTATTTCCCTTCAGAGCTCATTAACAAATGGCTTTCCATAGTCAAATTCCCGAATGTCTAATTCAACAAGAGACATTTATCTCCTAAATGAAGTCAAAGTAGTTTCAGAAGCCGAATCTGCTTGAACTCTTCCATTAAACTTTAAACCGTTGTATTCAGCTATGATATAAATGATTCTGTATTCAACGGGTGATATACAAGCCAGAACTTTTTTTACCGCACCGTTTAGTTATGCTTCGAAAAGTTTCCATATTTCGTTATACAATCATCAGCCGTCTGTTGCATAGTGTGAAAATGAAAACGTCCAAAGCAAAATAAAGTTGGTTTACAAAAAATTAGCCGAAAATGAGATAATATTTGTAAAAAACCCAATCATTTCCAACCAGAACATAAACCGAGTCCCATGGCCGTCTCGTTTTGTAAATCCTATTATATCTAAATTGGTCAAATTTATTTTGGTAAATCTTCGTACATCTTGACATGCTTCGAACTTCTTTTAAAAACGTTTCTCCCAGCTGTTTTGCAAATCTGCACATATTTGTACTTATATTTTTACTAACAGTAATGGTCACCAAATGGTTAGGCATGAATGGGCACCAGTCCATTCACACCTAACCATTTGGAGGTTTTAAAACTGTTATTAAACAGCGATACAAATTCAACAAACACTGGTTCCAAAAAGGTTGTTTTGATTTTTTATCGATCCATTTGATCAGTGCAGCTTCAGTCAAAACAGACTCTTCACCGGGTTAAACATCGGAATTAAAATTTGTTTATTTAAATGAATTTTAATGCATGGATTGTGTAATAAACACAGAATGCGATGTGTGTTTGAATTGGTGGGTGTTTTACATAGCTCGTTGGAATGGCGTAATCATATTTCTCTCGAGTCTACGGCTCTCGCGAAATATGACTATGCCATTCCAACTCGTTATGTAAAATAGTACTCAAACGATTAGTCGACTAGTCGATGTCGACTCTGGGCAAACCAGTAGTCGACTCTCAATTGTGCAGTCGACTAGTCGGAGGAGTTCAAGCTTTTAGGTAAATAGTATCCCTTCTGTGCCACTGTCAGACAGTTTGAACAGCAATATTGGGCAATCAGTGTATGCATCTATTGCCATCTAATAGTAGTGGCAGTAGTTTGTTTTAACTGGTATTAGTAGAGTGCTGAATTATTTTGGGCTATCAGGATATATATGTTATTAATTTGCCTTGTTGCAATTTATGGGAGAGTGCCTATAGGCACTCTCCCATAAATCGCAACAAGGCAAATTAAATAAGACTACATACTTTCACTCTTAGCATAATTAGAAGCACATTAACAGAATAATGTTCCAGTAAGTTGCTGTATATGAATGCCCAAGTGAAGCCAAATTTGGACCTTCAGCACTCTACCGGAACACCAACACTGTTATAAGGAGACAAGTTATCACCAATGACTAGTCGAAATCGACTTGACTTTTGGGTATTGACTAGTCGACTTTGGAATTCACTAGTCGTTTGAGCACTAATGTAAAACACCCACCGATTCAAACACACATCGCGTTCTGTCTATTTATCAGCAGGTTTCTCAAGGAGAGACACTAAGTAGGATTTTGAGGACATTCTAACGATTCGAAGCTTCATAAGACCCAACTCTCCTTATTGTGAGCATACAATCAGAGCCTGATCCAGCCAGTATTTGAACCATGAAAGGGGTTACCCTTTACCTAACGTAACGGCCACAACCGGCCGGCGCTATTCTCAAAAATCGCCAATTAATTTTCATTATTTTTTTCATTTTTTGTCTCAAAAACATAGGTTATGACCCATCGTTGGAACGAGCTCGTCGAGCTCGTTCCAACGAGGGGCCATAACCTATGTTTTTGAGACAAAAAATGAAAAAAATTAGTTATTCAAGAATTATTTTTGCATGTGTCATCTGCTTTTCAGGTTAGGTAAAGGGTTAAAGGATATCAAGTTTGGGCACCCAAATAATTGAAGCATTGTAGAGGTGTTTGTCATTAATTCTATAAATTTCCAAAGATCTGAATGAAAATACAGATAATCTTGCATGATACACATTCTAAGTTTAGTCTCTGTTAGTCATGCATATTGTACGGGGTGCTGGCCATGTATACTAAGGTGTACTGCTCGTTGATGGAGCACTTGTCTTCAACCAATGCTACTTGTGTGGAGATAGTTGCTCGGTAGTTCTCTCTGGGTACTCAAGCTTCCACCACCCGACATGAGGTGACCTGGCTGTTGAACCCCAATAAATAAATAGTTGTGTATATACACACAACACATATTTTTTTATTTATTTATTAAAATTTAGTAAGAAGGTAATCATAGTTTCATTGACCAGTTTGCTAAGAAAAAAAAAATCCCAAAGTTTTTTGCCTTACTCCACTGTGCACAAAATTACTGAACTATTTGCCTTGATCAGCCCCTGATAATGACCTTAAATCTCTCTCACATACAAATGTTATTGACTTTTTGTCCCCATACAGCCATAAACAGCCTATTTAATATCACTCTGAAAACATTGTCCCAAGTATATTTATACCCCCCGCAAACAAAGTTTGGTGGGGGTATATAGGAATCACCCTGTCCGTCCGTCTGTCTGTCCATCTGTCCGGGCCAACATTGGGGGTTTAGGGGATATTATTATTAGGGGCTACCTCCAAATTAAGGTAGTGTTAGGGTTAGGAGTGGGGTAGGGTTAGGGTTAGGGGTAGCCCCAGAGTAGGGCTTAAGGTTGGGGAGGGTTAGGTCCTGGGGGGTTAGGGTTGGGGTCAGGGGTGGGGTTTTAGTTTTAGTAGCCCCTAAACCGAAAAATAGCTCCTAATCCTATTGGTTTGGCTAGGGTGGGGTTGGGTCAGGGGTGGGGTGGGGGTTAGGGTTAGGGGTATCCCCAGAATAGGGCTTAAGGTTGGGGGGTTAGGTCCCGGTGGTGGGTGGGGATTAGGGTCTGGGGTGGGCTTTTAAGGTTTAGGGTCAGGGTGGGGTAGGGTTAGGGTGTGTTTTTTGTGTGGAGGGGTGGGGTTAGGGTTAAATATAAGTTCTAGGGTGGAGGAGGTGGGGTTCTGGGTAAAATAAGGTTTTGGACATACAAAATGTTTTTTTGGTAGCCCATAAACCCGAAATGTTGGAGCGTCTGTCTGTCCATCTGTCCATCCTTGTAAGCACAACTCCTCCTAAACCGTTTGAAGAATTTTCATGAAACTTTACACAATGGAAGAACTCCATATGAAGATGTGTATGAAGCAATATAATTCCGTTCTGACATTTCCAAGGGGAGATAATCTAACTTATACCGTCTGTCCATTCTTGTAAGCGCAACTCCTCCTAAACCGTTTGAAGAATTTTCATGAAACTTTACACAATGGAAGAACTCCCTATGAAGATGTGCACGAAGCAATATAATTCCGTTCTGACATTTCTAAGGGGAGATAATCTAACTTATACATTTCAGGTGCGGGGGTATCACTTTGTGAGTTTGCTCACAGTACCTCTAGTCTTCCTTGAGAACTGTACTTGTAGGTTCATTTATCTGGACAGTCTTTACATCATTGTTGGCTGCCTGTACAGGCAGCCAACAATAATGTAGAAACACTGTTAACTCTTAGCCTACTGAGTATTTTAAAAATACTTTTTCATTAAATCTAGCAGCCATGATCAGACTATGAAAAATTTATGGTAATTTGACCCAAGTAATCACTGGTAAAAAATTTGGCACAATTTGCAAGGGAATTTCTTTTTGTTAAATGTGCCCAAATTTTACTTTAGTGGCCAGAGATTTCCTGGTCTGGGCAGGAATATCTGCCAGCAGCATATAAGGAGTTAAGTCACCTGCAGCTGTGTACTTGTATATATGATAGTTATTAACATAAAAGTATACTGAGGGCTTAACCCTTTACCCAACGAACCACCGAGCTCGTTTCAATGAGGGCTCACATGATATGGTTTTGTTGAAATTTTTCGAAATTTTTCGAAAAAAATTAAAAAACGCTATTTAAATTAATAAATTTTGATATCGTCTGCGTTGGGTAAAGGGTTAATGGTTAGACCTTTACCTAATAGAATGGTCATATCTGTGCTGTGTGCTGTTCACAAAAATAGCCATCTAGATTTTTTTTTTTTTTTAGCCCACCTTGACAAAGTTGAGCTTATCTTATCACTCTCCATCTGTCATCTGGCATCCATCAACACCATGTTTTGGTCTTTTCGTCCAAAACCACTAGGCCAATTCAAGTGAAAGTTTGTGTGAGTGATAGTACCGAAGGCTGCATTGCATTTTTGTTCAACTGGCATGTGCAGCCCTATACGGAGGGGGTGGGGGGGGGGGGGGATGCTCCAAAATATTTTTAAAATCTTCTCATGAACCAGTGGATACAATAACTTAATATTTGGTATGGAGTTTCCTTTTGAGGTGTAGAATGAAATTTGTTAAAACAAAGTTTGTGAAGCAATATTTGCCTTTGTAATGGGAGGGGCAAGAGTTTTTGCCCCACCCAAAATTTCTGTTTTCTGAACCAATGGTCTGATTTGAACAAAATTTGGTATGTGGTATTATTGGGTCATAAGTACTTGACTCCTGCAAAAAAAAATTCCTGTGTCCCCATGGGAACCCCAGGAGCTAAAAATAGAAATATTTTCAAACACCCATATTTACCAAATCACATGGAACAGAGAACTGTTATTTGGTAAGAAGCATCCTTAGGACCCGTTGATGCCCATTGATTCATATTTGGGCTTAATACAGGAGCCCAAATTTTTATCTTAGGGTAATATGGGCAATAATCTTTAAAAATCTTCTTCTTCAGCACCACCATTCAGAATCTTTTAATGTTTGGTATTCATCGTTGTTATGGGAGTCAGATTCAAGGTAGTTCAATTCGGGTCCCTGGGTTAATATTTGGGCTCCCTATGGTAGCCCAAATTTTAACTTAGTGCAATATGAGGGAATTTCTTTAAAAATCTTCTTCTTCCGATCCACCAGTTAGAATGCTGTCATGTTTGGTATACAACATCTCTAGAGGGGCATATTCAAGACTGTTCAAATTGAGTGCCTGGATTAAAATATGGGCTCCCTATGGGAACCCAAACTTTAACTTAGTGCAATATGAGAGAATTTCTTTAAAAATCATCTTCTTCAGATCCACCAGTCAGAATGCTTTCATATTTAAAAAACAACATCTCTAGTGAAGTGAGATTCAAGTTTGTTCAAATCAAGTGCCTGGGTTAATATTTGGGCTCCCCATGGGAGTTGGAATTGGCCATATAGCTGAAGAATTAGACATTTTTTTATTAAGTACCCTCTAGAGGTGTGTAACTAAAATTAATCCACATAGGTTGTATCAAGGGGCTCTATAGGGGAGCTCCACTTTTTACATTATGATCAACTGAAGAAAAGCCATGATGCTTGGACTATTTTAGTCTCTCCTGAGAGGCTCAAGGGTTGACAACATATCCTGTGGAGATTGATTGCTTAATGTAAATTTATTCTTGGACTCCGTTTATATTAGGTTCTGCTTAAGGTGAGTGCTTCAGGCCCTGTGGGGCCTCTTGTTTTTTTAAACTTTTCCTTCCAAAACATGGCTTATGACTCATCATTGGATCAACCTCGTTGAGCTAGTTCCAAGGAAATATCATCAACTATGTTTTTGAAGAAAAATTTTCAGTTATTCAAGAAAAAAAAAAATTTTTTACAAGTGTTGTTTTCTTGTCCTTTAAGGAAAATGATTGACAATATAGATTACCTCAGATAAAATAGATGTTTACATTATTGTGCTTAACCACTCTTTTTGTAAGTGTGATTTTATACTTTTCCATTGCAGACTGATTCTAGCAAGCAGCGTCTCAAAGAAACAATAAAAGTACTTGGAATAAGAAAATCAAAATCAGAACTCGACCTTAACCACACTATAGATGTACCAACTGAAGATATGCCAGTAACTGCAGATGTAAGTGTTACACTTTATTTGTAGGTTGGGCATGGTGGAAGGAAGAACCTTATTCATTTTGCTCAAGTTTTATCAAAGGTAAAAGTTGTGGCGACCTGAACCATTAAATGGGTTTTCATAACTAAAGCTTGATTTCCAGCCCTCAGATTCTGAAAGGTGTGATCACACCTGCAGGCCTGAAAATAAGCCGTCTGACATTTGCAGAATGAGGTCCCCAGAGGGTGAATTTTTATGATGTTGTCCCATACAGTGGGCCAATTTATCCTCTGGGTACCTCTTTCTGTTCAGTTTTGAGACAGGTGGATACTCAAGCCTATTTCCTGGATAGTCCAGGAGATAGGGCATGAGACGCCCAGAGCTGAAATGGCTTTCACTAGTCTGTCTGGTAATTCCATGGCTATCTAGGCTATCTAGGTGTTCACGCTCTGAAGTCAGATGTGTGAATGAAATCTATAAAAATAGGAGAGCTAAGTAGGTTGGAGGGTTGCAACTCTTGATGTGTTGATTTGTATTTGGATAAGACAAAATGTTATCAGAATAGGCTTCATTTGTTTCAAAGTTGGAGTGAAAACGTCAGTCTGTTTGGATATGTTGGAAGTGTGAGAAATGGAATTTATTTAATGCTCAGGCATCAATTCACGCTGAAAAATTAAGTCATATTCCCCTGTCGGTCGGCAAAACGAAATATCAAAATGATATTTAGAAATCGATATTTCATCGTAGGTTCGGATGACGAATCACATGTACTTTAAACGAGTCAGCACATCAGTAATGAATTCCAGAGTCCCAAATACAAACGAATTTGAATAATTGATAGTGACAGTGACTAAATCAATTCATTAAATCAGCGGTTTCAAAGTTTGACTTTCTCATTCACCTTCCAGCGAAAAGCCGAAATCACTTTCAAATTTCTTCAGTTCAACTTCACACGTCTTCAGTGCATTGAGTTCAAAAAAAATAAAATGACGTGTCTTGTTATTGAAAATAAGAAAGTGGTGTTTTTTGTTATTGTTCTATTTCTTCGAAACACATTGCGATTATTTCAATTCGCCAGCCTTGGTAAATCGTAAAGTTAGGGGAGAAATAAGACGGGACTACTTTTTGTGCGGATATTCACACATTCCAATGGTTGGAGTTTGGTTGTTGTAATTTTTGTATGGACGCCGGTTCGGCACATAAATTTTGCGCCTTAATGGCAAATAAAGGCCACAAATTGGAGAGTTTGTAGTCGTAGAGCATTAAATAAAAAGAAAATTCACGAAAATTTGATGAATACCGAAAATATCTCGTTCGTGGCTACAAGAAATATGAGGATCTTCACTCGCGACTGCGTCGCTCGTGAAGATCCTCATATTTCTTTGTAGCCACTCATGAGATATTTTCGGTATTCATCAAATTTTCGTGAATTTCCTCTATGTAATAATGTATCAAACATTTTCAGTTGTAACCACTGAACCTTTCTTTTCAGTGACTGTATATAGTGTTGGATTAAATGGTGTTGACAATTTATTGGCTGGTTTATGCTTAGTGTCTCCAACTTGATTGTCGCTTTCAGATGTGTGAAGGCGTTTGTCAGCTCTTTCCTTTATCTTTTCTTTCGCAAGTGTGTCTGCTTTGCACACTATTTATTATTATTTATTTATTTATTGATGTTTAAGGTCACATATTTATGCACAATGGCTAATCATGACCGTGACAGTTTGACGGGTGGAGGAAGCCGGAGTACCCGGAGAGAACCACCGAGCAACGACGAGCAGCTGCCAGCTCCCCAACATCGTAACTCCGCACTGCGGAACAGGCAGGGTTAGATTGGTTGAAGACATGCGCACCATCGACGTGCAGTACGCCTTAGTACACGGCGTCATCGTGCCCCCACACGGGCAATGGGGATGAAGTGTCTTGCCCAAGGACACAACGTGGTTGCCGCAGGTGGGATTCGAACCGAGGACCTCTCGGCTTGCTGTCTGCACCTCTACCTACTGAGCCACCGCGCTCCCGCTTTGCACACTTTATAATAGACAGCTGGTCTGCCTATTTCAGGTAGACTTGTTTTCATTAACCCTTTACCCAACGAATCGTCCGCATCCGCCCGCATGATATGCAAATTCAGCAGTTGAAAAAATATTATTTGTCAAAAAATTTCAACAAAACCATATCATGTGACCCCTTCGTTGGAACGAGCTCGTCGAGCTCGTTCCAACGAGGGGTCACATGATATGGTTTTGTTGAAATTTTTTGAAAAAAAATTAAAAAATTATATTTAAAATAATAAATTTTGATATCGTGTGCGTTGGGTAAAGGGTTAACTGATTGAGTTCTAGGAGACACTATCATGACTCTATTGAAAAGTGCTGGAATACACTTCTTTGGCTTTACAATGTATGCATTAACCTGTTGTTTCCCCTCCGGAGAAGAACATCTTTTTTTATATCATCATTTGGTCAGAATTTTTTGGAGATTGCCTGTTGGCACTCTCCAATAAATTGTAATAAAACCATTATTTATCATATGACTCGTCCATTTTGTTCACTTAAAAACATTTGATATTTTGTTTTCATATTAATCAGTGATAAATAAAGTCTTCCATCAATTTCATTGATCAATTTCAAAACTAGACAATTTGATTGCCTGAACAAAATACAACTGGGCCACATTTTCATAATTTGCATAATTAGAGTTGGGAGCTTTCATTGGTCAATTTCAAAACTGGACAATTTGATTGGCTAAACAAAATACACCTGGGTGACATTTGCATAATTTCAGTAGGGAGAATTTACGTTATCTGTCCTATTTAGGGTGGGTTATATTGTATTAATCTTTTACCTACAAGAAAAAAGCCATTCATTTTTTTTTTATATTTTCACTTTTTGCTTCCGAAACATAGGTTATGCTCGTTCCAATGAGGGGTCATTACGAGGATGTTTTTTCCAAGTACGGTCTGCAACACAAGTTAGGTGATGGGTTAAAAAGTCATATTAAGTGGCTAATTTGTGCGTGCGTGTGTCATATGATAAATAGAATATGAAATGAGTGTTTTTCTCATATAATATTTATGAAACTCGTCCGAATTTTCCGTTTGGGCTCGCCAGAGGCTCGCCAAAACAGAAAATTCTTAGACTCATTTCATAAATATTATATGAGAAAAACACTCATTCCATATCCTCTATGTATGAACCAAAATCCTGCTAAATTAGGCTACCTTGTTGGTAGCATGATATCTTGGAAAAAAATACCCATTTTTCAAATCACCATTGAAAAATAATTAGCAGCACTCAGTCGTCTAACTTATATATTTGTTTGATTTATTTATTGGTGTTTAAGGTCACATATTTCTGCACAAAGGTTAGTTGTGACCGCTACAAGGAGATAAAGTAAAGTTTAGTCACTCATTTTTACCCTTTTGCCTATTTCAGAGCACTTCCAACCCAAGCATTGGTGACTGAGCTCTATTTTATCAGTAAATCAGAACTTGTTTACCACAGTAAACAACCCTGCTTCACTTCATGGGGATTCCATAGGGGAACCATTCAACCTTCTGAATATTAATTCTGCAGATCTCTCAGTACTGATATGTGAAGTCACCTGATAATTTTTGAAAAATGTGTTCAGACACTGTTTCCAAAGTTGATTTTCAGAAATTGTAGCGTTTATTGTTTGTTTAGGAGCCCTCATAAATCTCTGTACTTCCATATTGTCTTTCATTCTGTATGTTGTGATTTTCTGATGTTTAAATCCAAGATCACTAGCAAACTGGTTGGATTTGTATTTGTTGAATGGTGGTTAGTCATCTGTGCATAGTTTAGAATAGTTTCGCTAGGCGGTTGGTGACAAAGGAAACTCTCTTGGCAATGGTTTGAACCCCACTATGCCATTGTAAATAAAACCAGCGTCATTGCTTGATTCTGTGGCACATGGGAAACTTGAAAAAGAGACGTTCTCACTGATTTCCATGTAGTGTAGTATTTAGAACTGAGTAATGCAGTTATCTGATAAATTTATTTATTTATTGGTGTTTTAAGGTCACATATTTCTGCACAATGGCTAATCAGGACCGTGACAGTTTTATGGGTGGAGGAAGCTGGAGCACCCAGAGAGAACCACCAAGCAATGGCGAGCAACTGTCAGCTCCCCAACATACTAACTCCACACAAGCAGGGTTAGCATTGGTTGAAGACAGGTGCACCGTCGACGTGTAGTAAGCCTTAGTACACAATGTCACCGTGCCTCCACATGGGCAATGGAGGTGAAGTGTCGTGCCCAAGGACACAACATGGTTGCTACAGGTAAGATTCGAACCAAGGACCTCTCGGCTTGCAGCCTGCACCTCTACCAACTGGGCCACCGTGCCCCTATCTGATAAATATATGCATGTAGCTAGAAATAGTCTAAAGTTTACCTACCAGGTAAATGGTCTTTGAAAATGGCTTGATAGGGTCCTTAAAAGTCCTTGAATTAACCACTCTGTAACCCTTAACACTTTACCCAATGAATCAGCCACATCTACCCACATAATATGCAAATTCAGCAGCTGAAAAAATATTATTTTTAAAAATCGAGCTCGTTCCAATGAGGGGTCACATGATATGGTTTTGTTGAAATTTTTTTCAAGTTTAAAAAATTCATATTTAAAATAAAAATTTTTTTTATCGACTGTGTTGGGTTAAGGCCTCAGATTAATGTTGTGTTAATAATCACCGTTTATACATTTACATAGCTGCAGATGACTTAACAGTGTTTCTACATTATTGTTGGTTGCTTGTACGGGTAGCCAACAATGACATAAAATACTGTCAAGATTATTAAAATCCCCAATGAGTCTGGAGGTGGGAAGGGGAAATCTCATCCTCGGGGCAAGATATTTGAACCAGACCCAAGGCTTGCTGAGGGTCTGGTTCAAATATCTTGCCCCGTGGGTGAGATTTTCCCATTCCCACCTTCAGACTCATTGAGGATGATTTTCTCCCCACCATGCAGCGATTATGTCAGCCAGAGTTAATCGGGCATCACATGCTGATTCAATCAACTCATTTTGTATTCGTTGTTTTGAGAAATTGATGACACCATCGGAAAGAGCATTCACAAGTTATGTATATACCAAAGGTATAACCACGAAATCGATTAGGAACGGTGGGTGGCAGCTTGAGGGTTGAAGAGTTTTAGAGCATCGAACTTTGATCACACTGCATTCCGATGACATCAATATGAATTAGTTGGTAGCAAGAAACTGATACAATATGCATAACATCATAATAATGTTATAAATGTATAACATCACGTGGGTGGGGTGGGATACATCTGTCTCTCCCCGCTATCTCAACCAGGACACACGTATGTTACACAGGCAGTGGGGGGGGGGGGGGGGGGCGAGATAAGTGCATCTTACCTCTACAGTTCTCAAGGAAGAATACACCTGAAACATCTTTTTCAGAGCAATATAAAAGGGGCAGTTTGGGGCTGTATGGGACTTATGGTTTTAGACAATGAACTCTGATAAATCCTCTCTGGTATTTGAAGCATCTTTTATTCTGTTTTTGTAGAATCTGTTGCTGAACCTGAATAAATTGCAACAACCCCAGGTGGAAAAAAGTGTGAACAAGGAAGAAGCAAGGGTCTCTAAAGCCGTAATACCCAGGAAAGGACTGATAAAATTAACAGCTTTAGATTATGAGAAAAAGGATCCTGAAATTTTTGAAAAACAAAAATTACAGATACAAGGTCAGTAATAACTCTATTACACTCTGCATTTTTTCATTAATTTTTGTTTATTTATTTCTGATTTGTGTATTTCTGTAAGTGATGCATGATAACAATTAGAGTCTGTTTTTATTTATAATTATTATGTTGTAATTGGCTTCTGATGCAAAGTTTGAAAACCAAGAAAATGACCTCCATCAAATCAACTGTATGTGCATCTGTCTACCCTGATTCCTCTGAAACCATCATGGTTACGAGTGAAACTTTAGGACACACTTTTTTAACCATTTCATCATGATGAACAAGAATGCAGCAATTAATAAAAAAAAAGATTTCAAGAGTTATTGTTCTTGATGTACTTGAAAAATGGTGTATTTTGGTGTAAAATGGGTATCCTTGTTATGAAATCAACTTCTCCCACACCTTTCAGTTGTGAGTATTAATCCTTTACCCAACTCAGACGATATCAAAATTTATTATTTTAAATATCATTTTTAAGAAATTGTCAGAAAAGTTCAACCAAACCATATCATATGACCCCCTCATTGGAACGAGCTCGATGAGCTCGTTCCAAAGAGGGGTCACATGATATAGTTTGATTGAAATTTTTTGAAAAATAATATTTTTTCAGCTGCTGAATTTACATATTACACGGGTGGATAGGCTGATTCATTGGCTAAAAGGTTAAGTATTGAAATTATTCAGAATCATTGTTGACAGTTTGCTGATGTACAACATGTTTGTATTTGGCAATATTGTTTTTGTTATCTTGGAAGTAAATACATACTTTTATCATATAACTCGTCCAGTTTGTTTACTTTCAAACATTTGATATTTCGTTTTCATATTAACCCTTTACCCAACGTAACGGCCAAAACCGGCCAGCGCTATTCTCAAAAATCGCCAATTAATTTTCATTATTTTTTTCATTTTTTGTCTCAAAAACATAGGTTATGACCCCTCATTGGAACGTGCTCGTTGAGCTCGTTCCAATGAGGGGTCATAATCTATGTTTTTGAGACAAAAAATGAAAAAAATTAGTTATTCGAGAATTTTTTTTGCATGTGTCGTCTGCTTTTCATGTTAGGTAAAGGCTTAATCAGTGATAAATAAAGCCTTCCGTCAATTTCATTGGTCAGTTTCAAAACTAGACTTGATTGGCTGAACAAAATACAACTGGGCCACATTTTCATAATTTGCATAATTAGAGTTGGAAGCTTTCATTGGTCATTTTCAAAAATGGACGATTTGATTGGCTAAACAAAATACAACTGGGTCACATTTGCATAATTTCAGTAGGAAGAATTTACGTTATCTGTCCTATTTAGGGTGGGCTATATTGTATTAATATTTTACCTACAAGAAAAACCCCATTCATTTTTTTTATATTTGCACTTTTTGCTTCCAAAACATAGGTTATGACCCCTCATTGGAACGAGCTCATTGAGCTCATTCCAATGAGGGGTCATAACCTATGTTTTGGAAGCAAAAAATGAAAATTTTTAGTTATACGGGGATGTTTTTCCAAGTGCCGTCTGCAACTCAAGTTAGTTGATGGGTTAAAAAGTCATACTAAGTGGCTATTTTGTGAGTGTGTGTGTCATATGATAAATAGAATATGAAATGAGTGTTTTTCTCATATAATATTTTTGAAACTCGTCCAAATTTTCCATTCGGGCTCGCCAGAGGCTCGCCAAAATGGAAAATTCTTAGACTTGTTTCATAAATATCATATGAGAAAAATACTCATTTCATATCCTCTATGTATGACATGGAAACATTGTGCATGTTTATGAAGGAGGGTGCTCTTATACTGAAAATAACTCCTCCTACACTTTTTCATCCATCATCTATCCATCTGTTATCCATGAACATGTTATTCATGACTTCTTTTCCAATACCTCTGGACTGATTGGAGTGAAATTTGATGGCATTGTTTATTATGACATCACATTTTGATTTTATTTCAGTTAAGCAGTGTGCTCCAGTAAGCGGAGGGGGGAGGGGGGGAGAATATCTCCATATTAAAAAAAATCTTCTAATGATCAATGGGTGGAATTAGGTGATGTTTGATTTTTAGCTTACAAATGAGATGTACACTAAAGTTTGTCCAAGTGGAAGCTTTAGAGACAATAGATTTAGTTCCTGGATTTTGGGCCCAGCCCAGATTTTCATTTTTCCAAATCCTTTAGGAAATTGGAATGAGATTGGTTGACATATGTGGATGACATATACTTAATTTACACAAAAAGGTTCTGCATGGGAACTCTTCCAGGCTAAAAATTAGGGCTGCACGATATTCAAAACTGAATACCGGTATCGGTATTCAAAAAAATACCGTGGTATACTGGTGTATCGAAAACTGTTCAGATATATGAACACAAGTACCTCAATCGAGACTCGAGGCATCACAGTCGGAACGAATTCGCACGCCTTGATGATGCAGTTTGAAAAACCTTTACCCAACGCAGACGATATCAAAATTTATTACTTTTAAAATTAGTTTATCAGATTTTAACCAAAGATTTCAACAAAACTATATATGACCCCTCATTGGAATGAGCTCAACGAGCTCGTTCCAATGAGGGGTCACATGATATAGTTTTGTTGAAACTTTTGAAAATTATTTTTTCAACTGCTGAATTTGTGTGTTACGAGGGCTCAAGCAGACAATTCCTTGGATGAAGGAATAATATTATTCATTCGGGGCAACAGTTAAAAAACTCAAGATATCTTGAAAATTAAATTGAGGGTAAATAAATAATGACGATAAACTGATATTTTTGTAATTACACCGGTATTCAATCGATATTGGTTTGAATACCGGTATATATCGGTTTATCGATATACCGTCCAGCCCTACTAACAATAGTAGAACAAATTTTCAAAACACCTTTTTTCTGAAACTCCATAGCATATACTATTGATTTCTTGATATGATTTTAGATAGGAGGAGAATAATCAAAATTATAAAAAAAGATCTTGATCAGTTTTATTAGGGGCCCATCAACCATTTTAACTCCTTGCATGAAGCTGGCAGATATTCCTGCCGAAGATGGGATTTCTCTTACCATTGAAATAAGTTGAATTTGGGCTCATTTAGTCTAAGTTTTCCTTTGTAAACAGAATGTGTTTTTTCACCTGTAACAGGAGGAGAGATAAGTGCAGGAGCCAAGGTTCGAACCGTTGACCTCTAGCACACAAAGCGACCGATTTACTACGAGACTAAGAGATCCAGACCAACCAGGCTGGTTGGTAAATGGCCTTTATACCTCGACCGCTACACTACTCTCCCCTTCTTTTGAGATTCATCACATGTGAATCCCACCCAGGTTCCTTCCTCAGAGCGGTTGAACCACCCGCAGTGCCACCTACTGCTGAGGATCGGACGAGCCCCCAAATGTAACAGGAGGAGAGATAAGTGCGGGAGACGGGGTTCGAACCGTCAACCTCTAGCACACAAAGCGACCGATTTACCACTAGACTAAGAGTCCGGACCATACCTCAACCGCTACACACCAAATGATTTTTTGAGTTAAACCTAGATGAATTTTTCATCAAATCTAGTCATGGCTGTATCAGAGCAGCCATGACTGGATGTGATGAAATATATCTTGCAAATACTCAGCAGGTTAAGAGTTAACCCCATACCTAATGAATCAGCTGCACCCACCTGCATAATATGCAAATTTTGCAAGCGAAAAAATACTATATTTCAACAAATTTCAAAACATATCATGTGACCCCTCATTGGAACAAGTTCATTCCAATGAGAGGTGGCATGATATGATTTTATTGAAATTTTTTGAAACTTTGAATAGATATTTTGATAATAAATGTTGATATCTGTATTGGGTAAAGGGTTGACATTCGGGGTAATGGGGGAAAGCATTAAAAGACAACTGCTTAAAAAGCTTTCACATTTGATGTATAACATCCTTGTGAGAATGGTTTACAAGTTTGTTCAAATCAAGCCCATGAGGTCACATTTTGGGGTGTTAGGGAGAGAACATATAAAGTCTTCTCCCAAACCTCTGATCATGCACCATATTTGATGTATAACATTATTGTGGGTACGAAAGAAAACTTGTTACAGAATGCCCAACAGAAGGTATCAAACATAAACCAGCAAAATTTGATATGAGACACAGCCAAAGAATGACCCACAGACTGCATGTCCTTTGTGACAACTTACCATCACAACAACAAAATAATCTACAATCATATTAGACAATTTTGGCTCATCCTGTCACTTGACCCAATAGGCACAGGTTTATTTTCCACCCCACCGCTTCTAGCTAACAGACATAACCATTCACTTAACCCTTTACCTAACGAATCGCCCGCATCCGCCCGCGTAATGTGCAAATTGAGCAGTTGAAAAATTAAATTTTTCAAAATATTTCAACAAAACCATATCATGTGACCCCTCATTGGAACAAGCTCATTGAGCTCGTTCCAATGAGGGGTCACATGATATGGTTTTGTTGGAATTTTTTTAAAAATTTAAAAACATTATATTTAAAATAATCAATTTTGATATCGTCTGCGTTGGGTAAAGGGTTAAAGGCCATATGACCTGCTCCAAACTCCCAAATTTCCACCAAATAAGTGGCAAAATTATCCATAAATCACCACACTATGCGACAGAGAACAATGCGGCATATGCGCCAATCTCCCTAGAAATGAATGGTTTTCAAGCAGTGTTAGCCGCAAATGCTTTTGCGACCCCTCCAAAACAAATTGCATGACCTGCAATTGCATCTATCTGTTAACCTGAAAACAATGTCAGAAACAATATGATGGTGAAACTTGGAGAAAATTCAGAATCCGCATTCAAGAACATGCAGTTTAATTCCACCAACCACACCATTTGAACCTCACCATATTATCCAGGTATTACAATCTGACCAAGACAAACCTAATAAAACTGATCTGTGTTTTAGGTATGAGACCAAATGGATCTTGGAAATCAAAACTTTGCCTGAACAGGTAGAACTTTTAACTCTTAGAAGCCAGGAGTCGAGTTTTCTTGCCTGTCATGTAATACGGCAGGTAATCTGGCTGTGACAGTTTGGCTATGTTTGGGCTCGGGGAGAATTAAACACTGAGCAGGTGCTTTTAGTCAAGTGTCGTCTGCCTGAACAGGCAGACGACACTTGACTAGAAGCACCTGCTTTACTGTCAGTTTTTCGCCGTTTGTCATGTCCAATAAATTTATTCTGATTCCCGACTTCTAAGAGTTAAGTCATTTTTGCATTTATTCAAATCAATCCAATGGATTCATAAATTAGAGGTGTTATGGGAACCCCAGAATTTTAACCTTTTCACTGCTATAGGCCCATACTGAATACAGACCCAAACTTTGATGCTGCGTGCTATACGTCTGTACAGAGTACGGAGTTATTACATACACAGTATTATTCTCAATATTATGCACATTCTAACAAATGTAAGAGACAGACAGTGTGACGCCAAGGATTTTTTCTGGTATTTTACATTGTTTTTACGGAAATACACGAGTGAACCGCATGTCAAGTTTCCAGTTTAGAGTTACATTTCCTGGTGTTCTTGAAATGTAAACATGTCTAAAAAACATTTTACAACAGATGAAGTTATTGTGGAATTATCTGCGGACAATGATAGTGATGCAAGCGATTTAGATAATTTAAGTGACTTTAGTGAATCCAGATATTACTGCTCAGCTTGTCCAAGTGGCCCTGGACTATGTTATTACACATGTTTTGGGTTATACCGGACCAAAATTAGGTATTAGAACTAAACATAAGACTCCCAAAGTGTTGAATTATGCTCTGGCAGGTTTAAAATTACAAATTCTTTTACGATTTTATCCTTTTTAAATTTTTATAATTTTCTACCACTTTTCCCAATATATGACTCAGCACAGGATATTACAAAATTGTGCAACAGCGAAGGGATTAACCCTTAGCCAACGTACACGATATCAAAATTTATTCCTTTAATTACATGTTTTTCAGATTTTTCAAAAAATTTCAGCAAAACCATATCATGTGACCCCCTCATTGGAACAAACTCAACAAGTTCATTCCAATGAGGGGGGGGGGGGGGGGGGGGGGGGGGTTCACATGGTGTAGTTTTGTTAAAAATTTGTTTAACCCTTTACCCAAAGTAATGGCCAAAACCAGCCAGCGCTATTCTCAAAAATCGCCAATTAATTTTCATTATTTTTTTCATTTTTTGTCTCAAAAACATAGGTTATGACCCCTCATCAGAACGAGCTCGTCGAGCTCATTCCAACGAGGGGTCATAACTTATGTTTTGGAGACAAAAAATGAAAAAAATTTGTTATTCAAGAATTATTTTTACAAGTGTCGTCTGCTTTTCAGGTTAGGTAAAGGGTTAAAAGCTCAGTTTGTAAATTATGTGGAGGATATGGCCAGTTCATTAGGTAACAGGTTAATACTGTGAGGCTAATGAAGAAAACATTTTAAAAATCTTCTTTTCTGAAACTACTGCTCCAAATTTATTTATTTATTTATTGGTGTTTAAGGTCACATACTTATGCACAATGGCTAATCGTGACCGTGACAGTTTTACGGGTGGAGGAAGCCGGAGTACCCGGAGAGAACCACCGAGCAACGACGAGCAGCTGTCAGCTCTCCAACATCGTAACTCTGGACTCTGCACCGCAGCACAGGCAGGATTAGATTGGTTGAAGACATGCGCACCATCGACGTGCAGTACGCCTCAGTACACAGCGTCATCGTGCCTCCATGTAGGCAATCGGGGTGAAGTGTCTTGCCCAAGGACACAACGTGGTTGCCGCAGGTGGGATTCGAACCGAGGACCTCTCTGCTTGCAGCCTGCACCTCTACCAACTGAGCCACCACGCCCCCACTGCTCCAAATGTTACCATATTTGGTATATTTGACGTAAGTGTAAGAATGATTATTATGCCAGCCCAATAGATTAAGCAACGAATGGTCATAACTAGTAGCTGAGAGACTGAGGAATACATAAACAATAATAGTCACCATTGACCCTCTATTAATTTAATATATCAATACTAGCGGTATATTCCCCGTGGGAACCCCGGGAAGTAAGTAGCACTTGTTTACTGTGGTAAACCAGTTCCGCTTTACTAGTAAAATAGGACCCAGTCACCAATGCTTGGGGTGAAAGTCCTCTAAAATGGCCAACATGTAGATCAACGATTGACTAAACTTGACTTCATCTCCATGTTGTGTCACGATTAGCCATGGTGCATAAATATGTGACATTAACCACCAACAAACAAACAAACTAGCGGTATATTAATTGTTACTGTCTACCATTTTGTTTTATCGCAAAAATCACAATTGGAATTCAGCTAATTGGCACTTTAGAAAATTTGATTTCAGTTCAAAGTGTTGTAAAGCTGGCAGAATTTTAAATGCGCTCAAATTTACAAGGTAATAAATCAATAGTTTTCTTCAGTGATATGTTGGGTTACTCCCTTTGCAATATATCACAACTCATCTGATTTTGTAAACCAATGAATGCCAATAGGAAACTTTAATGGAAATATTAAACGGTATGCAAACACAACTGTTGATGAAATTTCGGAGAAAAAATGGCTGATATAATATAAATATTACATATTATTGTAACAGAACATTAAGTTGGCAGATACGGTGTCACATGAGGCTCATCGAGAACAATATTAGGCTTAGCTAAAGCCTCTCCTTATATTGTCCTCACTTCACCTTATGTGACACTGTAACTGCCAACTGAGCATCCCATACCTTATATTGAAAAATGTTGCTTCACCAAATTTATTGCCCCCAAAGCTTTTATATTTTACATGTAGTATATTTGTTTGAAAGATTCACATGGTGTTCAAGTCAGGGACCTTGAGGCATATTTAGGATTGTTGTGGAGCCCCCGAACCTGAACCCTAATACCCTATGCATAATGATTAACCCTTAAGAGCCTGGGCAGTTGTCTTGAATTCCTACCATTCCACAGTCTCTATTTGTCTAGTGGCTTAGCAGTGATTTGTAGTTAGGTCTTGGCTGCCTGTTAAGGCAGCCAAGACTTTACTAGAAACCACTGCTCAGGTAATTTGTCTGTTGTCAGCAGGACCTCCTCAAGATGACATGTTAAGGGCACCTGTTCTGAGGTCAGAAAAGTTGGAAATAGGCCTTCAAGGGTAAAAACATTTTAAAAATCTTCTCCAAAACCACTGGCAAAGAAGATTTGATATATTTGGTATGTGTATAGGTGTAGATTCGGATTTGTTCAAATCAAGTTCCGGGATCAGTATTTGAGGTTTCTCTGGGAGTGGCACATTTTGTAGCCCCCACTCCAATTTTCTATTTTTACAAGAGCTTGGTTGATTTGAATAAAATTCAGTATGCAGTGTTATTGGGTGAAATGTACTTGACCCATCACAAAAATTACTACATGTTTCTGTGGGAACCTGTATCACAGGCTAAAAATAGAAAAAAATCTGAAGTGTCCTTATCTCCAAAACTGCTTGGGATACATATTTGTTACTTGGTGTGAAGCATCCTCGGAAGTGTTGAAACAAATAGTCAAAAATAATTCCATTGGTTGCCCCATGGAGCACTACAAGGGAAACTCAGTTTAAGACTGATCAGCTGTGGACATTTTCACATGTTGGGCTCCCAGCCAAACTCTGATTGCTTTTGCCAAGCCAAAAAATTATTTTTAGATAATTTTTTGTGAAGATCATTTGCTGAAAATTTAATTTGGCTTGATCACAAGAGGCCAAGTTGGGGTGGGGGGGGGGGGGGGGGGAGTGGGGGTGTAAAAATAAGGATGACCCTGTAGGTAACATCTGCCTTTCTAATTTACAAATTGGGCAGTTAAAAAAAAGATTCATTTTAAAAAATGTCAACAAAACCATACCATGTGACCAAGCCATAAAATTAGCAGACTGTCATCTGCAAAAGGAGGTCCCCAGAGGGTTAATTTAGTGATGCAATACTGCACAGCAGGGTAGCATCACTAAATTTACACTCTGTGAACCTCAATCTGAATAAGGGTCTTAGGCCTAAACAGAAAGAGGCACCCAGAGGATAAATTTGTCCACTGTATGGGATAGTATCATCTAATTCACCCTCTGGGGACCTCATTCTGCAGATGTCAGACTGCTTATTTTCAGGCCTGCATGTGACTTCTCATTGGAACGAACTCATCAAACTCGTTACAATCAGGGGTTACATGATACGGTTTAGATGGAATTTTTTGAAAACTTTGATTTAATCCCTTGAAAAAATTTGTTAGCTTTACATGTGATTATGTTTCGCACTTTCGCAGTATGTGGCCATTATGGGATTAACATGGAGCATGTTCAAGCGAACAAATGTGAATTGTATTCAGCCGAATGATATTATGGACATTCCTAATCGGTAATAACGTGAAAGTCGGTATATCGAATGAGTTGAAATTCTATTCAATATTGAAAAAAATACTGAGTTTCGGTAAAATACCGAAATACCGTGAAGACCTATCCATGCGTCCATCCATCTGTCTGTCTGGCCTCCATAGAAGTAAGTTTTCCAGAGATTTGCTCTGACATTTATAGGTCTATTCCGTCGAAACTTGGTATGCATATTTATCCTTGTGGGAACCTGTCACAATAGTTCCGATCGGACTATTTTCACCAAAGTTATGCACCTTTTCGACTTAGAATAATTTGCTGCTTGGTTTAAATTAAAATGTTTGGAGATTTTCTCGGTTTATAGGCCAATCCTGTCAAAACTTGGTATGCATGTTTACTGCCATGGGACCTGTAATATGCTTCTAGGTGTAAGAAACTGAGGAAACTGCATATCTGCAATTGCAGGATGTGCATTTCAGTACTGTGATGCCCGTTTTATACCTATTGCTTTAACTGGTAGAGTGTTAGAAGCCCATATTTGGGCTTTATTCTGAAGCACAGGTGCCACAACTTGAAGGCTCATATTCAGTGGATATGCTTTGTATTATCTTTAAAGTGATACTATTTAGTCTGTAAGGGTTTGCCTTGTTACAATTTATGGGAGAGTGCCCATTGGCACTCTCCCATAAATTGTAACAAGGCAATGACATGTGTACAAGATTTGATGGCCAAAAATAATTTAGCACTCTACCAGTTAACCCTTTATCCAACGAATTGGCCATATCCGCCCACGTAATATGCAAATTCAGCAGTTGAAAAAATATTATTTTTCAAACGATTTCAACAAAACCATATCATGTGACCCCTCATTGGAATGAGATCGTTGAGCTTGTTCCAACGAGGTCTCACATGATATGGTTTTGTTGAAATTTTTTGAACATTTTGAAAAAATGATTTTTAAAATAATAAATTTTGATATCGTGTGTGTTGGGTAAAGGGTTAACATCATATCAATCATTGTGGCAGAGGTAGTGATATTGATTAACCCTTTACCCAATGCAGACGATATCAAAATTTATTATTTTAAATATCATTTTTTCAAATTTTTCAAAAAATTTCAACAAAACCATATCATGTGACCCCTCGTTGGAATGAGCTCGATGAGCTCGTTCCAACAAGGGGGTCACATGATATGGTTTTGTTGAAATTTTTTTTAAAATAATATTTTTTCAACTGCTGAATTTGCATATTACATGGGCGGAAGTGGGCAATTCGTTGGGTAAAGGGTTAAAACTTATTGCACAATGCACCATATTACCATGACAACAGATGTGAAAGAATATTTGTAAGACATTAAAAAAGTTTGTAATCTTATAAGACAGCATGTAATAAAACATATTCGACATGCTTCAAGAAAAACAATTTTATCATGTGTTCAATTCATTAAATCTTAATGTACAAATTAATGAACTGTATATTGGTTGCCAAGGTTTTGACTGAAAACAAGTATCACAGTAATTTATTATTTGTCCGCATGACAGTATTACCCATCAACTGCACCTTGTAACACTTGTTTTCAGACCATAAAAGTAATCATTAATGTCTTAACTACAAATCTATTCTTTCAGTTGGTAAAGAACAGGAAATGAAAGGTGGTGAGTACATACATTAGTGCATATATGGAAATGAAGATTAACTCCTTGCATGCTGCTGGTAGATATTCCTGAGCGAGACAAGGTTTCTCGGTGCACTGACAAAATGCCAATGGACAAAATGCCAATCAGGCAAAATGCCCATCCAGAAAATATAAAATAGACAAAATGAAAATCACATTTTTTTGTTATCATAATAATAATATAATAATAACACTTCGGCCGGCCACTGATTTGTCGCAGTTCTCGTATGAGAAGGCCTTGGTTACCCATGTTCTACCAACTGCCTCCCTATTCCCGCACTTCTTCTCTCCTCCCAACACTCGGAGACGAACTGCTTGATGACATCCCTTGCCCCATTCTTCCCAATCTCTTCGATTAGTAGATTAACCCTCTCCTTTGAGTCGCCCCCTAACCACATGTCCTTCATTCTCCCATCCCACTTCCCCATTATACTCCCCGTGAATCTTGTTCTTTTAGACTGATATTTTGGGCATTCTATAAGAAAATAATAATAGTCCTTTTTTTTTACTTTTTCTTAACACCAACTGTTGTTGTAGTGTAACCATTGATGAGGAGCTTGTTTTTTTAATTGACTTTTTATTTTTCTTTACCCTAACTGTTGTTTTTTCACAGTATTTGTTGGTTTGTCAATCTCTATTGTCATTTCTTTTGTTTTTGTGCAGTATTTATGTTGTAATAATGGTTACCTGGCTTGTAGTGTCACCTCTGTTGAGGTGTAAAAAAAAATATTTGTTTCTGTTAACCCGACAACCCTATTTTAAACCTCCGAGTCTAAGAATTTTATTGAAATCACAAAAAAGTAAAAAAAAATGACGGTGTTTTTCTAAATTGCAGCACATGTATTGATCGTCGAAAAATTAAGATTTTATTAAAAAAAAACAAACTACTTTATATACATTGTAAAACATTTGTACTGACATCGGGGAGGACAAGACAAGGTGAGAACTGAATGACAGTTTTTAGCTCTGTATCTGAGTTTAATATTTCTTTAGAGAGGCCTATTTTATATTAATAAGGTCATAAATTGGGTGATGGGAACTGCATTCTGGAAAAATAAAAAAATTTTCTGCCTACCGACCCTATTTTTTTTTGCTCACCTCTTTATTTCTTATTATTTTCAGTTGTTTTATTATGGAAGGCAATCTGTAAATTAATAATTTAACAACAATCATGTTAGGCAAAAACATAATAAATAGTGATGGGTATAAAACAGTTGTGTAATGTTGTTTTAAATGTTGAGAAAGTTGTTGTGAAAAGGTTGAAAAATTGTTATGATGTTTATTTTGATAATTGATGGGCATTTTGTCTGATTGGCATTTTGTCCATGAGTATTTTGTCCTGGATTCAGGTTTGTCATGCCACTGAAATAAGTATAATTTAGGCCACACAAAGTAGATGTTCTGTTTCTCAGACCAAGTTTTGTAAAATTGCATGTGGGCAGGCGGTTTTTTATTTTATATTTTATTTTTGTAATTATATCTTTACCATCAGAAGTTCATATTCTTGGTTTATTTTATGTTTTAGGCCTCATAATCTACAGAATAACAAGGGTGGTCATGTATTTTGTCCCTTGGGTGCAACAATACTCAAGGGACAAATTTATCAATTTTATTAACTTGTGTAAAATATCAGACATAAACTATTTAATTTTTATTCTTTCAAGTTTGCATTGGTCATAAAAAGAGAGCATGCGGCAGCCAAAAGGGCCATGCGGGAGGGCCTGAGAAACAGATTTTTAATTTTATTAAGCCTTAGGCACATTTAATCAAATTTTACCTCTGTAAATAATAATTGTATGGAGTTTTTCACCAATGATTCCTTGAGTTAAATTCAGATGGGTTTTTTTCATCAAATCTAGTCAGGACTGCTTCACAGCAGCCATGACTATATTTGATAAATAATATTTCGAAAATACTTTACAGGTTGAGAATAACCTTTATCTTACATATCACCCCAAATCGACTTTGTATTATACAGAGAGTAATCGCTTGACTGGACTGGTTATGTGAAATAATTCATGAGAGGTGAGGGACGTGGTACAAACACGAGTGCGCGAATGCGCACGAGTGTTTTACAATATAGTCCCTCGCCTCGAATGAATTATTTCACGTAACCAGTCCAGTCAAATGATTACTCTGTTTATTACTTTTCATTATTAACGATAATTATATTATTTAATCCTTTACCTAATGTAACGGCCAAAACCGGCCAGCTTAATTCTAAAAAATCGCCAATTAATTTTCATTATTTTTTTCATTTTTTGTCTCTAAAACATGGGTTATGACCCCTCATTGGAATGAGCTTGTCGAGCTCGTTCCAATGAGGGGGGTCATAACCTATGTTTTTGAGACAAAAATGAAAATAATAGTTATTCAAGAATTTTTTTTTGCAAGTGTCGTCTGCTTTTCATGTTAGGTAAAGGGTTAAAAAAACAAAAAACAATGAAGTCTCCATTACACCTTCGGAAAAACGTCTTCGTTTGCGTGCATGGATACATGACACAATTGTTGATTGCATAATTCACTTGTGAAGTTATCGTTTATAATCAAACCCGGAAATCCCAGTAAATTACACTTTGGAAAGTAATAAAGAATTATACTGCTATTGAAATTTTATTCTTTGAACTTTATAGGCCTAATTCTGACTTGGATCATTTTGACTGCAGTGGAACAGCTTCCCCAACATGCAGTGTCTGGGGGAACTTAACCCTTTATCCAATGCAGACGATATCAAAATTTATTATTTTAATTACTATTTTTAAAAATTATAAAAAAAATTTCAACAAAACCATTACATCTGACCCCTCATTGGAATGAGCTCGATGGGATCGTTCCAATGTGGGATCACATGATATTGTTTTGTTGAAAAATTTCTTTCTTTCAGCTGCTGAATATGCAAATTACGTGGGCGTTTGTGGGTGATTCGTTAGGTAAAGGGTTAAAATTTACAGTCTAGCTACCTTGGTAGTTGTTTGTAGGTAAGTTTTGCCTGTAAGGCAGTCAAGGCTTACCAAGAAACTGCAAAGACTGTCAAAGTGAAGTAAAAATGTATAAATATCACCAAGCCTATAAGGATTAACCCTTTACCTAACATAGCAGTGAAAAATGGCCAGAAAAATTAACCAAAATAAGCCTACCATAGCCAAAAATGTCTTAGAAATGTCTCCATAAGACCATACAAATATGAATAACATTAGAACCAATTCGTTGAGCTGGTTCTAAAGAAATTCATATTTGTGTGGTTTGATTAACTGGTGGAGTGCTGGAAGCCCATATTTGGGCTTTACTCTAAAATGCAAGTACTGCAGCTCAAAGGCTTCAAACGAGGTGGATATTCTTTATAGTACTTAGAATCTAAATTATTTAGTCTGTATGGATTTTCCTTGTTACAATTTATGGGAGAGTGCCAAAAGGCACTCTCCCTTAAATTATAACATGGCAAAGACTTGTGAACAAATTTTGATGAATAAAAATAATTCGGCACTCTACCAGTTAAAAAGTTGTGAGAATATGGTCCTGTGAATTAAGCTTTGAGATTCGATTCAATTTTGAATCTTAAGTTGGTATTCAGTTCAATTTGAAATTGGCCATCCAATTTGTTTTCCTTCAAATCTTTTCACTGACATTTCACCTGGTTCTTAGTTGTCTCACAAAACATATAGCAGAGATAGAAATTGTACATAAATCTTGTTGAAAATAAAGATTGAGTGTAATTTCCGCTATATTAACATAAAAAGTATCTCTACCAATTGTGCTACCATCCATGCTAATTCTAGTTTCAGTAGTCACTACCACTGCTGAAAGCAAAATTTAAAGTTCCCAAGCAATATCGACAATGAGTTCACGCTTGCTAGCAACTAGCCCTGTGCAGTTCTCAGTACAGAATTCTTGCACTCATTTCTATTTTTGAACAAAACATTCCTTACTGGGTAATATTCCAACTATATCATCAAGGTATGCCTTCAACGAAGGCATGCCTTGATGATGTTGTTGGAATATTTTAAGGTCAGGACTTTAAAATGGCTGTATTCTATTCGAGGTTCAGTTCAATTTCTAATAACAGACTCTATTCAATTCGAGATATAGTTTGAATCAAAAATATGTGATTCACAGGTCCTTATGTGAGAATTTTTGTCGAAAATTGTGAAATTTACTTTATTTTTTTTTAAAATTGTGTGAGGCAAATGGTTAAATGTTTGTCTTGAAAAGATAGATTATGACCTCTCATTGAAAGGAGTTCATTGACCTTGTTCCAGTGAGAAGTAAACTATTTTGAAAGCCAAAAATGAATTTTTATACTCCCTGAAATTTTTTTTCGGGGGTATATAGTAGTCACAATGCCCACCTGTGCATTATTCCATCCATCCATGCTTCTGTTTGCCGGTTTGTCTGCTCTAACTCTGTCCTTAAAAAATTCAGTGGACCGATCTTGTTCATGCTACACACAATGATTGCTTATGACGAAAGAATGTGTTAACACCTAGACCCAAGGTCATAGCTGCAAGGTCAGTGTCAAAGACTCTGGTTCTTCCTCCATTCTAACGTCTGTTTCATAAAAAATTGTTCAATGTGTTATGTCCCCCTATTATAGTATCAGAATTGATATGTCCTTAGTTAATAATATAAACAATTAATATTTTCTAAGGTTTTCTTTTTAATTAGAATAAGCATGCTCTGGCTTGTGTGATCACTTTTTTGCACTGAGTGGGAGTGCTGTTGCTCAGTGATTACGGCATTGAACTTCAGACTGAGAAGTCCCTGGTTTTATCCTAATCAGGGGTAACTACATCGTTTCCTTGGGCAAGAAGCTTAATCCTGATTGCCCATGTGGGGGAACTGTGGCGCAATGTACTAAGGCGTAATGCACATCAATGATGCATCTGTCTTCAACCAATGCTAAGCCTGCTTGTGTGGAGTTAGATTGTTGGAGAGTCTGACTGTTGTTTGCCATTGCATGGTGGTTCTCTCTAGGTACACCGGCTTCCACCACCCATAAAACTGTCCGACACGAGGTGACCCTAGCTGTCAAAAGTGTCTTTAAACTCCAATAAATAAATAACAAACATTTCTCTTGTTACATTATATGTGTGGTGTGACTAATCTGAAGTTGTGCTTTCCTTTTATTTGGCTATTCTGTGTATTTTGTAACATTAGTAATTACGGTTTTGATGATGTTAGTTTATAAATACAATAAAGGTTTAGAAAATAGATTGAACATTTTGATTAGGAAAGTATAACTATGAGAATTGACCACAACCTGATAGTTATAAGGAACAGTCTTGCAAATTTGATGTTACTAGTACAGTACAGTTGACGTGGACTGGTTGTAATCCACGCGCGGGCAGTGATGTCCATGCATGGGTTTACCAGGTAATAAAAAATCATCAGCAACAATATTTTAATTAATGAAGCATCAGGTTGTACCCGGTGCTTCATTGATTAAATTTTTATACGCCCATTTATAGAAACGGTCGTATTATGTTATCAGTCTGTCTGTCCGTCTGTCTGTCTGTCCGTAAACAATTTGGTTTCCGTTCATTTAAAGTCGAATGCCTTGACGGATGAACATCAAACTTTCAGAAGTTGGTTTTAGCATTAAAATACAGGTCAAGTTCAATATTGGTGTTTCTCAGTCCATCTGCTGCAAAGATATGGCCCTTTGAAAACACAATTTTTCTAAAAAAATTGATTTCCATTCATTTAAAGCTGAATGCCTTGACGGATTGACACCAAATTTTTCAGATGTTGTTTTTAGCAATGAAATACAAGTTCGATGTTGGTGTTTCTCAGTCCATCCACTGCAGAGTTATGGCTCTTTGAAAACACAATCTTTTGAAAAAAATTGGTTTCCCTTCATTTAAAGTCGAACATCAAACTTTCAGATGTTGTTTTTAGCAATAAAATACAGGTCAAGTTCGATATTGGTGTTTCTCAGTCCATCTGCTGCAGAGTTATGGCTCTTTGAAAACACAATTTTTGAAAAAAAATTGGTTTCCGTTCATTTAAAGCCGAACACCTTGACAAATTGGCACCAAATTTTTCAGATGTTGATTTTATACACCCATTTGAAAAACGGGACGTATTATGTGAATGGTCTCTCCACCTGTCTGACTGTCTGTCCGTCCATGGACACATTTCGTTTCCAGACGATAACTTTAGTTGTAATGGTTTGAGCTGAGTTAAATTTGGCATGTGGATTTAGTATGACAAAATACAGGATGGGTTCGATTTTCGTTTCTAGCGGCCCATTTGCAGTAGAGTTATGGCCCTTTATTTATGGGAATTTAGCCCAACTTTTCATTTCCGGACGATAACTTTAGTTTGCCTTGACTGATTTATTTCAAATTTTCAGTTTTTTGTTTTTGACCACAAAGCACAGCTCAAGTTCACCTTTGGCCATAATCGCATGTACTGTTCCATAGTTATTCCCCTTGAATGATTGCAAATTTGTGAATTATGTGGTTTCCGGATGATAACTTTAGTTTGCCTTGACTAATTTGTTTCAAATTCTCAGATTTTGTTTATGACCACAAAGCACAGCTCAAGTTCACTTTCGGCCAAAATCGCATGTACCTTTTATTAGTTATTCCTCTTGAATTTGTGCATTTTGTGTTTTCCGGATTATAACTTTAGTATGGCCTGACTGATTTTTTATACGCCTGTTGAAAAACCGTTGAATTATGGAATCAGTATGTCTGTCTGTCCATTTGTCCATCCATTTGTCCATCCATCAGTCTGTCCGGGCCAACATTGGGGGTTCAGGGGATATTATTATTAGGGGCTACTTCCAAATTAAGGTAGTGTTAGGGTTAGGAGTGGGATGGGGTTAGGGTTAGGGGTATCCCCAGAGTAGGGCTTAAGGTTGGGGAGGGTTAGGTCCCAGGGGGGTTAGGGTTGGGGTCAGGGGTGGGGTTTTAATTTTAGTAGCCCCTAAACCGAAAAATAACTCCTAATCCTATTGGTTTGGCTAGGGTGGGGTTGGGTCAGGGGTGGGGTGGGGTGGGGGTTAGGGGTAGCCCCAGAGGAGGGCTTAAGGTTGGGGGAGGGGGTTAGGTCCCAGGGTGGGTGGGAGTTAGGGTCTGGGTGGGCTTTTAGGGTTTGGGGTCAGGGTGGGGTAGGGTTAGGGTTAGGGTGTGGTTTTTGGGTGGAGGGGTGGGGTTAGGGTTAAATATAAGTTCTAGGGTGGAGGGGGTAGGGTTCTGGGTAAAATAAGGTTTTGGACATACAAAATGGTTTTTTGGTAGCCCATAAACCTGAAATGTTGGGGCGTCCGTTCGTCAACATTTGGTTTCCAGATGATAACTTTAGTATTTTTTTTTTCGATTGACTCCTAAACTTGGTATGTGGTTTAATCAAAACAAAAGACAGGTCAAGTTGGAATATGGGGTTAGTTCGAACTTTGAAGATCCCCTGAATTATGGACCTTGTTGGACATAGAACGCATCAAATGTTTGGTTTCCGCATGATAACTTTTATTATTTGTTTTCCGATTGGCTCCAAACTTGGTATGTTGTTTAATCACAACAAAATACAGGTCAAGTTCGAATATGGGGTTGGTCCAACCAAATTTCACCCTCACCCCCATCCTTACCCCAACCCTTCAAAAATACAAAACAGGCGTATATTGTCCCTCTACGCTGTGCTCAGGTTGATGATTACTTAGGCTTTTCCCTTTGGAAAAGACTATTGTTTTTCTACGGATTATTATTTTATTTTATTTTTTTTTTTTTCCACACATTTTGTCCGCACGATTCAGAAGCCATTTTCAAACCGATTTTCACAAAATTTTGCACACTCATAGAGGGGCACAAAATCTAAAAATGTACCAAAAGCGGAATTTTCGATTTAACCCTTATTTCATCAGAATTGGTAAAAAACTGCCAAAATTGGGGTTTATTGGCACTTTCTCGAAACACGTCTTGCAGATTTTTTTTTTAAACATTCATCAGTGTTAGACCTGTCTGTGACATGACCATTATATACAAGAGATATTAGGCAATGCATATGGTAACCCTCCACAGGCTGCCAAACATCGAAATTCTGATGAAATGGGCTGTTTTTGGGCCCCCACAGCAGCCAAACGATACACAAAAGATAATCATAACTTTCTTTATTGGAAGTGGGATTCACCGTGGATCATATTTGTATGTAATAAAGCTATTCAAAAAACGAAGCGTTAACCCGTTTTGGGCTGGTTAAACTGCAATACCCCTCAAATGTTCAAAAATGCATGTTTTCTGTGGATTTCTCTAAACAAGTCTTGTAGATTTTCAAGAAAAATTGACCACATGCAAGCCTTGGTGTGATAATAGAAGTTGCATGGACAAAATACTCCGGCGAGCATTTGTTAACCCTCCACAGGCTACTGAAGGTCAAAATTGTGATAAAATGGGCTGTTTTTGGACACCAACAGTACCAATGGGTACGCCACAAAGAAAAGTACCTTCTTTTAGAGAGCTCACAATTTATATGTAAACAATTTTGTAAGTAGTAAGGGTATTCAAAAGTCGAAGTCTTAACCCATTTTGGACAGGCTAAAGAGAGATACCCCTTAAAAGCTTAAAACTCCCATTTTCTGTGGCTTTCTCTAAAACATCTTGTAGGTTTTCAAGAAAAATTGACTACTCGCAGGTCTCTGTGTGACATTACAAGTTTCATGGACAAAATATTCTGGTGAGCGTTTATTAACCCTCTACAGGCTGCCAAGCATCGTAATTTTGTTGAAATGGGCTGTTTTCAGACACAGCACCCAATGTATACCCGAGAAATAAACATAATCTCCTTTGTTGGAAGTGGAATTCACCAAGGGCCATTTTTAGCTCAAGTTTGGCGAAGCCAAATTTGAGCTTTTGTCATGGCCCGTCGTATGTCGTCCATCTGTCTGTCTGTCCGTACGTCAACAATTGGATACGGCTCGGGCTAGAGGCCGTATTTATGAACCAATCTTTACAAAACTTCTTGGGTACCTTTGTTATGACCGTGGGACGAGAATGAGTGTTTTTGGGTGCAGTCCGAAATTCAAGATGGCTGCCAGCCGCCATTTTGTACCGACGATGCAGAAATCTATTTTTTTGTACAGAACTTCCATATAAAAGCTCTGATTTGAATAATTTTTTGTATGAATGTTTAGTACCATGAGATACAGTACATATCATACAGGTTTTTTTCTCATGCTTAAATTATGCAAATTAGACTAACTTTGATTTATTTAGTGTTATTTTCCGCACTGTCAGTGCAAATGCCAATACGGCTCGGGCTAGAGGCCGCATTTATGAACCGATCTTTACGAAACTTCTTGGGTACCTTTGTTATCACTGTGGGACGAGAACGAGTGTTTTTGGGTCCAGTCCAAAATTCAAGATGGCCACTGGCAGCCATTTTGTTCAAAATTAGGGGCAATCAGATTTTTGCGCAGAACTTCCACATGAAAGCTCTGATTTGTATAATTTTTTGTATGAATGTTTAGTACCATGGGATGCATCACATATAATACGGGTTTTTTTCTTGTGCAGAAATTATGCAAATTAGATGAACTTTGATTTTTTCAGTGCTACTTACACACAGAAACTTCTTGGGTACCTCTGTTATCACCTTGGGACGAGAACGAGTGTTTCTGAGTGTGGTCCAAAATTCAAGATGGCTGCCAGTGGCCATTTTGTACCGAAATTTGGTCTAATCAGTTTTTTGTATACAACTTCTATATGGCTCAGGCTAGAGGCCGTATTTATGAACCAATCTTTACGAAACTTCTTGGGTACCTTTGTTATCACTGTGGGATGAGAACGAGTGTTTTGGGGTGTGGGTCGAAATTCAAGATGGCCACAAGCAGCCATTTTGTACCAAAATTAGTGCAATCAGTCTTTTCTACAGATTTGAATAAATTTTTGTATGAATGTTTAGTAAAATGGAATACATCGCATACAGTACGGGTTTTTTTCTCGTGCAGTAATTATGCAAATTACAGTACATGGAGAGTGTATTATCACTAAATCACCTGCAGAGTGGAGATTCCACCTGAGAAATAATTGCAAATTTGTTGCAAAGCATAACCAGCACCAGCAAAGTTTCAGCCAGTGGACCTCCGGGTTAAACCCAGAGGTCCATTGGCTGAAACATTGTTTGTGTTTTTTGTCGATATGTAAAAAATTTGAAAGTTATAGCTTGGGTGATAACTCCACTCCACGGGTGATTTAATTACAATCCACTCTCCACGTACTGTAGATGAATTTTGATTTATTTAGTGCTACTTATACACTGTAAGTGCACATGTCAATACGGGCCGGGCTAGAGGCTGTATTTACCAACCGTTCTTCACAAAACTTCTTGGGTACCTTTGTTATCACCTTGGGATGAGAACGAGTGTTTCTGAGTGCGGTCCAAAATACAAGATGGCTGCCAGTGGCCATTTTGTACTGAAATTAGGTCCAATCAGTTTTTTGTCACAACTTCTATACAGCTTGTATTTATGAACTGATCTTCACGAAACTTCTTGGGTACCTTTGTTATCACCTTGGGACAGGAATGAGTGTGTTTTGGGGTGCCTTTGTTATCACTGTGCTGTAAGAACAAATATTTTGGGGTTCAGTCAGACCCACTCTGGGACTCAAAGATTTCTTTTCTAGTTTAGCATCTGACTGTCACCCACCTTTACAATACTTTACCTATACATTTGTTACAGGCTACGGTCAGTATTTATGTACAGACCGTTACAATACTTTATATGTACCTTTGTTATCAGGTCATTACCTAGATGTTTGTCATTGCTGTGTCACATACTATACATGTACATGTCTTGACAAGTTGAGTTACAGTGTCATTGACACTTTCATTGTAAGTAATAAGGGTATTCAAAAAAACAAGTGTTAACCCCTTTTGTGGTGGTTAATAGCGATACCCATCAAAAACTTAAAAAATTCATGTTTTCCCTGGATTTCTTTACAAACATCTTGTAGGGTTTTGAAGACAAAATGGCCATTGATAGGTCTTGGAGTCACATTACCAATTGCACGGATAAATTATTCCGGTAAGCATGTGTTAACCCTCCATGGGCTGCTAAATGTCAAAATGTTGAAAAAATACTCTGTTTTTGGACACCAACAACATCAAATGGGGATGCCACAGAGAAATGTAACTTCTTTTACCGGAGGCAAAACTGATAGGGAAACATTTTTGTAAGTGGTAAGGGTATTCAAAAATTGAGGTCTTACCCCATTTTTGACTGGTTAAGGCGATATACCCCTTAAAAGCTTACAATTCCAGTTTTTTGTGTATTTATCCAAAAACATTTTCAAGAAAAATTGACCATTCGCAGGTCTTGGAGTGACATTACAAGTTGCATGGACAAAATATTCCGGTAAGCATTTGTTAACCAACCAGAGGCTGCCAAGCATAGACATTTTGAGAAAATGTGCTGTTCTTGGGCACCCATAACACCCAATATGTACCTACGGGATAAACATAACCTCCTTCATTGGAAGTGGCATTCAACGAGGATAATTTTTGTAAGTAATGAAGGTATTCACAAAACCAAGCATTAACCCGTTTAGGGCTGGTTACAGAGCGATATGCCTCAAAAGGTTAAAACTTCATGTTATTCGAGGATTTCTCTAAAAACATCCCAGAGATTTTCAAGAAAAATTGGCCATTCTCAGATCTTAGTGTGACATTACAAGTTGCATGTACAAAATATTCCAGTAAGCATTTGTTAACACTCTGCAGGTTCTCAAACATCAAAATTTGGATAAAATGGGTTGTATTTGTGTACCCACAGCACCCAGAGTTACGAGGAGAGATCAACATAAGTGGAAGTAGAATTCATTGAGAATTATTTTTGGAAGTAATAAGGGTATTCAAAAAACAACCCTTAACCCGTTTTGGGCTGTATAAGCAATCATATCCATCAAAAGCTTAAAATTCATGTTCTCCCTGGATTTCTCTGAAAACATCTTGTAGATTTTAAAGAAAAAATGGCCATTCGCAGTTCTTGGTGTGACATTACAAGTTACATGGAAAATATTCCTGATAGCACTTGTCAAATCTCTACGAGCTGCCAGACATCGATATTTTGGATACATTTGAGATAAAATGGACCATTTTCAAATAGCCACAACACCTAGTGGGTATGTGTCAAACAACCGTAACTCCTTTTGTGGGTCATTAACTTGTCGGTCGACGATATTGATATTAACCTTTTCCACCATTCATGATGGTTTTTACCTAAACATGTTTTATCAAACTGAGTCATTTGAGACTACTATACCCACCTTTCTCATAACATCAATAAACATCAGTGAGACACTTAAAAGCAATTCATCAGACACTCTGGGGTCATAAAAAATCATGGAATCTCATCTGGCAAAGCCATGATTCTCCAGAATCATAAAGTCTAGTCCTATAATTAATGTTTGCAATCTAATATTATTATGTCTGTGGAAATACTGCCCACTCCATGGAAAGTGACCAGTCCATGGTAGTCATACTATAGTATCAACTGAAGTTTCCCCTAAGAGAGAAAATAATTTGAAAATGTTCAAATGTTAGTAATGAGGTATCATTAACGGTAAATGAAAGAATTGTTTATTCCTTTTTTGCAAGTAAACAGATTGCAAACAGCACGAAGAAAGCCCCCCCCCCCCACCCCATCCTTCCAAGGGAATAGTTTTTAGTAAAAAATGACAGCTGCTGTGAAGGGAGTAAACTCCCGAGCATATGGTGGCAGATTTGATGACATAATTTCTGATATTTGACATGGAATAATTTGTCATGTATAGTTATATACTACTCAAAATTTGCTAAGCACCAAGTATATCCAACTACCTGTTTTACGTTTTAGTTGAAATATTGTAATGAAAAGTGTATTTTTTATTTAATTATATCTTTAATGTTTTAAGTACAGAAATTAAGATTTTATTTGTGTTTGACATTATTTTTGAGCTTTTGAATACGATAACCATGGAAAATGGATATTTTTGGTAAAAGAGGAAATTTTTCAATATGCCAAAAAGTTGACTGAGCGAACTGGTATGGATTCAATATCGTGTATGAGACTCATTACTATTAATTACAGCTTGACAATGCCTTCTCATGCTCCCAATCAGGTGGTCCTTTGTGGGATGTTGTTCCATTCTTGGACCAGCATGGCACCAAGCTCCTGGACACTTCTTGGCTGGACTGGACGGGCTGAAATTGCAAGCTGCAACTCATTCCAGACATGTTCGATTGGATTGAGGTCAGGGGATCTTGCTCACCAGTCCATACACTCAATCCCCTCCCTCTGTCGGTACTCCCCGACAGCATGGGCAACATGAGGATGGGCATTATCGTCCATCAGAATGAATCTATCACCCACTGCACCTGCATACAATCTGACGTGGACATCCAGAATCTCATCAATATATTGCTGTGCAGTCAATGTACCATGTTTAAAGACACAGAGCTCTGTACATCCATCCCTGATGATGCTGCCCAAGACCATGATTGACTCTCCACCATAGCGGTCATGCTCAGTTATGTTGGCTGCATGGAATCACTCTCCTGGTCTCCTCAATACCATTGAATGCCTATCTGTGTCTTCTAGGCAGTACCTTGACTCATCTGTAAAAAGGACAGGTCGCCAATCTTCTCTGGTCCATCCAACATGGTCCATGGCCCATTCATATCGTGCCTGGCAGTGGTTCTGGACAGCGGAATGCAAATACATGGTCTTCTCGATCTGAGACCACCTTCGTGCAACCTTGCCCGGATAGTCTGTGTCGAAACATTTACCCCAGATGCATTCTAAAGGTCACTGCGAAGCTGGATTGCTGTGGCAAAGCAGTTCCTACGGGCCTGAATGATCAAAAACCAGTCTTCAGCTGCAGATGTTGCCCTGTCTCTGCCACCACTATGCTGTCTTACTGGTGTGCCATACTGCTGAAATCTTGCCCAGGCTCTGGTGATCACCGTATGGTGCACACAAAGGGCTTCACCAACCTGATGATGGGTAGCCCCTTGCTCCACCATCCCAACAGCCCACCACATTTCTGCTTCAGACAAATGTCTTCTTACATTTGCATTTGCCGAATTCAATCATTAAATCACAAGGGTTTGTGTTGAAATGAAGATTGAATACCCTACACATTTCATGTACATGTAGACAGTACACGAAAACATCATGAAAATCAAGGGGTACATGCTTTCCATGACTGTCACAAAAAGTCTGTCTGCCACGAGAGCTAATGTAAACACTGGGGACCATCTCAATACATCCCTCAATCCTATCCACCAAAAATAAGGCAAATATGTCACAAGCAAATTTCACAATGATATGTCAAATATTTGGTGCTTAGCAAACTTTGAGTAATAAACTTTGAGTAATATATGACCGACAATGAAGTTGCAGGAGGTATATTGGTTTTACTATGTCCCTTCATCATTCTGTCCAAGCACACATTCTTTACCTTCAGTGGAAGGAGATGTGGCCTCACATAAAGATTTTCCATTGCCAATGCTTTCTGTGCTTCCAAGTCAAGAAGTGTTTCATCAAGGAAGAGGAAATGGCATAATTATATTGCGAATAAAAACTCCCCCAGTCTAAAAAAAATGTTCACTGTATTTTCATTTGTGGGGTGTATTGGTCCTGTTGGGAGAGCTCTAGTTTCTTTTTTCTTATGTAGAGCAACCAAAAGAGTTTACAGGTAGGAAGAAGACTAAGCCAATGAGTCATGCTAAGATGTTGATAAGACGTAAGGATATAATGGAACAAGTACAGATGGGAACAAAGCGAATAGAGGAAGAACAAAAGCAAGTACAGAAAGAGGAACAGACAGAGAAAGAGCTTTCAGACTACACAGTCAGTGATTTATTACACTTTAATGTAAGTAATCAACTTGATGTCTTCTCACCTGAATCCTCTATTGACATAACCAGAAGAAGATACAGTAGAATCCTCTTAATTGAATATCCAATTCAATTCAATATACGATTCGATTATAATTGACAGTTCACAGGTCCTTAATGAGTTCCTGTCTTTCATGTGATGTGAAATGATTAAATTGATTTCTTTGATGTTGTTTTGTGACAAATGATACGGATAATATCCTTAACTTACACATTGACTAGCACTTTGAAGTGCAAACTGAAATATTTTGGCAGCATAAATTGAAAAAATAAGGCATGTAGAAAAATTGTTTCTCTAGCAATTTTTCTCAAATTTAATTACGAAGGAGGGAGTTTTTTTTTATACTTTAAATTTTCTCAGAATTAAAAAAAAGTCCAGTATTATTATTAATGTCTTTCAACAACTGTCTTTTACCTGTCTCAGTTCCCATCATATTTATTACTTGACAAGTTTTAAAAGAACTAGTTTTAGGCATTGTAGATGTGCAAATGCAGTAGAATCCTCATAATTGAATATCCATTTTACCACTGAAAATTATTCAATTAACAGGAGTATACAATTAACAGGGATTTGGTCAGTTTCCTGTGTTCTGGAGGTAAACTGAGCGTTTATTCTATTATATCTTGTTTGACAGAGCTCATAGAGCTCTGTCAAACAAGATATAATAGAATAAATGCCTGTATTGGATGTAGTGAGGCCAGAAAGGTTGATAAATAAGGGGAATTTGGTGTGTGTCACAGTAATTTTTTCGATATATTACAAAAATTTATACACAATTAACAGGAGTTTACTCTACACCCCATATGTAATTAACAGATCAAATTTGTACTGAAGGTATGGTAAATGATTTTGTGTTTGAAAATTATATTCAATTAACAGGGATATACAATTAAGAGATATCCAATTAAGTGGGCTCCACTGTACTACATATATCATTATTTCAGTTTGAGAGAGGAGCAGCTCTCTCAGACTGAGTGACAAAAATGTTGACAGTCATTTAAATCAAACCAGATAAAAAGACAGAACTTTAATAACGACCAAAATGTGACCAAGAAATGAGATTGTTTTTATATTATTTTATATTTATTTATATTGTTACCCTTAGTTTGAGGGGTTTCCCTTTACCTAATGAATTGGCCACATTCACCCATGAAATTTCCAAATTGAGCAGTTGAAAAAATATTATTTTTCAAAAAAATTCAACAAAGACATATCATATGACCCCCCTCATTGGAACGAGCTCCATGAACAGGTTTTGATCTTTTTTTGTTGAATTTTTTTTTTAAATTTCCAAAAAATAATATTTAAAATAATAAATTTTTATATTGTGTACATTTGGTAAAGGGTTATATAGAACTCACTGTTCCAGGAGGTCGGTTGGTTGGTCTATTAAAATCTTGTGCAGCGAAGTACTGCCTCATTATGAATGCATGGTTTACTCATATTATCAGAAGTTACAGCCACATGGTCTTCTTCAGTGACAACAGTAAAAGAAAATCACATATTATTCAGACTCTTACAGTGGAGCCCACTTAATTGGATATTTTCTAATTGTATATCCCTGTTAATTGAATATAATTTTCAAACACAAAGCCATTTACCATACCTTCAGTACAAATTTGATCTGTTAATTGCATATGGGTTGTAGAGTGAACTCCTGTTAACTGTATATGAATTTTTGTAATATATCGAAAAAATTACTGTGACATGCACCAAATTCCCCTTATTTATCAACCTTTTTGGCCTCACTACATCCAATACAGGCATTTTTTCTATTATATCTTGTTTGACAGAGCTCTGTGAGCTCTGTCAAACAAGATATAATAGAATAAATGCTCAGTTTACTTCCAGAACACAGGAAACTGACCAAATCCCTGTTAATTCTTTACTCCTGTTAATTGAATAATTTTCACTGGCAAAATGGATATTCAATTAAGAGGGTTCTACTGTATGAGTAAATTATGCATTCATAATTTGTTAATCCAGTTCCATGTACTGAGGTATTAATTGAAAACTCACCAAAATATGAATCCATCGGTCATCTCTGTGACTCTTAGTTACTGCAGCATCCACCAGTGAAGATGAAACAGTTGCGAAGGCATCCTTCTTGTCCAACAGTTCAAAACAATCTCAACTCTCCTTTGGGCGCATGGTGGTGTTGTGATAACCGGTTCTCATCAGATCACCAAAGTTAAGCAACATCGAGTCTGGTTAGTGCTTGGATGATTGACCATCTGAGTGATCGATTTGAACTCTCACGTTGTGTCCTTGGGCAAGACACTTAACCACGATTGTCCACATGGGGGCATGATGACACTGTGTACTAAGGTGTACTGCACATCGATGGTGCGCATGTCTTCAACCAATCTAACCCTGCCTGTTCTGCAATGCGGAGTTACGATATTAGGGAGCTGGCAGCTGCTCGGTGGTTCTCTCTGGGTACTCTGGCTTCCTCCACCCATAAAACTGTCAGCAACACGATATGACCTTGGCTGTCACAGTGTCGTTAAACCTTAATAAATAGATAAATAACTCTCCTCTGATCATTACCTCCTGAAGACTAAATTCAGATGGATCGAAGGAATATTGGTGTCAGCTCTTCAAGGACCACTGATACCATTCACCATTCTGCTACAGTACTTGGACTATACCTTTTGGTAATCAATGTCATATTTTTTTTTTATATTTCTTTAGATATTGGATTCAAACTTGGTCTACACAATCAATATCAAGTGCAAATGTGTGTGACATAAATTTTCTGCAGCTTACTTCAAGCACAACAGAGTAATGGCCCTTGAATTCTATGGTTGTGTAGAAATGGCATATGAAATCATGTGTAGCAAACTGCTACATCTCTCGCAATAATGATTTGAAATTTCACATACATTATCAACATGAAATGCAGATAGGTTTGACAAAATCTTGACGTCACTGTATTCAAGTATAACAGAGTTGTTGCCCTTATATTATACAGTTGTATTATTATAGGAAAATTTGTGGAGCAAACTGTATTTGTTCGTTTGAAATTCAGTATACACCAGCAACAACCAGTGTAGATGTGCATGACAAATTTGGTGTGACTTGATTCAAACATTGCAGAGACGAAAAACCTAGAACCGACACAAGGATTAAAACAGAACAATTGTCTGGGATTTGCCCCTTTCCCTAATGGGATTAACTTGAACACAAAAAATTATTTATAGAGTTTGAATAGCGAATCGACTGTCATTGCCATAAAATGGGCATTATGCCCAAGGAAAATTAAACTCCATTGTTAATGGCAATGTGATGTGATGTGGATTACTAATAATACTTTTTCTCATTCACAGCGGCCATTTATGCAGCCATCTTGGTTCGCTAGATATCATAAGTACGCAAAGTGGCTTTGTTAGTTCTTCTGTACTCAAAAGTTACCATATATTTATGATTTATTAACTGGTTGAGTGGGAGAGCGGTGGCTCAGTGGTAGACTTTTGAATTTCTATGCTAGAGGTCCAGAGTTCAATCCCATCCGGGACGACCCGCATTGTGTCCTTGGGCAAGACACTTTATCCCAGTTGCCTACATGAGGGCACGATGACGCTGTGTACTGAGGCATACTGCACGTCAATGGTGCACATATCTTCAACCGCAGTAACACTACTTGAGCGGAGCTTGAACAGAGTTAGAATGTTGAGGAGCTGACAGTTGCTCATCGTGGCTCGATGGTTCTCTGCAGGTACTCTGGCTTCCTCCACCTGTAAAACTTTCACGGTCACATTTAGCCATTGTACATAGGTATGAGACCTTAAACACCAATAAATAAATAAATAAATAAATAAATAAATAACTGGTTGAGTGCTAAATTCTTTTTCAAAGATACCATGTTAACAGAAAGAGTAGCCTTAGTTTAGCAAGATTTTGTTCATGAATAATTGTTTGGTTACAATTTATTGGAGAGTGCCAATAGGCACTCTCCAATAAATTGCAACCAAACAATTTTATATACGAAACTTTTCTTCTGCTGATCAAACCTCAAGCTATTGCATACTGTGTAAAGCCACTAAAGAGGCTTCCAGCACTTTTCAATACAGCTGTGATAGTGGCTTCCAGCACTCAACCAGTTAGGCATAATTATGATGAAATTTCAAGATTTTCCCGAAGCGGATTCAATGGACTTTATACATGTTTGTTCATGGGATATTTCTACATAGAATGGCACAAAAACTACATTGTTAACAATTTCTTAAAGATCTTATCCTCTGCTAATCAGAATATTGTTTGACAGGGCATGACAAACTCTGTCAAACAACAATAGTAGGTCCTGGTGCAGTGATGAAAGTCAGTCTTCCCAAGTACAGGCTGGCCTGAAAATAAGCAAGCTGACATTTGCAGAATGAGGTCCCTAGAAGGTGAATTTGATGATGCCATCCCATACTGTGGGCCAATTTATCCCCTGGGTACCTCTTTTTGTTTAGTTTTGAGACCTTGATTCAGAATGAGGTTCAAAGAGGGTAAATTTAGTGATGCTATCCTGCTGTGCAGGGTAGCATCACTAAATTCACCCTCTGGGGATCTCATTTTGCAGATGACTGTAGGCTTATTTTCAGGCTTGAGTGCAGGTCACTGGGATGTTGTAGATCACTGAATTGATAATTGGGCAGAGATCATAAGTATAAAATTAATTTGGGTTATTTATCACAGTAATTTTACAGAATTTACAATTTTATTATTCCTCCCAAGGGTACTATAGTTTTAACAGACCAAAAATAATAACAATTTTGTGAACCAACAAATTTTTCCCATTTGACTTGAACCCATTCTCAAATGACTCGATTGGAAAAAATGTTCCTCTAAACTATTTCAAATTTTAGTCTCATTGGAGTTCAAAGTTGAATATAAGTTATGTCCTCCAACATGTATGATATATTAGGGCTTATATTTTGTCTAAATTTGTGAGAATCCATTTGGATTCTCGCGATCGTGAAAATGGTTGCGAGAATCCATGCCTTCTTTGAGTGTCCAGGATCCCAGGACGCCACCATGGTTCAACCACTGTTGTATACTGATAACACATGTTAACCTTTTACCCAACACACCTTTCTAAATTTTAAAACTAAATTTGATAATTTTTAAACAATAAATAAATAAATAAATTAAATGAACAATATTTACCAATAAAAGCTTACAGACATGGCTGTCGTTGGAACCGACTCAATGAATTTGTGCAATTTTATTGACAAAGTGTCAAGATATTTCAGGTCATGTTAGCCTTCTATTAGTTAATTTGTTACCGTTGTGTTAGATAAAGGGTTAAATTGACTCATTTCTTTTCACGCGAATCCTAGCAGAGGTGCGGCGAGAATCTACATGGATTCTCGTCGGTTTTATTGCGCGACTCTTTGTGCAAATCGATTCTCGGATTCTCGTCGAAATATAAGCCCTGTATATGGAGATTTAATACCTGGATGTCGGTAAACACTGAGCAGCAGGCAAGGTGTTTAAATGAGACATCCAGGTATTAAATCTCCCTATACCATACATGTGGACGGAGATAACGTTTTGTCCTGTTTGAAACAATAGAAACATAGTGGAGATAAATTTTGTGGATGCGTTTCTCACGCTTCGAAAAAGTTAGACCAAATTCATGAATAACTGTTTTGTTTTTACAAATAAAGAAGACAACAGATAGAGTTACATCCCTTGGGTCGTTAAGGAAACAAGTAAATGGTATTTTGTTTCCATATCATCCCCCGAGTTCCAATGTGTTCTATGTGCCTACTGGCACATATAACACATTGGAACTGAGGGGACGATATTTGCTCTTATTTTATTTTTCTCAAGTTGTTTCATTTAATTATTTGACTGTTTAATTTATAACAGCAAAATATGATTGAATTGTTGGAAATCTGGTGACATTTGTGACTATTTTCAGGTTTTTCGGTTCGATTTTTATATCGAGGTGAGCAAAAGTGGAAAACTTTCATTTAAACCATATACCCCTGATGTTTCACATACGCTTATACCCTGGATGTTGCACACTCTCATATACCTTGGATGTTGGGTGCACCCTTTGCCATGGCTATTTGTCCAAGGCATTCTGACCAATCAAGAGACAGACTTTATCAGAATATAGGGACAAAGGTTCTTAGTTAGCTAGTGACAATATTGGCTACTTTGGAAAACTAAAAAAAAATAACTAGAGAAGTGAGACGGGTTTCCTTCTCTGAAGTGTACCAGATTTCCAATACAAAGATTCTGACTGTGCTTTTGCTTTCATACCTCTTGGAGACAATAGCGACACTGGCAAAAACAAAATGGATCTAATTGGAAACAAAGAACCAATCATATGCCTTGCTTCGCAGTGTCGGTACTGTCTCCAAAAGGGTCACAGATAACAACAAACAATTCTGAATGGGGAGGCCAAATAAACTGGAATGAGCACCTATCAAATCGGAAAATCTATCTGACGAGGTAGTTAAAAATATTTTAAAGTGGACCTGTTATACAAGATTGAATAATAATTAAATTCCAAGCTGTATTATGGGAGAAATTGCTGCTTGAAATTTTAATCTTTTGACATCACTGTGTAGAGAACTAAACAAGATTAGACTAGTTTATATGATCATTGTAACTTAACGAAGTATCCGGTACTTTGAATGGAAATAATTGTTTTTCAACTGATTTACTTCAGTTAGATACCAATTATGGTGCACATCGTTTGGCTAGGTTACTTCAGTTACAGGTATGTATTTTGTCCAGTTTATTCTCAAAATATTTTTAGTTTAGGATATAAAAAATAAAACACTTGTTTCTCAGGCACTAATCTCTCCTCATTGAAAATCTTCCTAATCCCCCCCCCCCCCCCCCCCCCCCTTTTGTTTACCTGGAAATCTCTCCACCGATACTATTTTGCACTTGTAGGACTGAAAATTTAATCAACTGTATCTTGTTCGACAGAGCTCATTGAGCTCTGTCAAACAAGATATAGTTGGTTAAATTTGCAACTGCAGTATGGGAAATCTTTACTGCTGAAAACATTATTTTTTTCACAGAAGAGTACAAGCAGTTAAATAAAAAAATTTGGTCATTTTGTGAAACTTTTGGGAAAATTGCCTTAGAAACAAGAATGTTGTTTTTTTACTCTGCCTTAGTGTAGACCTTGTTTATACATTAGAGTTAGTTCATACCTTAGTTTACATCTTGTTTATATTTTACAGTCAGTTTGTTAAATCAGTTGTATATGAAATATTAGCATCAAAAAGGGCTTGTATCAGCCGAGCTTTGAATTAGAACCAACTATTCTTGCTTATTCGTATTTATTCTCAGTTACCAAAGCTCATGAATTACACAGAAAGTCATGAAATTTCCAAATCATTGTATGAACTTTGTGTTTAGAAAATCATCCATTTTGTCCTAACATATTACCTACCACTGGTAATAAGAACACTTTTTCCAAAATATCTAAAATATTTCATGTCATATCATTCCTACCTCATTGGAATGGGTTTGATGGGCTTTTTGCCAATGAGGGGTCATCAGCTTTGTTTACTGGAGTTTCTCTCAATCACTTTTTACTTAATATAACAACCACAAAAGGTCAGAGCTATTCACAAAAGTTATCATTGAAATTTTATTATTTTTAAACTTTTTGTCTCCAAAGAATAGCTTATAACCCATTACTGAAACTGTTGCAGAGAGCATGTTCCAATGAGGGTTCATGAGATGTGTTGCTGTAGCAAAGAGTGAAAACTGTCAGTTGTGCATGAAATCTTTTTTGTAAATTTAGTCTTCTATTTGTACGTGTGTTGGGTAATTAGTTAACCCATTACCTAATAGTTACCTGTGTAATTTGCAAACTACGTCGAGCCCGGTTAGTCCTTGGATGAGTGATGGTCTTGGTGATCAATTCAGACTCCCGCGTTGTGTCCTTGGGCAAGGCACTTAACCCTGATTGTCCACATGGGGGCACGATGATGCTATGTACTAAGGTGTATTGCACATCGATGGTGCGCATGTCTTCAACTGATCTAACTCTGCCTGTGCTGCAGTGTGGAGTTAAGATGTTGGGGATGCTGGCAGCTGCTCGTCGCTGCTTGGTGGTTCTCTCTGGGTATTCCGGCTTCCTCCACCCAGAAAAGTGTCACCGACGCAATATGACCTTGGCTGTTAAAGTGTTGTTGAACCTTAATAAATAAATAAATAAATCTGCAAACTAAACAAATGAAAAAAAAAACAACTCAAATTTCCGAAAATGTCCACAAAATCATATTCATGTGACCCTTCATTGGAACAAACTCATTGTGCTTGTTCCATTGTGGGGTTCGTACGATATGGTTTTGTTGAATTGTTTTGAAAATTTTGAAAAAATAATTAAAATAATTAAAATAATAAATTTTTATATTATGTGTGTTGGGTATAGAGTTGAATAATGATATACTGTTATCTAGGATAGATTGCATCTATGAATTATGTCCCCTTTCACCTTACAGTTCTGTGATGCACATGGGAACCTCGGGAAGTGAAGTATTGCTTGTATAATGTGGTAAACAAGCTCTGTGTTGCATTTGTAAAATAAGACCCAATAGCCAATGCTGGTGGTGGAAGTTCTAAAAAATGGGCAGCATGAGTATATACTATTGGCTGGACTTGACTTTATGTTTGCACTCCCGATTTGCAATTGTATAGAAATATGTTACCTTAACCCTTTACCCAAAGCAGACGATATCAAAATTTATTATTTTAAATATCATTTTTTCAAAAAATTCAACAAAACCATATCATGTGACCCCTCATTGGAAGGAGCTTGACGAGCTTGTTCCAACAAGGGGTCACATGATATGGTTTTGTTGAAATTTTTTGGAAATTAATATTTTTTCAACTGCTGAATTTGCATATTATGTGAGCGGATGCGGGCGATTCATTGGGTAAAGGATTAAACACCAATAAATAAATAAATCGTACAGTTTCCATTCATTTCTAGCTTACCTGAGGATGAATAAATAAGTAAATACATACGGTACTGTGATCACAAAAGTAGGCAGAGAATTTTGATTGGATAATTTATTTTCATTTGTTTCCATGAATTAGAGATGGGTGGTATTGGAATTTTGAGTTAGGTATCGGTTTCAGTATTTTTAGGGGGGTATACCTCGGCATTGGTTCGGTATTCGGTATCTGACTTGACTGAGTTTTGCTGATAGTACCAAAGGGGATTTCACACCAGGAAAAACAGAATAAGTTGTTATATCTTACCTCCTACAAGTATCTGGGAATTTCATTGGTTCAAAGACGTCACATGCAGACTGCATATAAAACCATATACTGTCTGTCAACATCAATATACGCTGACAGCTATGGGTAATCTCCCCTTTGTTCATTGATTATTCAAAATGGCGGTAGCAGATAAACGCTTCAAGTTGAAAGATTGAGTGTTGGAAGCCCATATTTGGTCTGAAGTGCAGGTGAGGCAAATTAAAAGGCTTCATATTCTGTGGATGTGTGTCATGTTACCATGGAAATGAAACTGTTTGGTATGTATGAATTTGCCTTGTTACAATTTATGGGAGCACTCTCCCATAAATTGTAACACGGCAAAGACACGTGAACACATTGTGAGAATTCTCTCATTTTCATTTAATTTTGATCGCTGTTGTTATTAGTTCTGTGCATCGATGCAACAGTCAGTAAGATATATTCGTTACACAATTTGTTGGTGGCCTAATATGGTATATATGGTGTCAGTTAATTCCATATTGGACGCGAGCTTCGCTGTCGTCCAATATGAAATTAACTTACACCATATATACCATATTAGGCCACCAACAAACTGTGTAACTAATAGTAGCATCATTCTACGACAATGCTATAAATGACACTGCCAATGAGCTCAACAATGGCATTCTTTCACAGCCACAAATCATATCTGCTGTAATTTTGTGACTTTTATAAAACACACCTTAATGTTTAAAGATCTATTTTAGGCTTTTGCAATCTCAGAGCAGGTGCCCAAACCATGCCATCTTTAGGAGGTCCTGCTGACAATAGACAAAAAACCTGGGCAGTGATTTCTAGTTAGGTCTTGGCTGCCTTAACAGGCAACCAAGACTTGACTAGAAATCACTGTTAAGCAATTGGACATGTACAGGTAGGTTGCAGTCGAGTGGGAACTCACGACACTTGTACAGTCCATTGAGGGTTAACAAAACTGAAAAGAAAATCGGTCACTTCTTTCATGAAAATGAACGTTTCAACTGTTATCAAGCCTCAACAGGGGGCTACTTATAAATAGTGAATGTAGGAAAATTTGAAAATTCAGACGATATCGGTATTCAATGATTGGTTCAGTTCAGTTTTTCGGCATGCCCATGATATCGGTATTAGTTTGGTACATTGCCCTTTTGTTTGCATGTGTTGCTCTTGATTTCGGGATATTTTATTTATGAAATCTAGACCCACTAGTGTATGAGTGTGTCACAACCTGATGGCAATCTGACTGAGAAAAATGCAACTTCTTTGTATATGACAAAATGTGACAATACTTTTTCCAAAATAGCCTGAGGCCACACAAAGTAGTTCTTCCATTTATCAGGCCACTTTTTAAAAAACTGCATGTGTGTGTTCATGTTTTCATTTTATTTATGTAATTATTTCTTTGCCATTAAAAGTTCATGTTCTTGTTTTTAATCCCCTACCGGCATCGCCGGAGGGGACTAAAGGTTTGCACTCTGTCAGTCTGCCAGTCACACTTTAGTTTTCCAGACTTTTTTTGGAAATGCTTCAACCAAATGATTTCATTTTTGGTAACCTACTATAGAACGATAACTTACAGATCAAGTTTGAGTTTCATGCTGATTGCATTATTCTTGTGTGAGTTATGGCCCTTGGAAATGTGGAAAAGTGCCAAAATATCAGTTTTCTGGACTTTTTTTGGAAATGCTTCAAAGGAATGACTTCATTTTTGGTAAACTACTATAGAATGAGGACTTACAGATCAGGTTTGAGTTTCATGCTGATTGCTTTATTCTTGTGTGAGTTACGACCTTGGAAATATGAAAAAGCGCCAAAATATCAGTTTTCCAGACTTTTTTTGGAAACGCTTCAACGGAATGATTTCATTCTTGGTAACGTACTATAGAACATGACTTACAGATAAAATTTGAGTTTCATGCTGATTGCATTATTCTTGTGTGAGTTATGGCCCTTGGAAATATGGAAAAGCACCAAAATATCAGTTTTCCCGACTTTTTTTGGAAACGCTTCAACGGAATCCATGCTAATCACATCTGGGTTATAACATTTGTATAGTTATTAATGCTCATTAGTCTGGTAGAGGACATTGTATTGCTTCAGCGATACGTGAGCTCTTGTTTTTTTATGTTTTTGGCCTCATAATCTACAGAATAGCATGGGTGGTGGTGTATTTGGTCCCTTGAGTACAAGAAGACTTTGCAATGCCAAAGTATTGCAAAGCCTTCTTGCCCTCAAGGGACAAATTTATCAATTTTATTAACTTGGGTAAAATATCAGACATAAACCATTTTAGTTGTATTTTTTTAAGTTTGCATTGATAAAAAAGAGAGCATGTGAGGGGGGGGGGGGGGGGGCTGAGTAACAGATTTTTAACATTTTTAGGCCTAACCATTTTAATTTTGGCTTCTAAAAAATAGTAATATAATAATAATTTGTGAATCATAAGCGATGCTTTGAAAGCAAGGATGAAAAGAAAAAATTTAAACAACATACAGTGGAGCCCATTTAATTGGAAATCTGGGGGCGCGGTGGCTCAGTAGGTAGAGGTGCAGGCTGCAAGCCGAGAGGTCCTCGGTTCGAATCCCACCTGCGGCAACCGCGTTGTGTCCTTGGGCAAGACACTTCACCCCCATTGCCCGCGTGGGGGCACGATGACGCCGTGTACTAAGGCGTACTGCACGTCGATGGTGCGCATGTCTTCAACCAATCTAACCCTGCCTGTGCTGCAGTGCGGAGTTACGATGTTGGGGAGCTGGCAGCTGCTCGTCGTTGCTCGGTGGTTCTCTCCGGGTACTCCGGCTTCCTCCACCCGTAAAACTGTCACGGTCATGATTAGCCATTGTGCATAAATATGTGACCTTAAATATCAATAAATAAATAAATAAATAAATTGGAAATCTCTTAATTGTATATCCCTCTTAATTGAATATAATTTTCAAACACAAAACCATTTACTATACCTTCAGTACAAATTTGATCTGTTAATTGCATATGGGTTGTAGAGTAAACTCCTGTTAATTGTATATAAACTTTTGTAATATGTCGAAAAAATTACTGTGACACGCACCAAATTCACCTTAGAATAGAATGAATGCTCAGTTTATCTCCAGAACACAAGAAACTGACCAAATCCCTGTTAATTGTATACTCCTGTTAATTGAATAATTTTCACAGGCAAAATGGATATTCAATTAAGAGGATTCTACTGTATTTTGTTCATAACTGGAGGTGGTTTTTCAACCTGTTGATTGGGAAAAAGGTTAATGCAAAGAGAGTTTTGTATCAAATTGTATGTGGGTAGAAAAGGTACAATATTAAGCTTTTGGTTGATATTGGGGACAAAAAATGGTTGATGACTCATTCACTTGCATTGGCAGCACAATCTCGTGCTTAGTCACTAAAATATTCATGGATGGCAGTACAGTGGAGCCCACTTAATTGGATATCTCTTAATGGTATATCCCTGTTAATTGAATATAATTTTCAAACACAAAACCATACCTTCAGTACAAATTTCATCTGTTAATTGCATATGGGTTGTAGAGTAAACTCCTGTTAATTGTATATAAATTTCTATAATATGTCGAAAAAATAACTGAGACACGCACCAAATTCCCCTTATTTATCAACCTTTTTGGCCTCACCACATCCAATACAGGTATTTATTCTATTATATCTTGTTTGACAGAGCTCTATGAGCTCTGTCAAACAAGATATAATAGAATAAATGCTCAGTTTACCTCCAGAACACTGGAAAGTGACCAAATCCCTGTTAATTACATACTCCTGTTAATTGAATAATTTTCACCGGCAAAATGGATATTCAGTTAAGAGGATTCTGCTGTATTTCTCATGTGAATCATATTCAACAAAAATCAGACTATGAGTTCTTGAAAGAAAATTGACTGTAATATTTACACAAATGCATGTGTAGTCCAGTGCTTGGTGGTATTATTGAATTCAGGCTACAGCCAATATCACTTTCAACACAATTATAATGATACAGTGGAACCCTGTTAATTGAATAGCTACTTTGACAGTGAGAATTATTCAATTAACAGGAGTATTCAATTAACAGGGATATGGTAAGTTTTCCTGTATTTTAGAGATAAATTGAGCATTTATTCTATTATATCTTGTTTTGACAGAGCTCTGTAATAGAATAAATGCCTATATTAGATGCACTTATGTGCAATAGGTCTCTAAACATTAGGTATTTGCTGATTGTCAGGATAATTTCTCGACAGATTTTTTTATTCAATTAACAGGAGTTTGCTCTATAACCCATATTCCTTTAAGAGGTCAAATTTGTACAGAAAGTGTGGTAAATGGTTTGGTGTTTGGAAATTATATTCAATTAACAGGATTATTCAATTAAGAGTTATACAATTAAATGGGCTCCACTGTACCACTGATTTTTAAAAAGCCAGTATATCATCAACCGATATAAGATTGTTGCCAAACGAATGCTACAAAAAGGTATGTATCAGATAAATAATAACCCAGACCCATCCAGGCCTACTCATGCTGGTCTCTCACTATACCAAAGGACATTACAATTAAAAAAACCGAGAAAACAGGGACCATAACTCTGGTATGTATATGTGGACAAAACCTGCAATAGTAGGATGTAATTTCCCCCAATCTGGTCTGTCACCATACTGAAGGACATTAAATCTGACAAGCGATGCTTGCATTATAATGCAAAACATTTGTATGGAAAGTTTTTTATTTTACCCTTTACCTAACATAGCGGCTAAAAAATGGCCAGAAAATTAACCAGAATAAGCTTACAACAGCCTACAATATCTCGGAAATTTCTCAATAAAAACCATACAAAATATGGATATCGTTAGAACCAGCTCGTCGACCTGGTTCTAATGACATCCATATTTGTATGGTTTTATTGAAAAATTGTGAAATTTCTTTTTGAAAAATGTGAAATTTTATTTATTTTTTAGAAATACTGTGTTAGGTAAAGGGTCAACAAGGGTCATAACTCTGGTATGTACGAAAACCAACAATACATGGATGTGCTTTCCCTCCGTGCAGGTCTCTCAGCATACCAAAGGACATCAAAACCTGCCCACCAAAGATTTGAGTTATAATGCAAATGTTCACACAGAAAGTTTTACAGTGGCCATAACTGTGGTACATGTGCAGGGACAAAATATGCAATATGTTGAATATGATATTCTTTCTCCCATGATCTCTCACCATATTAAAGGACATTGAAATCCAACAACCGAAGCTTGGGTGATAATGCAAAACATTTGCACAGAAAGTTTTCCAAGTGTGACAAGGACCTTAACTCTCGTATGTGTGCATGGATAAAACCCTCAAATGTGGATATCCTTTTGCCCATGCTGGTCTGTCACCATACCAAAGGACATCGAAATATGACAAGCGATACTTGGGTTATAATGCAAAAATGTCTGTATGGAAGTATGACAGACAGACACAGCCTTTGATGATATGCCCACTGAAGCCTCCTGTGGAGGTTGTAGTTAGTACAATTGACTAGAAAGAATTGTACAGGTTGTACAGCATTTGCTACTCGCTATTCATTGGAACTTGCACAATGAGCTTGTTCCAGTGTATGTATGTGTGTGTGGGGGGTGGGGGGTCGTAAGTGATATTTGGAGGGGGGGGGGGGGTGGGTAATGAAAAAAAGAACAAGACAACTTTTGTGAATTATTTCCAAAACTTTCAACAATACCATATCATGTTGTAGCCAAAATGCATTTTTATTCCCTAAAATACGTGTATATATTTTTATGCTAACGTTAATGTTATTTGTAAGTAATATTAAATTGCGTTCTAGCAATAATTAAAGTTCATCCGTATCTTAAAATGTTTATAAAATAGTTTATTCGTTTCGTAACTCCGTAAGCTTGAGTGGTGGTGGAAATCGTCATTTTGGTAATTCGCCGTGTTGACGTTTTAAATATGTACGCATTGTACAACTTTGGCAGTCTGTCATGTGCTAAACTTAGCGTCTATGGGTTTTTACCCTTCAGCTGTGCTTAACCACTATGGTAAGGCATGTTGGATTGGCGTTATCTTTAATACATGATAAGATTTATTTTGTAAACCGTTCTTGTTTGTCTCGATTTCCGCCATTACTTCTATTTAATCTGCGAAAGGATTCCTGGGAGGATGATTGCCATATTTGGCATTTGTTCTCCTGCGACCTCTTTTTCATTCTCCGTATTAGGAAGTGTTAACCATATTTAGTTATGTAAATCTGTCCTGCTTTTATCCTCACTTACTCTCATTGGTTGACAAGAAGTTCTCTCCGCCTTTTTGAGGTCAGGGACTATAAAAGCAGAATTTTCTATTGGTCGTGGTCTTCATTACATCATTTACCGACTCTTGTGAAAACAACGCTGACAGACGATAACTAAATCAGAATCAATTGAATTCAATTTAACGCACTAAAACAACTTTAAAAGGTAACTTTTCAAGAGAAGATGTAGAACAACATAAGCCGCTAACCAGGCAAACCATATTTAAACAGTCCAAGGCAAAATTTACCATACAAAACATCGAAGCTCTATTTTACTACGTTTACTACGATACTTGTAATAGTAAACAATAGTATAGTACGATTGCCAGCATTGGAATATGTCTTCGACTGACGATTTATTTTTATAAATCGTTACGTCCTCCATCCACTGCTACTTTTATCAGACGATTGTATATGTAAATTGACACAGGTTAAATGAGCTATTTTGGCATTAACTTTAGAACATTTATTTAAATTGTGGTCAAATAGGCCTAACACTAGTAACAGAATTGCTGGCTACATTACACTTTACAATTACAGTAACAGTCAAACTTGAAATTATAATAAAACAGATACCGAGATAGGATTTCCTAAAGAAAACCATGTACATATCACCCACCACCACAGATCATATTAAAAGCTTTTATTGTTACTGTTAGAGATCTTCATATTTTATTTACCTGTTGTCCAGAATATTCCGGAAATATACTATTCTTGAATGATACCTGATGCCATTTAAAATTCTGTACATGATGCATTCATACAGTGAGCTCTTGGAGCTATGTTCATGAGCTCTCAGAGCTAAATTACCTTTTATTATAGTTTGCTGTATCAATGCTTCAATGTGCACTATTTTCTTCGCACCATTTATCATTTAGCAAGTGTCTGATCTAGCATTTATTTGGGGTATCCCTGACACACACATTTCATGTCCCTGTATTTATATAATACAAAAAGGGGATAGATAGGTAGGCTTGTGAATGTGACGTGTATGTAGCATAAATTATATGTTTATGCGTAACCTGTTGTTCAAGAAACCAAGTTGTATACCAGCAATTGTTACAATAAGTGACCCAGCAACAACCAACCAGAGTTACTATTAGAACCAGTACCTACTACCTACCTGTGTATGTACCATATATTGATACCATATACTGGTTGCCAACCTCTATTTATGAATATAATTACCTGTTTGTAGACCATATACATTTAGGTGAGACCATACATCAGCAGACCATAATATTTACCCATGAATGTACTATATATATATGCATAAAGGCTATACACTTACCTGTACATGTACCAACTATTACCTATACATGCACCAATCATTATCTGTGTATCAGAACAGTGGTACAGGGCTATATTAACCAATATATGAACCAGAAGTCATTCACATTTACTTACCTGATAAGAGTGACCCACAGTTAATACCAGGCTATTCTATCAATATTATTTGTAGGCAAATAGCAAGTTATTCACTGTTCATGTATCAATAACCTGTATGCAGTACATAGATAATTCCATCACCATGCTTATGTAGGTATATTTAACAGAAAAAGGAAAATCTATCCAAGAGTTATGTTAGTTTAATACTGGTACCAATGTAATGGGCAGTCCAATATTGTGATTGACCGCTCTACCATATTCTACTGTTATTTTGAGGGCTGGCCTGTTACATTTTGACCCTTCATTGAAACTATGTCATTCCAATGAGAGTCATGTGAAATTGTTTTGTTGAATTTTTTTTAAAAATTGGAAAAAAATAATTAAAATAACAAATTGTTGTATCTGTGCATTGGGTGAAGGGTTAACAGTATTGCACTGTATTATGATGAAAGTCAAACCCTCTGCATGCTTATGTCGAAAAATCAAAATTTCCTCCTGAAAATTTTTCCCATAATGCAACTAGCAATTCAACCAGTTCAATTGGGGGCACAGTGGCTCAGTATGTAGAGGTGCAGGCTGCAAGCTGAGAGGTCCTCGGTTTGAATCCCAACTGCATTGTGTCCTTGGGCAAGACACTTCACCCCCATTGCCCACGTGGGGGCATGGTCACGTGCTGTGTACTAAGGCGTACTGCACGTCAATGGTGCACCTGTCTTCAACCAATGCAAACCCTGCTTGGGTGGAGTTAGTATGTTGGGGAGCTGAGAGTTGCTCACTGTTGCTCAGTGGTTCACTCCGGCTTCCTCCACCCGTAAAACCGTTGCGGTCAGGATTAGCCATTGTGCAGAAATGTGACCTTAAACACCAATAAATAAATAAATAAATAAATAAATAAATAAATAAATAAATAAATATATAAGTAAATAAATAAATAAATAACCAGTTAAATCTTGTTTGACAGAGCTCACTGAGAAATTGGAATAATTTTGACATGAGTGTGTATAGAGTTTAGTGTCTTTGTCTTCTGGGAAAATCTTCACGAGGTAAAGCATGTGGTAGACAAGTTTTGTTTCACTTTTCTGCAGTTTCTGCAGAGGATGCGTTTTGCGGTAGATATGCAAATCAGACAAATCACTCTGCACATTAGCTTATATTACCTTTATTTTGCTGCTTTCCTTTTTTCTATTCTGGATTACTACTAATAATAATAATTTCTTGTTGATCAGCTTTTGTTTCACTGCATGTGTTGTTTTCTTTTTCCATTGTAATTCCTTTAAACCTTTGCTAACAATTTGACACATCTGTCCTTGTAATTTACAAATTGAACAGTTGAAAAAAAAAAATGTTCACAACAATTCTACAAAACCATATCATGTGACACCTCATTGGAATGAGCTCATCGAGCCCATTCCAATAAGGGGTCACATGTTATGGTTTTGTTGAAGATTTGACCCTTTACCCAACGAATCGGCCGCATCCGCCTGCGTAATATGCAAATTCAGCAGTTGAAAATAATTATTTTTCAAAAAATTTCAACAAAACCATACCATGTGACCCCTCATTGGAACGAGTTCGTCGAGCTCGTTCCAACGAGGGGTCACATGATATGGTTTTGTTGAAATTTTTTTAAAAATTAAAAAAAACTATATTTAAAATAATTAATTTTGGTATCGTCTGCATTGGGTAAAGGGTTAAAAAAGAATTAATTAAAAACATAATTAAACTAACAAATTTTGATATTGTTGTGTGTCTTGGGTATAGAGTTAACCCTTGAGAGCCTGGAGATTTTTTATACATTTTCGCTATTCTTTGAAAGTCTACCTCCTGTGGCTTTGCAGTTGTTTCTAGTCAAGTTGGCTGCCTCCAGAGGCAGCCAAGGCTTGCCTAGAGACAACTGGCAAGATACTTAGAAAATAAGTTTTGAGTTTACCTAAACAATGCATGTTGGGACACCTGTTCCTTTAAAAGGTTAATGTTCAACTATACAGTAATGTAATACTAACTATGGGGGCGTGGTGGCTCAGTTGGTAGAGGTGCAGGCTGCAAGCCGAGAAGTCCTCGGTTCGAATCCCACCTGCGGCAACCGCGTTGTGTCCTTGGGCAAGACACTTCACCCCGATTGCCCACATGGGGGCACGATGACTCTGTGTACTGAGGCATACAGCACGTCGATGGTGCGCATGTCTTCAACCAATCTAACCCTGCCTGTGCTGCGGTGCAGAGTTCAGAGTTACGATGTTGGAGAGCTGACAGCTGCTCGTCGTTGCTCGGTGGTTCTCTCCGGGTACTCCGGCTTCCTCCACCCGTAAAACTGTCACGTTCACGATTAGCCATTGTGCATAAGTATGTGACCTTAAACACCAGTAAATACATAGTAAATACAAACTATACTGGTAATGTATACAAACTCTTGTTTCACTTCATTTCTTTGTTGATTGATACCAGCAAAAGTAACTCTGTTAGACCACGGGGGACTAAAGTTGTTGTGTTAGTAAAACAGAACTTTTGAATCACTTATTTTTTCATCCAGAATGTAGCTTATGACTCCTCATTCATTCTGTCCATCCATCTCTGTCAGTCTGTCTAACCGTGTGTCTGTGAAAGTCGTGTCTGGCTCAGAGGTTTTGATGGCCTTGATAGATGTTAATGATGCTTGGTTTTAATGTTTCCCACCACTAGAGGGTGTGTCGTGAATAAGGTTAGAATTCCTGATTCCTGTCTACAGGGTCATTAGGTCACAGACTTAGTTCAAGTTCACATACCCCCACATCCAAAGCCAACCATAGCAAGTCCTGTCCGGCTCAGCACATTTGATAGCCTTCAAGGATATTAATGATACTTGGTATTTTTGTTGCTCACCACTAGAGGGTGTGTTGCAAATTAGGTTGGTTGAAATGCCTGTCTACAAGGTCAAGGTCACAGACTTTATTAAAGTTTACGTACCCCATATATGTACCCCCCCACATCCAAATCCAATTATAACAAGTTGTGTCTGGCTCAGAACTTTTGTTGGCCTTGAAAGATTTTAATGATACTTGGTATTAATGTGGCCCACCAACAGAGGGTGTGTCACGAATAAGGTTGGAATGCCTGTTTACAAGGTGAAGGTCAAAACTTATTTTAACTTCACATACCCATACACAAAGTCACGTCTGCCTCAGAACTATTTATAGATTCAAAGGATGATAGTTCTACTATTAGTTATCCTTGTGTTTTCCCGGGTGTATGGGAATTCACACCAGTTTGGGAACTCATACACCCTGAGGCGAAGCCGCAGGGTGTAGGAATTCCCAGACCGGTGTTAACTAATTTTGGTGTACTTAATACTTTAATCTACATTGTGGGCAAAAACTGACAGAACATTTGTACTTTGTGAGTTTCTTAATAAAACCAGACAAATATGGATGTCATTGGACAGTTCCAATTGGGATAAGGTTGGAATGGCGTGTTTTTATTTTCGTTCTAACATAACCGAGCAGAAGGTATGAATTAATAATTAAGAACGGGTACATTTTTTTAGCCATATATCCTGCTATTGTGTATTCTTGTTTTTACACCGTGGTTAACCACAGTGTAAAAAAAAAAGCCACTTTGGATTGCATGTTACACCGTACTTCTTAGCCAATCAAAACACAGAATTTTGTTTCATTTGGAAATAATTGGTATTATTGTTGCCCACTATCAGAGAGTGTGTCGCAGGGGATATTCTTGGTCCCAGAATGGGACATGCCACATCCAGTTTCATACAACCACAATTATGATGATTATCATTAATGTTGGTGTGGGTATATTTTGGTTTTCAAACCTAATTAGGTCACGCCAATTAGATCTTCTGTTTCTCAGGCCATTATTGCTAAAATTGCATGCAGGTGAGCGTTTTTTTATTTTATTTTTTATTTCTGTAATTATTTCTTTGCCATCAAAAGTTCATTGTCTTGGTTTATGTTTTAGGCCTCATATTGTATGGAATAGCATGTGTGGTGGTGTATTTCATCCCTTGAGTGCAAGAAGGCTTTGCAATACTAATACATTGCAAAGCCTTCTTGCACTCAAGGGACAAATTTATCAATTTTTGTGACTTGTGTAAAACATCAGATATAAACCATTCAATTTTTTTTTTTTTTTAAGTTCCATTGGTTATAAAAAGAGAGCATGCAGCAGCCAAAAGGACCATGCAGAGACTGAGAAACAAATTTTTAATTTTTATAGGCCTTATCTAATTTTATATTTTATGTATCAACAACATCAACAAAATTATAATATTACAAAACCATTTCCAAAAATGTCATCTCTGGATAAGGAAACTGATAGGTTTCCTATAATTTCAACCTTATTTTGCAGTAATGGCATTTTCATTCCAATCTTCCCCTGTGAATAATGTATTGTGCATTTTCAGTTCCTTCGCTTTGCAGATTTGAGAAGAATGTGATCATTTCTGCAGTTCTTAGATTTTAACCCTTTACCTAAAGAATCGCCCGCATCCGCCCACGTAATATGCAAATTGAGCAGTTGAAAAAACTAAATTTTTCAAAATATTTCAACCAAACCATATCATGTGACCCCTCATTGGAATGAGCTCATTGAGCTCATTCCAATGAGGGGTCACATGATATGGTTTGGTTGAAATATTTTGAAAAATTTTTAAAAATTATATTTAAAATAATAAATTTTGATATCGTCTGCGTTGGGTAAAGGGTTAAAAACGTTTTGTCCAAGTTCATGATTTGCCTTATATGGTTACAAAATGTATTGTGACCAGTTTCCGGTATGGTCAACTAAGCTTATTTCTTTTTCATGCATTTCCATTGGGGCATTTGTAACACATCAGAGACAAAATGGCAAAATGTGCTTTCTCCGACTCTGTAGTTCGAAGTCTTTTATTTGAAACCCAGTCAATGTAATTACCAATCTATTTGTGATTGTTGCATTGTTGCAGTTAGTTACTTATGCCATTGGAAGCTTGTCTATCATCAAACTCCTAAACATTTGGGGAAGGTTTGCGAAAAAGTAAATACATGTACCGCTATACCCCATTTCTTTATATTCTAATAATTATTTTGATTTATAATATGCCTTTATTCACTACAGTAGATTCCTCTTAATTGAATATCCATTTTGCCAGTGAAAATTATTCAGTTAACAGGAGTATACAATTAACAGGGATTTGGTCAGTTTCCTGTGTTCTGGAGGTAAACTGAGAATTTATTCTATTATATCTTGTTTGACAGAGCTCATAGAGCTCTGTCAAACAAGATATAATAGAATAAATGCCTGTATTGGATGTAGTGAGGCCATAAAGTTTGATAAATAAAGGGAATTTGGTGCGTGTCACAGTAATTTTTTCGACATATTACAAAAATTTATATACAATTAACAGGAGTTTACTCTTCAACCCATATGCAATTAACAGATCAAATTTGTACTGAAGATATGGTAAATGGTTTTGTGTTTGAAAATTATATTCAATTAACAGGGATATACAATTAAGAGATATCCAATTAAGTGGGCTCTACTGTATTTATTTATTAAGGTTTAACTACGCTTTAACAGCCGGGGTCATATCATGTCGGTGACAGTTTTACGGAAGTCCCCGGAGAGAATCACCGAGTTTTGATGAGCAACTGCCAGCTCCCCAACATCGTAACTCTACACTGCAGCACGGGCAGGGTTAGATTAGTTGAAGACATGCGCACCATCGACATGCAGTATGCCTTAGTACACAGCGTCATCATGCCCCCATATGGACAATCGGGGTTAAGTGCCTTGCTCAAGGACACAATGTGGGAGTCTGAATTGATCGCTCAGAATGTCACCTATCCAAGGACTAACTGGGCTCAACATTGCTTAACTTCGGTAATCTGAAGAGAACCAGTTACCGCAACACCACCATGCCCCCTCCTTTATTCACTTCTTTTATCAGTATTTTGGGCACTGGTGAAATTTTTTTTAATTTCATAAAGTTTTGTTGGACAGCCTCCTTAACACCTTACCCTTTGCACACAATATCAAAATTTAATATGTTAAATATTATTTCTCACATTTAAGAAAAATTTCAACAAAACCATATCATGTGACCTCTCTTTGGAACGAGCTTGATGAGCTGTTCCAGTGAGTGGGTCACATGATATGGTTTTGTTGAAATTTTTTAGAGAATATTTTTTCAACTGCTCAATTTGGAAATTACACAGGCTGATGCAGCTGATGTGTTAGGTAAAAGGTTAACCCTTTACCTAACACAGTATTTTTAAAAAATAAATTAAATTACATTTTTCAAAAACAAATTTCACAATTTTTCAATAAAACCATACAAATATGAGTATCATTAGAACCAGCTCGATGAGCTGGTTCTAATGATACCCATATATGTATGGTTTTATTCAGAAACTTCTGAGATATTTTAGGTTGCGGTAGACTTATTCTGGTTAATATTTTTATACTGTACCAATGACCCAGACTTAGCTGGTGCTAACTCTTAAATTCTAGGGCCAAACACAAATTTTACCCCCCAATCCCCAAAATTTGCATCTAAAACCAAAAATTACATGTCCTATATGGTCCTCCATGCCTTTCCTCCACTGCGCATGCGCAGTGTCAAGGAGGTCTCGAAATTGGCGCCAAAAGTTCTTTGTTTTGCCCTTCATCAGTTCACATCTGACTGATATTTGTGCTTGTAAATCTCAGTTTAAATGATGCCAGACACATAAATATGAGAGAAATGGTGGATCTAAAGAGGAAATAGAAGGATGAGAGGAAAATTCAGTGGCAGGAAATAATCAGGGCTGTAACTTAAATTTTTTTATGAAATTATGTTATGTTCCCTAATTTCGAGGCATGAGCCTGTTGTTATCATTCTTGCTATGAAAGTTCCACTGCTTGATCAGTGTTCCCTCCCTACCTTTCCTTTATTCCCCCCTTGCTATTCTCCCATGCTTTTGGCATATTTTTTCTGTAATAATTATTACTAAAATTTCTTGGGAGTTTTGGCTTCGTAACAGAATGAATTTCTGTTCTTTTCCCCATGTTGACGTCCTCACCCTTAGGTGTTTAGGCGTTGTGATCTGCATCTACCATCTGATGTTCTGCAGTTTCTTCTATGGAAATCTCTGTTTTGCATCAGATAGTGTTTAAATTGGTAACTGATTTCGGGCCATGTTTATCAGTGCCTGGAGTAGGGCTGGACGGTTTATCGGTTTTTCGGTTCGGTTTTTTTTTTTTTAAAAACCGAAACCGAACCGCCGCCTTAACAAAAAACCGCGACTTTCGGTTTCAACAAATTTCCCAGAATTGGTTAAGTTTATGACCACTCATCCGCACGCCAAAGGCTTAAATGTCGGGCAAAGGTAAATGCTGTGCCATTTATGCTTACTTTGAGAGGACTGACAACAAATCCCCCTCCCCCCACAAATAGTGGTAGCAAATTTCTTGTATCTTAATTTCTTAAACAATATCTACAGAACCACCTGCAGATGGAATATGAAAAATTAAAAAGTCTTACGTAAAAATCCACACATGCAATTCAAGAATCGTTAAGTAAATTTAATGAACCGGGCACATTCGACCAAAGAGGTACATCTATAACCGTATTGCAAGTTACCTGACAATATATGGTGTAAAAGTATTATAAATTACCTTTGACCCAAAATCATCTTCGTACGGCACGTTGTAAATTAGATTGGAGGTAAAGATAAAATTTATTGAGTTTTAAAACCTCAAAGTTCACATGGGAAAAATGACGAGTAAATTATGTTAATTAACCGACTACTGGCACGTTCTCTGAAGTCACATGCTCATAGATAACGCTGCGCATTGGCAGTTATGTTTTTTTGTCAACAATAAAATGGTTAAATTAAAATAGAACACATCCTATTAAATGGATGGCAGGTAACTATTGAAAGTTTTTTTTAAACTTATTGGGAATTGTTTGTATAATATTTGAACTTACTTTAAGGAATCGCGCAGTACTGCAGGTCTGTCAGGTACATACGCTGCATTCCCAATACGAAGATGTTATAATCAACACGTGTCATGACCATGTGTATTTTGTAAACACAACAAATCCCAAGATTCAATATTGCAAACTTTCTTTCAAATCCCATTATGCAGCAGTCTCCCTTCAAAAACATCAATCACCTGTCTTGACTGAGATAAAATCAACGAAGGGATCAGCCAAGAGGGCAAAGTTAAGTTGGTAATATCTTTGCCTTGGCACCGCTCATTTCGCCCAATTTCTATGTTTGGGCAGAATCAAAGTGAAAAACGAACCTCTACAGTCGAAATTAGGAGAGATATTGTGAAAGCATTGGAGTGAGTTACCAATAAAAGTGATTCGTATATCACGACTTACTTCAACAATAGTTATCAAAATCAGAAGAAATATGATTTGTGTTCCTCTTATTCCACTGTCATTTGAAGCAGGAACCATCAAGAAACACGGGGCACGTCTATTTTCAAGCGATGTGATAATTACCGAAATAAGCACAACAATTGCACATTAGCCACCAAAACCAGGGTGAGAGCTTAGCGACTCCATAAAAAATAAGGAAATGTTGATTTTTGCTAAAATGTAGCTTTTCTTGTAAATTTCTGCACCTTGTCTTGACAAGGCCCCAAATCTCACTCTTAGAACAAGGCAGCTCCCACCAGTGGTGGAGCCATGGTTTGAAATCCTGGGGACCATGCTGGTGGAGATTTTTTTTTTTTTTTGGGGGGGGGGGGGGGGGGGGGTGGGGGAATCTCAGGACTGAGTGTACTGTACTTGTGCTGAGGGCAGGGAATCGAGAAGAACCTTTTAAAATTTGGGGATGGGAGAAGCAAGTGGGATTTTGGGTGGTGGGGGGGGGGGGGGCTGGTCTCCCAAGATACCTCATGGCTCCACCACTGTTGCCCACTACAGTAGCCCAACACAATACGTCCATTAGCTGAGAAGAGTGGTGAACACTGATTAACCCAAATGACTCCACACGCTATATGAGCCTCACGACTTAGATGACAAATACAGACAGATTTTATGTGTACATTATCCTCTAAAATGTGGATTTCTACAATATATTTTGAAAAACCGAAAACCGAACCGAAAACCAAGTTTTTGTACAAAACCAAAATCGAAACCGAACCGAAATGCAAATTTCAAAACCGCCCAGCCCTAGCCTGGAGTCATGTTTCCGGTTTTTGTACAACTTCTTGTTTACATTGACAACGGTTACTGCTGATAGTGATGTCTTGTCTTTACATTAGTTTAGACATAGCAAGATACATTAATATTGTATGTAAGTGTTGCATTAATTTTTTGAAATGTTTTAAAAAATTTTGTCCACACTTAGGCTTTTTTGGGATCCATTTGGGCTTGGTGTTCCCATTGGGAACTTGGGCTCTTCTGAAAAATTTAAAAAAAATTTTTTTTTTTTTTTTTTTAAATTATTTTCTTTCAAAGATTAAAATGGATTATGTTATATTATGTATCTTTATTTTAAGGGATAGTGCGACTGATATGACTGTGTATTTTTTATTGATGAAAAAATATTTTTTATTTATAATGCGAGGATATCTTCCTCTAATTCTTAGGTTCAATGTATTTGCACTAATTCCTGCTCTGTGTGTGTTGATTGAAATGACAACGTTGGAGGCGTGTGTCACGATATTGTGTTTGCGGGGAGGTGTCCATACCGGTCCTCTCTCCATAGGGTCACTCTCTATTATCATTTTATTTTTCAGAATTCAGAGTGATGTTTTCGTGATGTCTTCAACAAGTGTGTCTCCGTCGTTGCAGTGTTAGGGCTAGCGGCTAAGTGCTCAGGGTAATATGACAATTGCCGAAGAGGTCCCTAGTAGGATCGAAGGCATTGATCGTCCGCTAGTCCGCCCAGTGTAGCGACCATTCATCGAATGGCTCGGCAGCCGGGTTTGTCCATTACGGTTCTGGGAAGCAGTGTGGGTGATGTGAGCACTATAAACTTGGAACGTGCACACCCAGCAATGACGGATCCGAGGATAGTACGGAGGAAGCCTGTCAGTCTAGTAGCTAGCTCGTCCAGGTCTATCCAGACCGCGAGCGAGAGAGGCCCCCTCTCTCTTACAACTACATTTGAGCCGCAATGTTGTTGTATGTTTGTTTGTTAGTCGAAACATACGTCCAATCCTCCTGTTTGGGACGTTCCGTCACATACACAGTCCGAACTGGCTGTGTTATGGGCTTCCTCATCCTCATGTCAACACACACCACCGCACCTTGGCTTGTGACCAGAGTTTCAGGGGACGTTCGCATATTATATAAATGCAGGAATGAACGTTCCTAGAGCTCCTGCTTTGCCGACCAGGGAATATTGTCGACCAGGTTACTTCATCTGTTAGCCAAGGATATGAGGTCTTTCCTGAAGGGACGTTCGCATATTATATAAATGCAGGAATGAACGTCCCTGGAGCTGCCAGCGGATATTATGTAAGTCACGGCTCCACAGGCCTCATTCAGTTTTCTGTGATGTCTTCAAAAAGTGAGCTTCCGTCGTCACAGTCAAATGAAGAACTAGCAGATAAGTGCTCATGATATTACGTCAATTGCCTAAGAGGTCCCAAGTAGGATCGACGGCTTTGGCGTCCGCTAGCTCGCCCGGAGTAGCGTCTATTCATCGAATGGTTCGGTAACCGGGTTCGTCCGTTGCGGTCCAGGAAGGAGATTTGAGTGATGCGAGCACTATAAAATATACTACGTGCACACCCAGTGACGATGGATATGAGGAGGGTACGGAGGAAGCCTTTAAGTCCGGTTCCTAGCTCGTCCAGGTCCACCCGAGCTGCGAGTGAGAGAGGTCCCTCTCTCGTACAACAACATCTGAGAACAGATGTTGTGGTACAAATGTTTCTCATTCGGAGCATACGTCCACCACTCGGGACACTCCGTTATATAGACAGTCCGGAGAGACTGCTCTAATGGCTTCCTCATCCTCACGGCAGCACACACGACCGCACCTTGACTACGTGACCACTGTTATCTAGCCAGTCTCGCCGACCAAGGATTTCACGGCGACCAGGTCACGCCATCCGGTAGTCAGGAATACGAGGCCTATAGACTCCGGACGTTCGCATAAGAAATATGCAGGAGTTAACGTCCAAGGAGCTTTCAGTGGCTAAGTAACATAAGACCGCTGCTCCACAGGTCTCTGTAACAGACATGCTATTACAAATAGCACAAATTATCACAGCATCCCAGCAGATGACAGAATCTCTGTCGGATCAGGATTTGTCCGACGACGCTGGGTCGGTACGCTCCGCTGAAGCATCAGGTACGGACGACCGAGAATTTCAAGTGGTCCGACAGGATGGCAAAGGGATACCGAGGAGTTGGTTTTTTCCCTTTCAGAACAACATAAAGTTGCCATAGATATCATCCGGCATTATCTTTCAGAAGTTGTTCTGTCGGACCAAAAGGCTGCGATGCCGGATAAGAAACTGTTAGCATCACTGGACACGGAATAATTTTATCGGTTTAGGAACATCGTCCCTGAGTTTCCGACACGGTCCAATAATGTCACAAGAACATTTGAACTATTGTAGGACGCTATATTATAAACTTGCTACCAATGAGCAAGTCAGGTTTCTTATCGGCGAATGCTCTACATCTGCCTTTCATCAATTCAAGGAATAATTTCGAAACGGCAGGACAGGGCATACCGAGAGTTCCTCTGCGTCTAGACGATCAGGCCAAAGATCTAGAATGATCTATACCGTCGTCTATGTCAATTTCAACCGCGATGTTGGAAACGACAATAATGTCTAACAGAGTTATCTTAGACGCATTATTGTACGCAGATCACCTTACTAAAGCGTTTTCATTACGCCTTGAAGGGAAAGAATTCCAGGATGTACTATCTTCCTTAAGAGTTCTTTCAAGGGCAATAGCTTATTCCACGTATAACTCCACCCTTTCAGTGGCAAACCTGGAGTTGGTTAGACGTGACGCGGCCCTAGCTACATCCACACGCATGGATGGTAAGGTGAAAAACTCTCTCAGAGTCGCATCGGTCTCCGGAGAGCTTCTCTTCGACGGCAAGCTTTCAGCAATCTATGATCAGATAACTAAGAAAGCTTTGGATTCTCTGCTATTCAAAACCGCTTCTAAAAAGTCGGATACAGCAGAAAAGAGTAAGACAGGCACTTCTGGGACAAGTACGCCCAAGAGAAGTTCCTATAGAGGTTCCTATGTGTCCTCTAGGTCTTATTCTAGAGACCGTCAAGGCAGCGACTCACGTGAGGGACGTTATTCTGGCCGAGGTAACTGGTCAGACGTCCCTAGGTCGACGGGGCGAGGTGCGGGTCGTGGAGGACGTAGTTTCTCCTTCCGCAAGCCTCGCAGGTCCAGGAGGTGATGGTATGAACCTCTATCGTATTCCAGTAGGCAGAAGATTGTCGAGTTTTATAAGCAATTAGGCGTCAATTACGGACGCCCCCTGGGTTCGAGGGGTAATTTCGGAAGGACTAAGAATATCCTTCAAACGAAAGCCTCCATTAACTCGAAGTCCAAAATGGACTCAGCTTCCGTCAAATCTGCAGAAAAGAGACGCTCTTCTATCAGAAGTACAGTCTCTTCTGGAGAAGAACGGGGGTAGTGGTCGTAGACGACCAGGAATCACCGGGTTTCTACAGCCATTTGTTTCTGGTTCCGAAACCAGACGGCTCGTTCCGTCCAGTCATAGATCTGAGCTGGATAAACAAGCTGATCATCGCTCTGAAGTTCTATATGGAGACAATTCGATCAGTCAGAGCGAGTATTAGGGTGAATGACTATGCTACAAGCATAGATCTCAAGGATGCGTACTTTCACGTCATGGTACATCCGACATTCAGAAAGTATCTACGCTTCGCAGTCCTAGGAGTTGTATATCAGTTCCGAGCGATGTGCTTCGGTTTGAACCTAGCACCCTGGGCTTTCACTCGAATAATGAACTCAGTAATGATACATTTCCGAGCTCATTCGTCTGCGGTAACGTCGGCCTACCTGGACGACATTCTTCAGAGGTACGGCAACGAGTTAACGCTTCAGAACAATGTGCTGAATCTGCTTCTATTACTCCGACATCTCGGTTTTATAATAAATGAGGAGAAGTCAGATCTGGTGCCGTCCAAGTCATTCACCCACTTGGGAATGAGCTTCGAGATGCACAACAATCTCGTTCGTCTGCCGTTAACCAGAGCGAAATTAATCAGTTGTTATGCTCGCTATTGTCTTCACTCAGACAAAGTTACAACAAGAGAATTCATCAGACTGATAGGGTTGTGTGGAGCTGCCGCGGATTTTATTCCAATGGGGCGGCTACGCACTTGTCCTCTTCAATTCTTTTTGACTCAAAAAAAAACAGAGTTAGAGGGTGAAGATTCTTTCGCTCGTTACGTACATCCTCTTGTAAGTCAAGTGAAACAGATTCAGACTTGGGCAGATATTCAGTGGTTTATTCAGGGAAATAACTTCCACTGCAATTGCCGGATCTGAGTTTTACAGTTTTGACGGATGCCAGTTAAATAGGTTGGGACCCAACATTGAGCCCAACGGTTTTTAAGTGCCAGGGTCCTTGTGATCCGTAGTTCCTAATCAAGCACATAAACATCAGGAATTGATGTTATTTTGGCTTGCGTTACGTCATTGCATGAATGTTATCCAGAATGCCCACAGGCAATTCTGTCCGACAATTCGACGGTATAAGCGTATTTTCGGAACTAGGGAGGTACTCATTCCATTCTGTTATTCACTGTAATGGAATGGATCCTTCTGTTGGTACTAGAACATCAAGTTCTCCTATCGGTCTGTCGTATTCCGGGTTGTCTGAACATATTAGCGGACTCCCTTTCACGAAAGGGCCGCTTGTTGCAGTCAATTGGACTTTTAACAACGAGTATTTATATCAGATTTGCTACCTATGACAGCGGCCAATGATGGACTTTTTTGCGACGCATCTCAACAATCAGTTGCAAGTGTATGTGTCAACATGTTCGGATCCTCGAGCATTTGCAGTTGACGCTCTATCCATCTCGTGAGACGGGATAATACGATATGGGTATCCTCCAGCGCCGTTGATTCAGCAGATATTGCTTAAGTTAAATAATCTCAATGCTATTCTGTTGGTAGCACCTCTTGTCTCCACAAAGACCGTGCATTAATCTATTCAGGTGTCTGTTGTGGCTTATGCTGTGGAAGCTTCCTCCACATTTCGGTCCATTCTATAGCTAGATGGATTCTATTAGCTTTCAGTACTGCTTATGATAATATCTTCAACACAGCAGTCTGCGATTAAGATTTTAGCTTTTGAAGTAAGAGTTCTTTCTACTTCAGAGGCTTATGCTAATAGCGTTGCTATTACAGTTCTAATGACGGCTGCATATTGGTTTTAGCCTTTCACTTGCACGAATTTATACCTCAGAAATATTGAGTCCATTTCTAGAGACCGGCATTGTTTAGGTTCGTTATCTGTTGCTCAGAATGTCGTCCACTAAACAGTTGCAACTATAGTTGTGTAGGCTTTTGGTTCCGGCAGTGACTCTGTGCTGCCGCCCTCTTCGCTCTGGGGTATTTGACCCAGGGCAAGGGGAAGGTGGGGGGTGTTCCTGTAGGTCACCTGCTTTATAGTGAAAAGCAAGGGAATACCTCCCCTAGAGTCAGTAATTCTAGTCGGTACCGGGATGATTTTTAAAGTGTAAAGATAATTTTTTTACTCATCCATGTAATATTTTTAAGTGTACCTCGGTGTGTAGTATTTGTATATGTCACATATCATGCAGACGTTAATATACAATTATCGGTCACTTTTAATGAATTTAAGAGTCTCATTTATCTGGACTACTTTATTTATCGGCTTTCCTTTAAAAATAATTACCATAATGGATTATACTGGAGGTTAATAGACATCAGTGATGTTATTATGCTCAAGTACAGAATGGTGTTGTGTCTTTCTCGTTTTGATGCAGAATAGAAAGATACATGTACAGCCTATTTCTCCTTTCTCCTTGAGGGGATAATTCTGTATATATATAGTTGAGTTATTGGATTGCTTTATGTCCTAGGCCCTCCAACCTTTTTACTATTCAGCTAAGTCTGGGTCTTTGGTACAGTATAAAAATGTTAAAAAATTTATAGTAATTTATATATTTTTTATACTTACCAATGACCCAGACGGGGATGGCCCTCCCATGAGTTGGGAACTCATACGTCCCCGCTGAGTACATAATGCTTTTCCAGGCACTGCTTGTAAGAATGACTTTTGGCGCCAATTTCGAGACCTCCTTGACACTGCGCATGCACTGCGGAGGAAAGGTATGGAGGACCATATAGGACATGTAATTTTCGGTTTTAGATGCAAATTTTGGGGATTGGGGGGTAAAATTTGTGTTTGGCCCTAGAATTTAAGAGTTAGCACCAGCTAAGTCTGGGTCATTGGTAAGCATAAAAAATATATAAATTACTATAAATTTTTTAACTTTCTGGCCATTTTTTCCTGCAGTGTTAGGTAAAGGGTTAAGGGCCTATATAAGTAATGGAATTTTGTTTATTTTGAAATTCTCACCCGTCATATTCCTTAAATTCAGATTAAATATACACAGAGTATACATCAAAATGAAGGTTTGGATGTATAGAACATGAAACACATATGTAATCGACTCATAGAGTAGACTGTAGGCACCACTGGTTTCTGGAAGTCTGCTACCGTATTCGCACCAGAACTGATAATAAAATAATATTTCATCAGAACAACTTGTGGTCAAATGTGCTTCATATATCCAAGAACAAAGATAGGCATTCAAAACACTTTCAAATACAGGGATAGGACTGCATTTTGTAAAAGGACAACACTGTCGGCATTTTTTATTGAAGATGGTTTCCATGCTCGACAGACATGCGCAAATCATTTGTAACCACAAATTTCCATCGAAAAACAGAATCGTAATTCTAAGAAATTTAAACAGGTATCATGATACCTTGCATTGAATATGGCAACTGTGCAATCTCTATCTAATAACAGTATACTGTATGAAGGCGATCTTTTTCATTATTTGATTTTAGACGGCGTTGTTTTTACATGCTTTTTCTGTCCGATGACGTCGACCGGAAATCGAAAGTATACTCATATGTAAACAAAAGCAAAGGCTTTGGAATTTTCCCCAATGTAGCTCTGTCGCCGTGTTTTAAAGAATTTTTATCCCCTAGCTTTGTTCTTGGATATATAAAGCACATTTGGCCACAAGTTGTTTCCTTGAAATATTAAATTATCAGTTCTGGTGCGAATACGGCAGCAGACTTCCAGGAACCAGTGGTGCCTACAGTCGACTCTATGAGTTGATTACACATGTGTTTCGTGTTCTATACCTCCCAACCTTCATTTTGATGTACATTTTGTGTATATTTAATTTGAATTGAAGGAATATCAGAGGTGAGAATTTTCAAAATAAACAAAATTTCATTACTTATATAGGCCCTTAACAAAGGTTATAATGCTGCTTATCAATAACTCCAGGTACAACAGTAATTGCAAAACTTCACTGGTTCCACTGCCAACGGAACTGGAAATGATGATAAGTGGTCTGTGGTGGTAAGGGAGCGTGGAACCTGTCATTAATTGACTCACCAGCACATGAATCAAGTCATCACAAAAACTAAGATAAAAAGCTTGACATAAATAGTACATTTATTCTTTTTTTGTCCTCTGAAAAGTTGAAGCACAAAATTTAGTTCCAAAGTTTTTACATCGTGACACATCATTTTCAACAAGGCAAATATGACATTGACAAATCAAACCCAAATTTGTTGTAGAAAATAACCTAAGCATAAGGTTACAGATCATTTCATTCCACACAATCTGAGACATTTTGTTCCAAAAGAGTTATTGCCATTGTTTGGCTTAGAATTTCTTGTCACCACATTACCATTTCTTGTAATCATATTTCAAGGAAAACCATTCAAGATTTTTTTTCCAATCTTTATGTATAGCTTTATCATGAATGGGAACGCATACCACCTATGTTCAAGTATTTCTTCAAGAATTATTGTTGACCCTCTGTCCACAATGGGTGTCTTTTAGTGATTAGCCTGTCCATCTGTTTGTGAGTCCATCTGTCCGTCCCATGTTTTCCACACTTTTTTCAGCTATTGACAGAAATATTGAAATGATTTTTTGTATGTTGCTTCTTGTTGGTACTTACAGATCATGTTTCAATTCCATTCCTCTCAGTTGGTTTATTACAGAGTTATTGCCCTTGAACATAGGAATTTGACATTTAAAACATTTCTGCACTTTTTTCAGCTGTCGATATAAATATTGAAATGATTTTTTGTATATCCTTGTTCTGGTGTGTGCTTACAGATCAAGTTTCAATTCCATTCCACTCAGTTGGTTTATTACAGAGTTATTGCCCTTAAACTTAGGAATTGAAAATATGTTGAAACAGGTTTTCCACACTTTTTAAGCTATGAATGGAAATATTGAAATGTTTTTTTTGAATGTAGCTTCCTGATGGGTAGTTGTAGATTAAGTTTTAACCCTTCACCCAATGCAGACGATATCAAAATTTATTATTTTAAATATCATTTTTTCAAATTTGTCCAAAAATTTCAACAAAACCATATGATGTGACCCTCATTGGAACGAGCTCATTCCAACGAGGGGTCACATGATATGGTTTTGTTGAAATTTTTGGAAAAATAACATTTTTTCAACTGCTGAATTTGCATATTACGTGGGCGGATGCGGCCGATTCGTTGGGTTAAACTTAGGAATTCAAAATATGTCAAAAGAGGTTTTCAGGACTTTTTATTCTAGGAATGGAAATATTGAAAAGATTTTTTTTAAATGTAGCTTCCTGATGGGTAGTTACAGATTAAGTTTTAATTTCATTACACTCAGTTAATTTATTACTGAGTTATTGACCTTGAACTTAGAAATCTGAGAGTTTTATCAGGCTATAATGAATGTTGTTGGAAATTTGACTGGAAAACAAGACTTTTCATTATAAATATCTCTTTTATATAATAATATAATAGTAATATAAATACTCTGGAACCCAAGTCAGCTATTTGGTACATCCATACCAGAAAATAAGTGGTCAGTCAAAATGTCTGATGCCAAAATTTTCAATGAAGTTCAGTGATCAGAACACCATGCATGCTGGAAATCATGCACATAACTAGCAAGCCTAAAATTAATATAACAATAACATGATTTTGGAAGGCATTATGGTTCATTAGCGGCCCTGCAGCAATGATGAACTGTCCGAGGGTTTATTAAAGGCCTGAGACGAAGTCGAGGGCCGTTAGTAAGCCCAAGGACTGTTCATCATTGCTGCTGGGCCGCTAATGATTCATGATGCTTGACAACAATCATGTTATTACTATTATTACCACTCCCTGTTACAGCTAACCGCACGAGGGAATTGCTGGACGAAATAATCACTAAAGTCGGTTCGATATTTCTGTTTCAAAATACAAAGGGCTGTCATCCGAATGGGAGTAATTCATTAGACCATGGAATCTAAAAATAGCCCGGCCGCAGGTTGCTAATGGCTATTTATACCATTATCGCCCACGGCCCGGCTTTGTCCAATGACGTCACTGAAATCTAAATTTTATAGTAAATTTCCTTTCTTATTATACCTACCACAATTGTTTACTTCAGGCTTGCACTACAGTGGAAGTCCCTAACTCGGATAAAATACTCTCTATTTTTGTCTTTCCCAAGCAATTTGGGAAAGAAAAGTGGTGCAAAAGCACCAAGAAAAAATAAGCCAAAAATGGGTCGAGTGCAACCGGCGCAGACCCAGTACGGGACGCTTTCTCCCAAGTACAACTCCACGACTTCCGTTGCCAGTGCGCCTATACCGTCTCTAAAGACTCATTCTTTTTGAATCGTCAACGTTAGAGTTATGTGATCAGTGGGGAGAAAAGATTCTTTACCCGTAAAGAGGACGGGAGGGCCTCCATGTAAACAATTGTGATAGGTATAACAAGAAAGGAAATTTACTATAAAATTTAGATTTCTTATCAACCTACTCACAATTGTTTACTTCAGGCTGAATAGACAATAGGCTGGAGGGAATCGCATAACCAACCCACACATAACCCCAGTGCACTGGAACCGTGAAGCAGAAGGAAGAGGTCCCGAGGCTTATCAACCATAACGTCGCAATCATTGGTAAAGGACAATGAAATGAGACATATGGGCCTGTGTGACACACAGACAGAAAAAGGGCAGTAACAGCACAAGGCTGAAACTGACCTTCAAGAAGCCTAATGGCTATGGCAGACAACAGCCTGAGCAGAAGAAAGACGACCCAGGGCAAAAAGGTCCTCCGACTGCTCCTGCAACTGGGGCAGATAAAAGGTGGAGAAAGTAGAAGCATTTCTCTAGTAGGCTGCCTGCATAACATCCGACAACTTGACGGAGTTAGAATAAGGCCAAGAGGTGGATAGTGCCTGCACCTCGTGGGCAGAAATACGATTGGTAATACAATCGCCAGCTGCTAAATGACCATAAGCCGTACGAATAGCAAGACAAATCCATCGAGAAATGGATTGAGGAGAGATCTTCTGTCGACCCGGAATAAGAGACAGAAAAAAACGTTTCCTGCCTTTCCGTATGAAACGTGTCCGATCAAGATAAATACGAATAGCACGGACCGGACAGAGCAAAGGGCGATTACCCTCAACAGAAGGAAGAGCCCTGATGCAGATAGGAGGAGGAGTAGTATCTGGTAACTGATTCTTGGCCAAAAAAGAGCAATCAGTGGTAAAAGTAACACTGTTGGGAGAGCTCCTAAAAAAGGCCGGGTCAACCGAGAGGGCATGAAGCTCACTAACCCGTCTGGCCGAAGCAAATGCCATCAGAAAAGCCGTCTTATATGTGAGAAAATGCATATCCACCTGGGATAAAGGTTCGAACGGTGACCCACCCCCCCAAGCAAAGCAGCACCCACGAAAGATTCCATCGTGGAGTAAGCTGCAAAGTCCGAGGCCTTTTCAAAGAAAAGTGCCGAACAAGCTTGAAGAGGTAAGGATTAGAGCCGATACGATGCTTCCCCACATAAGAAAAAGTCTCTGAAAGCATGGACCTGTAACCCTTGATGGTAACAGGCTGGAGACCCCGAGAATCAAACAGATATACCAGAAACTCCGCAATCTGTGAAATCGAAGGATTGGCATAATCAACAGAGTGAACAGCACACCATCGACAGAAGACCTTCCATTTAGCTGCATAAGCTAAACCAGTGGAGTGCCTCCTTGAAGAAGAAATGCACTCCACTGCTTGTCTCGAAAAACCTCTGCGGAGGAGACAGGACCTGACAAAAGATATGCGTGAAGGCACAATGAAGTCGGGTCGACGTGAAACCTCCTCGGGCGACCTTGACAAAGAAGGTCACGACGTAGCGGGAGACGTGCCGGAACCGCCGCTATCAGCGAGCGGAGCTGATTGATCCACACCCGCTGAGGCGACAGGGGAGCGATCAGAATGATTCGACAACTGCAGGTTCGAATTTTGGCTAGAACCTGAGGAAGAATCGGAACCGGCAGGAAGGCGTAGCCAACTAGAATGTTCCAATAGAGTGACAGAGCGTCCACGGCAAAAGCCAGAGGATCTGGACACGGGGACACGAAAGTGTCCAACTGATGGTTCCAACGAGTCGCAAAGAGGTCGATGTGGGGACGTCCCCTGAGATCGCAAAGCGACTGGAACACTGCCCTGTGGAGCATCCACTCGGTGGAAATAACCCTGCCCTGTCGGGACAGGGAGTTGGCTAGGACGTTCAGACGACCGGGAATGTGACGAACAACCACTCCGGCATGAACATCCTGAGCGAGCAGTAGAAGATCCCGAGCTAATTTGTACATCGGAACCGAGTGCGTGCCGCCCTGGTTCCGAATGTAAGCAACCACTGTCGAATTGTCGGATAGCAGAAGGACCTGGCGATTCGACAGGTGAGGGATCCACTGCCTGAAACTCAGAAGAAGAGCAAGAAGCTCCTTCTGGTTGATGTGTAGAGCTGCTTGATCCTGGTCCCACATCCCGTGTCGGGAAAGACCGAGAGGATCCAACGTCGCACCCCATCCGAGATCGCTGGCATCTGCCGTCAGAACGCGATCGGACGTAGGTAAGTCCAATGGAACACCCTGCGTAGTCCACTGAACATCTGTCCAGGGAAGAAGGTGAGGATACAGAGATTCCGGAAACAGAAGCACCTGATCCAGAGAATCTACATTCGGCCTCCAACGACTGAGCAGAAAGTGTTGGAGAGGTCTGACACGCAGCCAACCTAGAGGAATGAGATCCGTCACCGAACCGCAGAGACCGATCAGCCGAAGAAAACTCCGAGCGGTCGCGGACGTGGACTGGGACAGAGTCAGAGCAAAAGCTGAAAGAATCACAGCCTTGGCCTGGGGAACCGCTACCAAATTGAATTGGGTTTGGAAAGACATCCCCAGATGACAAAACGACTGAGAAGGGACCAGGTCTGACTTCTCCTCATTGACTCTGAATCCTAGCGACGTGAGCAAGCTCAACAGAGTGGCGACATCCGACTCCAGTAAGGCAGCATTGGAATGCCTCTGGAGGATATCGTCCAGATATGCCAAAGTAGTCACCCTGGACTGTGTGCGATGGAACGCTATCACATGCGACATCAGTCTGGTGAAGGCCCAAGGAGCCAGGTTGAGGCCGAAAGGCATGGCCTTGAACTGGTAAACTCGCCCCAGAAAAGCAAACCTGAGATACTTCCGTGACACCCGATGCATCGGAACGTGGAAGTAAGCGTCTCGCAGGTCGATGCTGGCAGCAAAATCTCCCTGGTGAATTGATTGGCGGACTGACCTGAAAGTCTCCATGCTGAACTTGGGAGCAATGATAGACTGGTTCAGGATACTCAGATCGATAACCGGTCGGAGTCGGCCGTCCTTCTTCGGCACCAAGAACAGGCGGGAATAGAAACCCACTGACTGAATGTTCTTGACGACCTCGATCGCCCCCTTTGCCAGGAGATTGCTAATCTCCTTGGACAAAGGTTCCCGACGTAAAACGTCTGAAGGAACTGTGGTTGGAAGAGGCACCCTTGACAGAGTGGGGTGCCGTTGGAAGGATATTCGCAGCCCGGACCGAACAACATCTAACACCCACGGATCGGATGTGATGGTGGCCCAATGGTCTGCGAACTCTGCTATCCTTCCTCCAACCTGGGACGAGTCGAGGTGAGGACCTTCATTTCGAGCCCCGACGAGGCCTGTGAGAGGAGAAACCACCTCCTCTACTTAAGGAAGAATCCTGAGACTTCCCTCGATTCTGCCTACCTTTACCCTTACCCCTTGAGTAAGAAGTAGAGGCGGCGGCAGAAGGACCAGCCTTTTGCTTCACAGAGGAAGCAGAAGGGTACATGTTAGGATTGGAATGGCCCTTGCCTCCCCTAGAAGGCTGATCAAGCTGATGAAACAGCAGCTGATCTTTGGAATGACGTAGGACGTCATCCTGGACCGTCGACACGGAACCATGGAAAAGTTGCGGACCTGCCAAAGAAGCAGATCGAAGAGCAGCACGCTGCTCCTCGGGAAGGGATCGTCCTGTGTCCAGCTAATTCCAGATTAGCCATGTTACAGGCATGCATGTGAGTAAGATGCATAAGCGCCTTGGACAGCACACGTCAAACTTATCTGGAGGCAGATAAGCAGCCAAAGCTGAGACGACGTGATCTGAGAGAGAAAGCATGCCAAGCATCTCTCTAGATAAGCCCAACGTGGACTCCAGAGTCGTCATTGGAATGACGGCAGACTTGGGCTTGGAAAGCCCGAGGGAAGTGGAGTCCTGATCCAGAACCGTCAAAGTCTGGCAGACCGACGGATTGGCGGAATCGTAGGAACGATAACGCACAGGAGGCAAAAAGGTGTCAACCCTGGTGAAGAACGAAGTCTTCAGAGCCTTGGATTTCAGCTTGGAGTCCAATGCTGAAAAAGCTTCAACCACCTCTACCAACTGGCACGGTCGAAGGCGCCCAGAAGCAGGTTGCTCCAAAGGCTGTAGGCGCGCGACCGATGATCGCGGCCAGGCTGACACTGTCGGCTGGTTAGTAGGTTTAAGATCAGGCAGAAACCCAAACACAAAGTCAAGAGCTGCCCCCAAGTCCGAAGACTGCTGGCCCTCGACATCAAGCATGTCGGACTCCTCCCCAGAGTCGGAAGACACATAGCCCATCGTGGGCAAACCAGCCGACGCCTCCCATGGTGTCGAGACACCAGGGGAATCAGAAACCGGCCTGTTTCCAATCCTGGGAGGCGGCGCTATAGGAGGCGCCTGGAAACCACTCATCGCCTCGCTGGAAGCAACAGGAAGGCTCTTAGATAGAACCTGAGTGAGTAAGGAGAGGGCCTCCCTAAGCTCACTGCCCGTACCGGCCGGTTCGACAGGGGAGCGAACCGGCAAAGTGGCTTCACCTCTGACCCTCATAACCAGTGAAGGGCCAGGATCCTCCAAAACACCCGACGCGGGACGACGGGCTGCAGCCGAAACATCTGAAGGCAGACGTGTATAGGGGTACGAGGCATCCCCGAGGATCAATATGGCGAGAACTCATGAGAGTCACCGCGGACCTCTGCGGGGCAGAAGGTCCAGGCTGCACAAAAGGCGTCGGTTCCCCAAAACTGGGCGTGAGGCCAGAATGAGTGGACGGAAACGCCACGGAGTTCATAGTGTCTCCACTAAGAACATCCGAATCCAAAGACACAACTGTGGTGCTCGACGGCGAAGAGACCACAGAGATGGGTTCGGCCGGCAGCCCCTTCCGACTTCGCCGAGTTGAAGTCAGGGAAGGCTGAGGCCGATATCCCACGTCTACAGTACCGGACATTCCTGCAGTCCCCTGCAGCGAAAAGCCGAGGCCGGCTGAAACTGATGACGAAGCAGACGGACCAGCAGTAGTAGTAGATACGTCGGGAGTCGTTGAGGCTGGTGAAATAGTGGAGAGAGCACACCTGCTCGGCTCCGAAGGAGGAGTCACAACCCTAGTGACAGCCTCAGATGTCGACTGGAGGGGGACCGTAGTCCCGGAACCAGGCACCTCTTCAACAGAACACTCAACGGCTCCCACAGTATCCACCACAGGAAAAGACTGCACATCCCCCATGGAGGAGGAATAACTCTCACCAGACAAGGTCGGCTCGGGAGCCCCCGAATGACCATGTTCTCCTTTCCCGCGGGAGCGGGAGGCACGGCCACGAGAACGAACAACACGATTAACTGACGCCCAGAAAGTGGATGACCATGATCCACAGACACCACATGGCCGCTCGGCCGAACACCCATTACAGGAGGAGCAAGACAAATGTAAATCGTCCACATGCTTTGGCAGCAGACATTGCCCACAAGGAATTGTCCTGGGCATGATAGAGGTGAGAGGAGCAGAGAAGGTGAAATCAGAAAACAGAAGAACACCCCCAAAGAAGAGAGAAAGGTGACAGAAACAAAGACCCCAGACGGTCGACCGGGAACCACACAACAGGATGACTACTCTCAAAAGAAAGAAGAAAAACTGTAGGAGTGATACCCCGCAGACACCTAACTCTAACACAATTAGAAAATTTAGCAAATAAAGCATTAACAATAATTGTGAAAAATAATAAGTCCGAACCGCATGGCACACGAAATTCGCGCGCGACTCGAGAGAGAATAATTAAATATACATTATGGATATACAATATTGAAGAGAATATAAAAAACACTGTTCCTGAGAATACAAAGGATACACTGATGCACTATGAATCAGGAACCATCAAACAACGAGCTGGATAAACACTGATAAGCGTGCAAAAACATCTCTACACGAAGCGGATGATAAAAAGAAAGAGTCTTTAGAGACGGTATATGCACACTGGCAACGGAAGTCGTGGATTTGTACTTGGGAGAGAGCGTCCCGTACTGGGTCTGCGCCGGTTGCACTCGACCCATTTTTGGCTTATTTTTTCTTGGTGCTTTTGCACCACTTTTCTTTCCCAAATTGCTTGGGAAAGACAAAAATAGAGAGTATTTTATCCGAGTTAGGGACTTCCACTGTAGTGCAAGCCTGAAGTGAACAATTGTGAATAGGTTGATAAGAAATTATGGAGTTTTAACGGCCCTCCAAAATCATGTTAATCGACTAGTAACTTATAGATTAAGTGGTAATAATGATTATTGTGATTTCTGGTCCTGGCAAGTTGGGAAGTGTGAAGAAAGTGACTGTACAGCTCGTCAGTATTAACAGCATGTGAAGGAATACGATCTGACATGGCCATACATGTATCTAAATTATGTTTGAAGACTAATTCAGTTCCAATTCAGAATGAAACCAATCATACCTTGTTTGGCAGGGCTCATTGAGCCCTGCCAAACAAGGTATGGTTGGATGAATTCTGAGCAGTTTTAAGATGAAGGTCCATGTACACCCAAAACACATTATTTTGAATACTCAAACTCCATTTTGTAATATGTCAGATGTCATTCTCAAATGGCAGACTTGATTCATTTGGTGTCTGACATTTTGTGTGGAAGCGCAATGAAAATTATTTTCAGGCTTGGGTACATCATTTCACTGGCCTCTCAAAACAGGTGGTCTCTCAAGGAAGAAGGTTTTACTGTACTGTATTCTGCTTGAATTGCAAACTGTTTCAAATGCAGAGCCCACATTGATGGTTCCCATCATTTTGCATCTAGTTGTTACAATGACCAGAGCATAAGGTTACATGTCCTTTTCCCAAACAACCGGGAGACATTTTTTCCCCAAAGAGTTATTGCCATTGTTTGGCTTTGACTTTCTCATCACCACATTACCATTTCTTGTCATCATATTTCAAGGAAAACCATTCAAGATTTTTTTCCAAACTTAATACATTGCTTTATTATGAATGGGAATGCAAACCAGCCATGTTAAAGTATTTCTACAGGAGTTATTGCTCTCAATGGACTTAAAATTTATAATTTTCATTATTTTTTCTCCAAAACTTAGCTTATGAGCCCTCATTGGAACGAGCTTAATGAGCTCGTTCCAATGAGGAGTTATAAGCTAATGTTTTTCAAGGAAAAAATGAAAAACATTAGTTATACAAGAAATTTGTTTGCTAGTGTTGTCTGCCTTACGTTTTAGATAAAGGGTTAACATATAGCTTTTGGGTGATAATATCATGAAGGGGATTGCTAACCAGCTGTATCCAAGTATTTCTTTGTGAGTTATTGCCCTTGTTGGGCTCCTGTTATGACTGCACCCCCCATTCCCCCCTCCCCACCCCAAAATATTTCATTCTGGAACTTTGAAGACTATATAAATCTCAGTCAAAAAACTCCTGACATTCTATTCATCTCACACAGCATTGAGAAATGACTTTATACATTCAGCATTCATTGAACATTGGAGATTATTATCCTCTCACAAGAGAGGAATATAGGAATGACCTCCATCCATCTGTCCGTCCATCCAACCTTTTTTATGCCATAACTTGAACAATAGTTAACGGATTTCAGTTCTTTTGGTATATATCGCTATAGTAACAATGTCAATTCAATTCAATTCACCTTTATTCACAGTATATCAATTACATATAAAGTACAGTAGGAAAACTAAACAATTCATTTTAACATACTTTGATATACTGCAAGGAAGTGACATAGCAATGTTAGCTGTCTTCCTGTCGCCCCTTGTAGAAATAGAAGAATTTCTCGACAGCAGATTGTGCATTCGAAAACAGTTTTTAAGTTGAGCAATTTTGTATTATTTACAAAATGACCAAGCATATAAGGATCACAGTTATTGAAGAGATATTGGATAGACTGAGAACACCTGATTATAGCGACTTGACTGTGTATCATACAAAGCATAGTTCCACGACGTACTGAGTCAAAGAATGTTATATATGGAACATGACTACGACGACCATTTATTCCAAAAGTTTTTAAATGTAGCCAGGTCCGAAAGCCAAAATCCTTTTTGAAGAGATCTCGGGTTTCAGGCCCTGTCTTACACATGTTGTTGTAACTGGTCTTAATTTAGTATTCATGTACACCAAAGAACAAAAAATAACTGAAACAGCAAGGAGTAAGTGGAGAACACACCACGATAGCATCGGCAATTGATCACGTCGCTTGGCTGCACTTAGAGGATAAAGAGGCTGCTCCAGAGAGAGTGAAGTGTTTATGTTAATTTTAAGCACTGTACTGGGCTGAACTGAACCAAAATAAAGTAAAGTAAAGGGGAACGGGATCATGGCATCAACAGACATAACTTTTATTTTATATTTTATATTTTTATTTTCTTATCTGGTAATTAAACGCAGTCAGGACAGTTTCTAAAGTTACAGAGTACAATCTCTGAATATCTGTCTACGTCAAGTTCCATTACCACCAATATCTCTTGAAAATTATGTGTTATGGTCCTTTGTTATAAAAATATCCTGTAAAACTTGTTTAAGGCATAACTTGAACAATAGTTAACGAATTTAAATTCTCTCTATATATATATATATATAAATCTCTCTACAGCAACAATGTCTATGCCAAGTTCAATGACCAGCGACATCCAATGAAAATTATGGGAGTTACTGCCCTTTGTTTAAAAATATCTTGTAATGCTTGTTTATGGAATAACTTAAACATTAGTGACCGAACTTCAATTTTTTTGGTATACATCTCTTTAGGAATAATGTCTACCTCAAGTTCAATGACCACCATTATCTGATGGAAATTGTCAGTTATTGCCCTTTGTTAGCCCTTTACCCAACATAACGGCCAAAACTAGCCAGTGCTATTCACAAAAAACGCCAATTAATTTTCATTATTTTTTCATTTTTGTCTCAAAAACATAGGTTATGACCCCTCTTTGGAACGAGCTCTCATTCCAATGAGGGGTTATAACCTATGTTTTTGAGACAAAAAATTAGTTATGCAAGACTTTTGTTTGTAAGTGTCATCTGCTTTTCATGTTAGGTAAAGGGTTAAAAACAAATATAGTGTAAGTGCTTGTTTATGACTTAACTTTGATAGTAACTGGATTTCAGTTCTTTTTAGCATATGTCTCTATAGCATCAATGAAAGCAAGTTCAGAAACGATCAATAGCTGATGAAAATTATTGGAGTTATTGCCTTTTATTAAAAAAAAATATCGCATTACGCTTGTTTATGGCATAATGTTAACAATAGTAAGCAGAATTCAAGTCTCTTTAGCATATGTCTCTAAAGCAGTAATATCTACATCAAGTTCAGTAACAACTGCTTTCTGATGAAAATTATGGGAGTGTAAAATTTTCTGTGATAAAACATCATTCATGTAAATTTGTATGGGGCCTGATTGTGATTGGTTTCAAATATATTTGTTTGTGGGGGATTGGAATTGCTTTGTGATGCTTTTCTTGTTATTACAGGACAGGCATTGTTATAGATAGCAGCTGAGTTTAATATAACAATATGTTCTTTTGAGGGCGTTATGGTTCATTAACAGCCCTAGAAAAAGGATTAACAGCCCGAGGGCCACTTAAAGGCCCGAGATGAAGTCAAGGGCCGTTAATAGTCCCGAGGGCTGTTAATCATTTTTCGAGGGCTGTTAATGTACCATGACGCCCGAAAAGGAATATGTTATTACTAGTATTACCACTTACCAAAGAACGCCATTTCAAGCCACCGCAGACATTTTTGATTTAGAAACAGAAGAACGCCATTTCAAGCCACTGAGACATTTCTGATTTAGAAATAGAAGAATCGGATTATCGTCTGTTTATTTACAAGCAAAGGTCAAAGTTGAGTACAATTTATTTGGATGACTCGAAAATAAGATTGCTGGAATTTGGCTGAAGCGCTTTAACTACAAACTCACGCCGTTATTTACAAAATGAGATTATTTATCGTATCAGTACTCACAACCACTTTTAAATCCTAAATGAAGTTAATAATCCGAAGTCAATCATGGTTTAATTCGTTTTGTTGGAATAAATGGACAACAAAATTTCGAGCACATTAGTATAATTTTTCCTGAACATAAATTACTCACAATTCTGGGCTAGCAGGCCGTTTTCATTATTAACGCTATTTTTGCGGGCTGTTATTGAGTCTTATCGTCCACCTCAGATCATTTTAATAATTACCCAAGGAGCGCCCTATAAAGTGGTAATAATATATATTATATATATATATTCTATGGAATATTATTTTGTGATCTGAGCATCATTTTCTATTGGAAATGTGTTTCCAAATCTTACAAGAGAATTTATACTAGTTGTGAACCAGAATTTACATTTGTGAAAAACTAGGATTCTACTGGATTATTTTAAAACCAACTGTGGAGACAATACTTGTTGGATATTAATTCTATTTGAATTTCGCTGAGTGCTTTTATCTGTATTAGAATTTATTGGATACTACTGGATTTCTGATTGAACATTTTATTGGATTCTGTTTCTGCAGACACATTCTAGAACATTACAATACCAGTTGCAAAGTTTCTTCATCACAGGATTCAATTGAACTTTATTTATTTTATTTATTGGTGTTTAAGGTCACATACTTATGCACAATGGCTAATCATGACCGTGATAGTTTTAAGGGTGGAGGAAGCTGAAGTACTCGGAGAGAACCACCAAGCATCGACGAGCAACTGTCAGCTCCTCAACATTCTAACTCAGTTCAAGCTCCGCTCAAGCAGGGTTACAGTGATTGAAGACATGTGCACCATCGACATGCTTTACGCCTTCGTACACAGCATCAACGTGCCCCCATGTAGGCAACCGGGATAAAGTGCCATGTGCAAGGACACAACACAGATCGTTCCGGATGGGGATCGAACTCGGGACCTCTTGCATAAAAGTCCAACAGTCTACCACTGAGCGACCACACACCCTATTGAATTTTATTTATGATTATTTCTGTTTTATTATGGCCCTGCGATGAATAGTCAGGGGCATATTGTTTTACCCCTGTCCATCCGTCCGTTTGCCTGCAACTCAGGTACATTGTTTGTCAAGATAACTCCTCTCACACTTTTCAAGCTAGGAATTTTTTATTTCCCAGGAGTTTTGTACACATGCCAGAGGTGTGCATATTGTTAGGATTATGATTTGTTTTAATATTTCACAAAATTACAGGTTATTGAACTTGGTCAATTTTTTTGTATTTTGTGGAATTTCACCTGTGTAGTACTTGGTTTCTGTTTTGGTAGACTTTGCAGGGGCATCATAAGTCTCTTACAGACACAGCTCATGTACGAGTAACAAATCACAGTTTGCTCTTCAACCTCCTGTGTCCACATGTTGTGCTGGGGGCATGCTTCAATCTATTTTTTCTGTAAACCATACAGTGTAAAAGATAGTGTGTCATTTTCTTTTTATATTATTTTTTATCATTAAATTTTAGAATAATTAAATTGAAGTGATTGTTGATTCTTAGATTTCTTTCTGTTAACTGGTAAAGTGCTGAGTTTTTTCTGACAACAAATCGAAGCTCATCATATACTGCTCTATTACATTTAATTGGATAGTGCCTTATAGGCACTATCCAATTAAATGTCAGAGAGCAAAGTATTGTATAAAAAATCTGATTCATATCAGGGACAATAAAGGTTTCCTGAGGCAAAATGTAGCTACAGACAGTTATTGCCTGTCACTTTTAGTAAAGCCCAAAATAGGGCTTCCAGCACTCTATCAGTTAACATTATTATTCCCACACCATAACAACTTAAGTGGAGGGGACTGGCCATTCCATGATACTGCACATGTTTTCTAATAGGAGAGCAGTGGAACCCTGTTAATTGAATAGCCACTTTCCCTATAAAAATTATTCAGTTAACAGGAGTATTCAATTAACAGGGATTTGGTCACTTTCCTGTATTCTTGAGATAAACGTAGCATTTATTCTATTATGTCTTGTTTGAAAGAGCTCCATGAGCTCTGTCAAATATGATATAAAAGATTAAATGCCTGTATTGGATGTACTGAGGCCAAATAGGTCTATAAACAAAGGAAAACTGGGGAGAGTCAGGGTAATTTCTCGACAGGTTACAAGATTTTTTATTCAATTAACAGGAGTTTACTCTATAACTTATATTCAATTAACAGGTCAAATTTGTACTGGAGGTATGGTAAATGGGTTTGCTAGACTGACATTTAGTACTGAAGTCTTAGAACGAGCATTAATTGACCAGCAGAGTAGCGGCAGTACTAATATCACTTGTAAACCCTGAGTTACAGTGAGGAGTATCACAGATGACTAAACAAAAGAGTCATCAGCAGGGGCAGAAATATTACAATTTTTTTCAAGTATTACATGTGTTCTCATTTTCATTAAAAATCATTTAAAACTAATAGGCAGTCCTGGTAATTCATCTACGTTTCCTCTGCAAAAAAACTGCTGTGGAAAATTGGTGCTTCTACGGCAATTATTGTGGAGCCTGTTCGATTGTGTAAAAATCTTCGGGGCTGGGCAGAATCTCAATTGCCATGTATATGTAGTATGCAGCGAAGTGAAAACTTTCAAGTAACTTTAACATGTGAAAGTAGTTCGAGATACATGTGTATATAATCACAATCAACGTGCAGAATCTTCCACTCAATTACATCATGCCAATATCATGAACCATGTGAATGCGGAGAAAAAATCTTAAGTAGGCGATTAGCTCAATCTGTAGAGTATGAGTGAAAAGAAGATGTAGCATAACCACAAACTAAGTATCTCACTGCTTCTATGTTGATAACACCAGAATCTGACATCAGTTTCTGGAAAGCTTTGTAAGAGCTTTCCAGAAACTGATGTAAGATTCTGGTGTTATCAACATAGAAGAAGCAGAACACACAGTTTCTAGTGGTTATGCTGCATCTTGTACTGTAAATTGTAAGACTAGCAATACAGCGCAGTGCAACCCACATGGTTTGATTCCTTGTGTAACCTGGAAGTTGTGTAATTTCTGTCACCACAAGGCTTTCTGAAGAAGCCATCCTTGGCAGTATTTTTGCTGTGGATATTTTTTGTTTCCTCGGCACTGCTGATTGCTGAAGGTGCATTACCAGGGCTGAATTGGCATATTAAACTGTCCAGAACATAGAGAATAAATATGATACTTGGATCCATTCTATCAGAGTTATCAGTTTATAGACCACTTTAGTAATCCGCCATTTCAACATCTGGGATACAATTTGCCCAGACCAGTTTAGCATTCTGCCATTTCAACATCTTGGATACAATTTGTCCAGACCAGTTCAGCATTCTGCCATTTCAGCATCTGGGATACAATTAGTCCAGAGCAGTTTAGCATTCCACCATTTCAACATCCAGGATACAATTTGTCCAGACCAGTTTAGCGTTCTGCCATTTCGACTCTGCCATTTCAAACATCTGGAGTACAATTTGTCCATGTGTACCTGATATTTTTAAACAATGTACATGTGTGCAGGGCAACTGATAAATGTTGAAAGATTTATCGTTTGTTTGATTTTTTTTTTAACCCTTTACCTAACATGAAAAGTAGACGACACATGATGAAAATTAATTGGCGACTTTTGAGAATAGTGCTGGCCGGTTTTGGCCGTTATGTTAGGTAAAGGGTTAAAAAATCAAAGGTTTCTGGGAATAAGCTCATTCCAATGAGGGGTCATAAGCTATGTTTTTGAGGGACAAAATGAAAAAAATAATGAAAATTGAATGGCATTTTTTGCGAATAGTACAGACTGTTGTTTTGGCCATTACATTGGGTAAAGGATTAAATTGAAATTCAAACATGTACCTGCCTTTCTTTCATACAAAAGAATTTAAAATGAAATTTTAGTCTTCCTGCCTTTCTTTCATAGAATACAATATTTTTTAATCCCGAAAGAAGACAACAAATATTTAAAGTTCAGCACTCGCATGTGCAATGTTTATAAACAAAGCTGGTATACACAGGCAGATTGTATCCAGGATGTTATTTATTTATTGGGATATAATGACACTTTTGACTTTTTGTTTTTATGGGTGAAGAAAGCTGGTGTACTCGAAGAGAGCCACTGAGCAAAGGCAAGCAGCTATCAGATGCCTCAATGTACTAACGGCACACAAGCATGGTTAACATTGGTTGAAGTCAAGTGCATGATCAATGTGCAGTATGTCTTAGTACACAGCAGCACCGTGCCCCCACATGGGCAATATCAGGATAATAGTTAAAACTAGAAGTCCTGTCATGAACTGTGCGCTTATCTAGGCCTAATTGCGTGTAGGAATTGCACGCAATTGCCATATCGAATGGCATCCAAAGCACGGCAGGTTCTCCTGGTTACTCATAACAAACACAGGCAATGTTTCTGCCAATGGACCCCGGGGGTCCATTGGCTGAAACATTGCTTGTGCACAGGCCATATGTACAGCAGTTGATAGCCTTACTATGGTCATAACGCGTAGATTAATGCGCAGATCGACTCACTATTTGTGCGCATTTCATGACAGGACTTCTAGTTTTAACTGTTAGTTTCTTGCCCCAAAACACAGCACAGTTGCTGCAGGTGGGATTCGAACCAAGGACCTCTCGGCTTGCAGCCTGCATCTCTACCTACTGAGCCACTCCACACCCATTTGAAGTCCAATGCAGCATCCTCTGAACCATCAAGATGTTTATGAACAAAAATGATTTACACAGGAAGATCGTATCCTGGATGTTAAGATGGTGGAATGCTAAAATGGTCTGTACACTTATATCTTAACCCTTTGCTCAACGCAGACGATATCAAAATTTCTTAATTTAAATATCGTTTTTTAATTTTTTTCGAAAATTTCAACAAAACCATATCATGTGACCCCTCATTGGAACGAGCTCAATGAGCTCGTTCCAAAGAGGGGTCACATGATATGGTTTTGTTAAAATTTTTCGAAAAATAATATTTTTCCAGCTGCTGAATCTACATATTACGCGGGCGGATGCGGGCGATTCATTGGGTAAAGGGTTAACATGCAGAGTATTTTGAAAACACTTTCAATCAGGGCTAGTTGTGGCTGGTGTGAAGCAGCCATGACTGGATTTGATAGAAAATTACTAAAAATTTAACTTCAGAAACATTGATGAAAAATCAGATTCAATTAACTTGGTTAGCGTGTCCATGTTAAACCACCCGTAAATTCAGTGGCAAGAGATTTTCTGTCCTAGATGGGAATATCTGACATTAGCATGCAAGCATTTAAACATTCAAAAACTGATTTTTAAATGCCTTTTTGTGAGTCATACATTGAAACATGCATATTTTTTTAGCTAAGTCTTATAATCATTTAGCAATCTGAATGAAGTGACCATCAATCAGATTGTTACTATATTCAGATTACTAAACATTCATGCACAAAGTATAAAATACAACTCCTCTTGGGAACACCTGGAAGCGGTACTTGTTTATTGTGGTAAATCAGCTCTGGTTTACAGGTAAAATAGGACCTGATTACCAATGAGTGCGGTGGAAGTCCTCTAAAATGGGTACCACGGATGTAAACGATTGGCTGGACTTGATGTTACATCCATGTTGCAGCCGAGCTTGTTCCAACGAGGGGTCATAAACTATGTTTTTGAGACAATGAAAAAATAATGAAAATTAATTGGCGATTTTTAGCTCAACTTTGATGTAAGTCAAATTTTCAGCTCAACTTTGACGTAAGTCAAATTTGAGGTTATACCATAGCCTGTTGTCTGTCTGTCCATCCGTCCGTCCGTCAACAATTCAATACGGCTCGGGCTAGAGGCCGTATTTATGAACTGATCTTTACGAAACTGATTGAGTACCTTTGTTATCACCATTTTTGGATGCGGTCCGAAATTCAAGATGGCCACCAGCAGCCATTTTGTACCTTAGCTAGTGCAATCAGTTTTGTACAGAACTTCTGTGTGTAAAGTTCTGATTCAAATAAATTTTTGTCTGAATGTTTAGTAACATGGAATACATCACATATAATACAGGGTTTTTTCTCGTGCAGAAATTCTGCAAATTAGATGAACTTTGATTTTTTCAATGCTACTTACACACCGTCAGTACACATGTCAATACGGCTCGAGTTTGGGGCTGTACTTATGAACCGATCTTTACGGAACTTCTTGGGTATCTTTGTTGTCACCTTGGGATGAGAACGAGTGTTTTTGGATGCAGTCCGAAATTCAAGATGGCCATTTTGTACCGAAATTAGGTACAATCAGTTTTTTGTACAGAACTTCTATATGAAGGTTCAGATTTGAATAAATTTTTGAATGAATGTTTAGTAACATGGAATACATCACATATAATACAGGTTAATTATGCAAATTAGATGAACTTTGATTTATTCAGTGCTACTTATACACAGTAAGTGCACGTGTCAATACGGCTTGGGTTAGAGGCTGTATTTATGAACTGATCTTCACAAAACTTCTTGTGTACCTTTGTTGTCACTTTGGGATGAGAACAAGTATTTTTGGGTGCGGCCCAAAATTCAAGATGGCTGCCATCGGCCATTTTGTACCAAAATTAGGTACAATCAGTTTTGGGTACAGAACTTCTATATGAAGGTTCTGATTTGAATAACTTTTTGAATGAATGTTTATTAACAAGGAATACATCCCATATAAGGCCTCACAAAGTAGATCCTCTGTTTCTCAGGCCATTTTTTGTAAAATTGCATGCGTGCATGCGGTTTTTTATTTTATTTTTTATTTTTGTAATTATTTCTTTGCCATTAAAAAGTTCATGTTCTTGGTTTGTTTTAAGTTTTAGGCCCCATAATCTACAGAATAGCTAAGGGTGGTGGTATATTACGTCCCTTGAGTGCAAGAAGGCTTTGCAATGCTAAAGCACTGCAAAGCCTTCTTGCACTTAAGGGACAATTTTATTAACTTGGGTACAATATCAGACATAATCCATTCGATTTTGATTTTTTTTAGGTTTGGATAGGTTATAAAAAGAGAGAATGCGGCAGTCAAAAGGACCATGCGGGAGGGCATGAGAAACAGATTTTTATTTTTTTTAGACCTAATACAGGTTTTTTTCTCATGCAGAAATTCTGCAAATTAGATGAACTTTGATTTATTCACTGTGCAATGAGAACAAATATTTTTGGGTTCAGTCAGACCCACTCTGGGACTCAAAGATTTCTTTTCTAGTTTAGCATCTAACTGTCGCCCATCTTTACAATACTTTACCTATACATTTGTCACAGGCTACGGTCAGCATTTATGTACAGACCATTACAATACTTTATATGTACCTTTGTTATCAGGTCATTACCTAGATGTGTGTCATTGCTGTGTCACATACTATATATGTACATGTCTTACACAAGAATAGCACTGGCCGGTTTGGGCTGTTACATTGGGTGAAGGGTTGAACTCCAATAAATAAATAAATAAAAATAAATAAATAAATAAAACAAGTGTGTGTGTATGTGTGTGTGAGTGGGGAGGGGAGGTTCTTCATACTGCATGCTTGCCACATATCTGACATATCTGAAGGTCAAGTTGTCACTAATTTTGTTAAAAAAATTGTGATTTTGGGAAGTGATAATGTCTGTCAACTTTGAAAACAAGAATCTTTCATGATCAGTTTTGTCAAGCTGATTAGTAACCAGATATTGACTCAAGTGTATGTTTGCACCATACATGAAAGTCTTATATATCTCTCAATAAAATCATGTTTCTGTAAACTGGAGAAAGGTCCATGTTTTCACATGTGTATATCAAATTATTGAACTCTGACATCAGGTAGTTACGAATCATAGAAATGCAGAGATTCCGAAGCTTTATAACACAGGAGCTCTCATGTCGTAAAGTAAGATCATGGTCTCCAAGATCAAACAATAAACGATAACATGATTCTGAAACATCCGCTGCTGAACATGAGCTAACCACCAATTTCCAAAACAGTTTTATAAGACACGGGTAATCGCTCTGATACTTTGTATATATCCCTTTCATCTCAATAAGTTTTGGTAAAGGAATCCTTGAACCGTATGCTGTTATTATTAAATCAGCTATTTGGTAATGGTCTGTGGATATTTCATTTTTTGATTTAATGAATGTGTTAATTCTTTGACCAGCATGGAGAACATACGTGTAAGTTGTGTCTTGAATTTTAGATAGGTTGGTTCCACACTGAAGACATCTCCTCACAGCATGAAGGTTTCCTTGGTCTATTGCCATTTTCAGTTCAAATGTCACTCTACAATTATTTGTAATTAACATATCAAAAATAGTATTGAAATTATATAATGTTGCAAAGTAAAGTGCTGTTCTTCCCTTTGTATCACGGACATTCATATCGGCACTGTACATAATCAGCAAATGTACGGTAGTCTGCATGCCATTACATGTAGCCATATGCAATGGTGTCTGCCCAATATTATCTATTAAATCTAAATGGATAGTATTTTTGGCTTTAATTAAAAGGCTTGCTGTCTCAGCCCTTTGACTTATCAGAGCCTTCATTAAAGGTGTTCGTCCCCATAAATTAGTCATAGACAGTGCCTTTTCCCCTGCGTCAACCAAAAGGTTAATCATGTTGTTTATGCTATATTTTGCTGCATAATGTAAAGGAGTTTCTTTAGCAAGGTCCACTTTCAGACAATCACAACCCAATGCTAGCAGCCATTCTACAATATCAATGCGCCCATATTTTACTGCAGCATGGAGGAGGGTTTCTCCAGTATTTGGATTGGACACATTACACAAATTTATTTTGTCATTCCATTCTTTCAGTTGGTAGGTATTTCCACATTTGACAGCGCCAAACAAATTTTGTACTGTTGGAGAATTTATACAGGTTTTGGGTACCATTGATTTGCAGTTACCCATAATTTGTCCTGAAAGAAAGAAACTAAAATGAGTTGTAGTTGAAATTTTTGGAAAAATATATTTTTTTCATCGGCTCAGTTCGTAAATTACATGGGTGCATGCAGCAGACTCGTTAGGTAAAGGGCTAACAATCAGCAATTTATTTCCATTGGTCATCTCTTGGAGTTCATAATGCGAGAAAGTTTAACCCTTTACCCAACGCAAACGATATCAAAATTTATTATTTGAAATATATTTTTTTTTAATTTTTAAAAAAATTTCAACAAAACCATATCATGTGACTCCTCATTGGAACGAGCTCAATGAGCTCGTTCGAATGAGGGGTCACATGATATGGTTTTGTTGAAATATTTTGAAAAATTTTATTTTTTCAACTGCTCAATTTTCATATTACGTGGACGGAAGCAGACGATTCGTTAGGTAAAGGGCTAAATGAGATGAATGGTGTATGGTCAGGCAATTTGTTGGCATTGTATCAAGCCCTCAGGCCACCAGTCTAATTACTTTTGGAATTCAATCCTGTTATGTGCCGTCTGTTCACCCACTTTTCATGAAGTTTGCATGCAGACGATCCCTGATACAGTGTGAAGTCCCTTTACTCACAAAGATATACAGATATTCTTTCATGTTCTAGTTATAGAAACAGTGGACCCCCACTTAATTGGATATCTCTTAACTGAATAGCCCTGTTAATTGAAAATAATTTGCCAACACAAAACCATTTACCATACCTTCAGAACAAATTTGACCTGTTAATTGAATATAGGTTATAGAGTAAACTCCTGTTTCTTGAATAAAAAATCTTGTATCCTCTCGAGAAATTACCCTGACTCTCCCCAGTTTTCCTTTGTTTATAGACCTATTTGGCCTCAGTAATCCAATACAGGCATTTAATCTATTATATGTTGTTTGACAGAGCTCACGGAGCTCTGTCAAACAAGATGTAATGGAATAAATGCAAAGCTTATCTCTAGAATACAGAAAAGTGACACAATCCCTGTCAACTGAATACTCCTGCTAATTGAATAAATTTCATTGGCAAAGTGGCTATTCAATTAACAGGGTTCCACTGTACTCCCATCACTAGGTATTTAATTTACCTCGAAAATATCAGGATACCAACACATTCAGTGGACAGAGTATACTCAAAAAACAACAGTTTTAGTGAGTTTTCATTCATAATGATAAGCATTAAAGGTTCAATCAGATCAAGTCTGGATTGAGAACCATTTCGTTCATTGATTCAAAGAAAATGGTGGATTATGAACTTTTTCACATTTAATCGACTGGAACCTTAGGTTTGCTTTTTCGACCAACTGAAATATTCTGTTGAATTGAATCTAAACATAGCAGTGGGATATTTTCAGGCTAGACTGGTTACATGCTGTAACAGCATCAAATTTCTTACAGAATTAGACTGGTGGCCTGTCTGTTATTAACTGAATGAGTGCTAAAAGCCAACATTTTCCTTGCTCATGCTTCGTATTCAGTCAAATGCAAATAATATTTTGTTTATATAAATTTGTTTTATCACAAATTATTGAAGAGAGCCCATTATGGGCACTCTTCAATAATTTGTAATAAAACAAACTTTGATGAACAAATTGAGACCACCAAAAATAATGTAACCCTCAGCTAGTTAATCTAACCATCAACTGAACCTATAATACAATAACAAAATAAATAGATTCTTATGATCAATACAAACTTTCCCTTTCACTTAACTCTTAACCTGCTGAGCACTTTCAAAATATTTAATTAAAGCAGCCATGACTAGATTTGATGAAAAATTCATCCAAATTTATCTAAAGAAATCACTGGTCAAAAAGACCATTCATTTTACAGGAGAGAAATTTGGTTAAAGGGACCCAATTTATATGTATTTCAGCGGCGAGAGATTTTGTGTCTTGGGCAGGACGATCCACAAGCAGCGTGCAAGGAGTCAACAAAATGTTCAAATGATCCAAGAACACTATTCTGCCATGAGCAAGATACTATTTATTATACAACACACCACTCCCACCCCTGACTTCCCGTGCCATTTACAATATATTCAATGTTCTTTCTTGATTTTGCAGTATTCTGGAAATTTAAAAAGCGACGTTCCTGCTGATTTCTGGTGAAGAGCAGCATTTTGAATAGAATTAAGTGATGAAATTGCCTGTAATTAATAACAATGGAATAATTCAGTTGTTTGGGAAAACTTTAGAGTATTACCTCTAGTTGAGCCTAATAAAAGGAGAATTCATCATCGAAAAAAACGAATAATAAACATTCAGAATTTTGGATGTATTGTGGCTGTACCGCACACACTAATTACAGTACAGTCACCATGGACTGGCCATATTCCATGTAGGGGCTGTGATGTCCATGCATGCATTTAACTGGTTAGCTGGAAGCCCATATTTGGGCTTTATCCTGAAGTACAATTACCACAACTTAAAGGCCTCAAATTCAGTGGATGTGCTTCACTTTATCTTTGAACTGAATAATTTAGTCTGTTAGGATTTGCCTTGTTACAATTTATGGGAGATGATTATTCCTGTAATTAGTGTTTGGAATTTAATATTATTACATCCACAGAAATATTGCCCACCCGTGGAAAGTAACCAGTCCGCGGCAGCAGTACTGTACATATGAACTATATTTAATGTCTTCGTGAACTTGACATGTTTTCATTCATCCTTTTCAGGTAGGTGGTGGGCTATCTTTCAAGCCAAGAAAAACAGCTGGTGACAAAGAAAGTGCCAAGTCTAAACCTCCTGTTATACTTCCTAGTCTGACAATGCCAGCACCTTTTGGAAAATGAGGCAGGCTACTTTTTCCACTGTCAGGAAAATTTCAAAATGGGCGATGTACAGAACAGACATCTATTTTGTCTGCAGTGTTAGCCTGTTCAGTAAAGCCTTTAGGTTGAGCACAAATGCCATTGCACTTCAAGTGCTCTTTAGGTTGAGCACAAATGCCATTGCACTTCAAGTGCTCTTTAGGCCAACTAGCAGAGGCAATGATTGCCAAAACAGAGCTGTCCAGTGCCGAGACCAGTATTGTCAACTCAACTAATTATTACTGTAATTATCGGTTTGTGGTGTTGAAGATTATTCTAGTATTCCCCCTTTATTTAACTCTTAACCTGCTGTGTAATTTCAAGATATTTTTCATCAAATCTAGTCATGGCTGCTGTGAAGCAGCCATGACTAGAATTGATGTAAAATTGATCTAAATTTAATACAAAGAATCACTGGTGTAAAAATCCTTTTAATTTACAGGGAGATAATATTATTAAATGCTGTGGTCAGTGACAAGAGAAATTCTGTCCTGGGCATAAATATCTGCCAGCAGCATGCAAGGAGTTAAACCTTTACCCAAAGTACTCAATATTGAAATTTGTTATTTTAATAATTTTTTTTCTTCAAATTTTTAAATGAATTTCAACAAACCATGTCATGTGAACCCATTGGAATGAGCTTGTTCCAATGAGGGATCACATGATATGGTTTTGTTGAAATTTTTTTTTTAAATAATTTTTTTCAACTACTCAATTTGAAAATTATGGATGATGCTGATTCGTTAGGTAAAGGGTTAACGATTTATCTAACACTGCTGTCTGTGTCCCTGGGCAAGGCACCTTATCCCAATTGCCCACATGGGAGCACAATGCCACCGTGGAGTGTGGACTAATGCGTACTGCATGTTGATGGTGCATGTGTCTTCAACCAATGCTAACCCTGCTTGTTTGGAGTGTTAGTACATTGGGGAGTCTGACAGTTGTTTGCCATTGCTTGGTGGTTCTCTCTGGGTACTCCGGCTTCCTCCACCTGTAAAACTGTTTGACATGATGTGATCCTGGCTGTCGAAGGTGTCATCAAACCTCAATAAATAAATAAAAAATTGTTCAACTTCCAAATAAAAGCTCACTCCTTGTTGAACAGAACCTGGGGAGTCTGTTGAAAGCTTTGGGTTAAAAATAAAAAAAAAAATGAAAAATAAAATTTAAAAGAAAGACATGCTAGAATGTTCCTCATCCATTATGTACATGAGTTAACAGTTAGGAGCGCTTTATCAAGTCTTATTATTATTAAAACAATCATACGAAGGGTTGTTGAAAATGGACAAAGTTAAAACCTGTCCTAATAATCTGGAACAATACAACTTAAAATTGTTTTAAACATAGTTAATTCTACTAATTGTCGGATTTTTGTTCCAAACTGAATCTTTTGTCCTTTCAATGGAACAATCCTCTGAACATGTTAAGTTAACCCTTTACCTAACATGAAAAGCAGACGACACTTGCCAAAATATGATTGAATAACTAATTTTTTTCATTTTTTGTCTCAAAAACATAGGTTATGATCCCTCATTGGAATGAGCTCGACGAGCTCGTTCCAATGAGGGGTCATAACCTTTGTTTTTGAGATAAAAAATGAAAAAATAATAAAAATGAATTGGCGATTTTTGAGAATAGCGCTGGCCAGTTTTGGCCGTTACGTTGGGTAAAGGGTTAAAGATAAAAAGCAATGTTTTGAAAGAAAAAATAGGTTATTTCAGGAATAGATTTTGTACTGTCTTCCAAGAACTGCTTAAGAATGAATTAAGGCCTTATTTAACACCATTTACTGATGACAATACCAATATTTATTTTCAAACAAGATGAATATATTTTCTTTTCCAAATGCAACTTATGACCTGTCAATGGAATGATTCCATGAGGCTCATTTCATGAAAAGGTCATTGGCTAGATTTTGGAAGAAAAAAAATTATGCTCTGGGCAGATTTTAACTGCAACAAGGAGCTCTGTTCATAGCAATGTCAGTCAGTTGGTCTCTGACCAACAAATTTTTTAACCCTTTACCCAAGGCACAGGATATCAACATTTTTTATTTTAATTATTCCTTTTTCAAAATTTTTTAACATAACCATAAAATGTGACCCCCTGATTGGAACGAGTTCAATGAACTCATTCCAATGAGGGGTCACATGATATGCTTTGATTGAAATTTCTTGAAATTTTTTTTTCTTTCTACTACCGTATTTACTCTATATATTGGAGCACTCTATGATTTGGGACACACATTTTTTCCAGAAAACTATATTTTTTTATGCTCCAAAGTTTGGGACATTCAGGAGATTTGTTTCCAGTTGGCCCGTCGCTAGTAGCAGACGACACTCATAAAAAAAAAATTCTTGAGTAACTAAAAATTAATTCATTTTTTGCTTCCAAAACATAGCTTATGATCCCTCATTGGAATGCGCGCAATGCGCACATTCCATTGAGGGATCATAAGCTATGTTTTGGAAGCAAAAAATGAAAATATAAAAAAAAATTGGACGGCGATTTTCATATATAGTGATGGAAAACGAATCACACACAACTTTATTCAGCATCAAATCAAGCCCAGGCTGTGTTCTTTCCCCATTTTCTAAGAATTAGGACACCTGTGAAAATAATTATTTTTAGCTGTCCCAATACATAGAGTAAGTACGGTATTTAATTTGTAAATTACGTTGGCGAGTGCAGCCGATTCGTTACGTTAAGGGTGAATCTCAATAACTTGAGATACTAAGTGGAATGACATCATATTTGGTGTACAGGGGTATCTTATTGATGTCAAGCACCATGTTCCATGCATCTGTTATTCAGAGTATTTTTTTCAGAGTTATTGCCCTTTGTGGACTTCGAATTTGTTCATTTATTAATATTTCACAGGTCAGATTGGGCCAAATTGCTATGAATTCCCGGTTCTATGCGATAATTTTAGTAATGAGAATGATCTAAAGATTTTTATGCTCCATTGTTTTACCAAAAGTTTTGAACAAAATGAATTTGTTGTGTTGACCCTTTACACAATGGACACAGTATCAAATTTATTATTTTAAATATTATTTTTCCAAATTTTTCACAAACATTTTTCAAAACCATATGTAACCCCAACATTAGAATGATCTTGATGAGCTCATTCCAATGTGGGGGTCACATGATATGGTTTTGTTAAAATATTTAGGTAAAGGGTTAAAATCAGTGTAGAAATGAGAGAGATATTGTTTTCAATCTACCTCAAAATCAATCAAGAACAAATGATGATTCCCAAACATTTTTTTAATCAATTAGTTTTAGAAACAATGAAGCAATGATTTGATCAGTAATAATTAAAATTATGAGTTTTGTAATTTTTAAAATGGATCAACCAAAGCTGTTCCCTAAAAGTCAACATGAATGCTGATCTTTTAAAAATCACAAGTCAAACATAGGTTGAAGGCTGATCTTTTCAAAATCACCTAGTCAACATGGGTTGAAGGCTGATCTTTTAAAAATCATAATTTTGTGTTTCCCTGTAACTGATAATGCCCAAGAAAGGCTAACCCATGTTTGGCTACTCATATTTGTTCATTTATCTGACTACATTATTCATTATTGACGGGCAACTCCCATGGAAACCCTGGGAAGGGGAGCAGTGCTTGTTGACTGTGGTAAACAAACTTATAAGAACACCAGTCGCCAATGCCTGGTGTGGAAGTCCTCTAAAATGCCCAACATGGGTATAAACAATTCACTAAACTTGACTTTATCTCCATGTTGCAGTCATAAGACACTGTGCAGAAACACAGTACTGTGATCACAAATGCAGACAGAGAATTTTGATCGGATCGCAACCCAGTCACGATCCAATCAAAAATATCTTTCTGCTTTACTCCCCACAGCACAACAGAATCTCATCCGTCGGAAAAGAATTGGAGTGAGAAAAATACCACCATTGTGATCACAGGGCTGCATGTGACCTTAACCCTTTACCCAACGCAGACGATTTCAAAATTTATTATTTTAAATATCATTTTTTAAATTTTTAAAAAAAATTCAACAAAACCATATCATGTGACCCCTCTTTGGAACGAGCTTCATTAGCTCGTTCCAAAGAGGGGTCACATGATATGGTTTTGTGGCAAGTTTTTGAAAAATAATATTTTTTCAGCTGCTGAATTTGCATATTACGCAGGCGATTCATTGGGTAAAGGGTTAAACACCAATAAATAAATAATTCACTGGGAAAGTGGCTATCTAATTAACATAGTCCACTGTATATATAACTCCTTCCCCGTGGGAACCCCATGAAGTGAAGCAGTGCTTGTTTACTGAGGTAAACATACTTTGTTTTACTGATAAAATAGGACCTGGTTACCAACGCTTGGGGTGGATGTCCGCTAAAATAGGCAACATCTGTATTGGCTGGACTTGGCTTTATCCTCATGTTGCAGTCATGATTAGCCACTGTGCAGAAGTATGTGACCTTAACTCTTTACCCACCGAATTGCCCGCATCTGCCCGCGTAATATGCAAATTTAGCAGCTGAAGAAATATTATTTTTCGAAAAATTTCAACAAAACCATACCATGTGACCCCTCTTTGGAACGAGCTCGTTGAGCTCGTTCCAAAGAGGGGGTCACATGATATGGTTTTGTTGAAATTTTTTAAAAAAATTTAAAAAATGGTATTTAAAATAATAAATTTTAAAATCGTCTGTGTTGGGTAAAGGGTTAAACACTAATAAATATAAATAATATTATGCCTGTTCTTATGTGATAAACCCAAAAGCAAAATATTGTTATCAAACATTTATTACATGCCTGCTCTATGTAATCCCCATCTACAGCAACACTAAACCATGTGGAAAATAAAAATCTGTTCCGCACATATGTGCAGAATGGAAATCGTTGACCGACTATTTTTATAAAGAAGTGAAATTTCACTGGAATTTTCAACAAATTGTGCACCGCAATTACAATCTGAATCACTGGCGATAGCTAAAAATCATTCTCTGAATACCAATGTGTTCTATGTGCCAGTAGGCACATAGAACACATTGGAACTCAGGGGACGAAATAGTAACATGGCTTCCTCTCACAAATTTGGTTGACGATAAAATGTGTTCTTTTTGTTGATAGTTGTCAAATGAATTGCTGAGTGTCCTTCTAATAATAATTTTTTTAAAGACATGAAGGCATGTAATAAACACAGAATGACACGTAAGTGTGAATGGGGTAATCGATATGGCACTTGTGCCATCACGGGAGGTTAAAACCTGAGGCCTGCAGCCTCTCTTCTATCCTTCCACGCTGGCACTTGTGCCATATTGATTAATCCATCCACATGTGTGTGTCGTTCTGTGTATTTGTCCCACAACAATCAAAAACATTTTACTTACAATGTTTCTATCAAAAGTTCACAGTCAACTTATTTTGTCAGCTACTGTTTCTTCTGTAGGGATCAAGAGATATTTTTTCTGGACTTCTCAACCAGGGTACAGCTTTGCATTGGTTAGTTTAAACAATTTAATCAACTCTCTTCATGTATAACTGCATCAAATGTAAATAATCTTGCATTTATTTCATTATTGTTTTGATATCATGTATAGTCTGAAAAAAAAGAATCGTGACAAAACTTGGTGAGTTGAACAGAAGATTAATTGACTAGGTGCCAGAAGCCACTATCCTGGCTCCAATGAAATGTGCTTTAGTGGTTTTAAACTGTATGTACAGTTAAAACTAGAAGTCCTGTCATGAACTGTGTGCTTATCTAGGCTTAATTGCACATAGGAATTGCGTGCAATTGCCATATCAAGTGGCATCCAAAGCACGGCAGGCTCTCCTGGTTACTCATAGCAAACACATGCAATGTTTCTGCCAATGGACCTCCGGGTTCCCCGGAGGTCCATTGGCTGAAACATTGCTTGTACAAAGGCCATATGTGCAGAATTTGATAGCCTTATTATGGTCCTAACACGTAGATTAACGCGCAGATCGACATGCTATTTGTGCGCATTTCATGACAGGACTTCTAGTTTTAACTGTATTAGCTTGTTGTGTGTCGAAAGTGTCACTGAACCCCAATAAGTAAATAAATATATAGTGGCATTATACTTATGCATTAGCTTGTTGTAGATTAGAAAAAAAATGTTTATATAACTTTTTCATTACAATTTATTGGAGTGTGGCAACAGGCACCCTTCAGTAAATTGTAACAAAACAATTCTTTATGCACAAAATCTCACTGAACTAAGGTTCCCACAGATGGTGGTATGGCATCTTCGAAATAAAAACAACCCATGTTTCAAACTCCCCTTTGAAAAAGAATTTAGCACTTTACCAGTTCACCCTTTATAAACCTAACGTAATGGCCAAAAAAAACGGCCAGCGTTTTTCACAAAAATTACCATTCAATTTTCCTTATTTTTTCATTTTTGTCTCAAAAACATAACTTATAACCCCTCATAAGAATGAGCTCTTTAAGCTTGTTCCATAGAAAGAGTCATAAGCTAGGTTTTTGATGTAAAAAATGAAAAAAAACTAGTTACTCCAGAATTTTGTTTGCAAGTGTTGTCTGCCTTTCGTGTTAGGGTTAACTCTTCACCTAACATGAAAGGCAGACGACAAAAAAAATTCTTGAATCACTAATTCTTTTCAACGAGCTTATTCCAACGAGGGGTCATAACCTATGTTTTTGAGACAAAAAATGAAAAAATAATGAAAATTAATTGGTGATTTTTGAGAATAGCGCTGGCCGGTTTTGGCCGTTACATTAAGTAAAGGGTGAACTGGTAGAGTGCTCAATTATTTTGGGTCCAACTCAAGGTGACCCGGGCTGTTTTAAGTATTGTAATACCCCAGTAAATAAATAAATAAATAAATAAATAAATAAATAAATAAACATTTTGGGCTGTCAAAATTTGTTCACATGTCTTTGCCTTTTTACAATTTATGGGTAAATGCTAACAGACACTCTCCCATAAATTACAAAAAGGTAAAACCATACAGACAAAATTATTTTACTTCACAGATACTATGAAATATATCCACAGAATATAAAACCCTTGAACGCGCGAGGCCGCTTTTCCGGCCAGGAAAATGATGTCATAACGTCATTATGCAGGATGGCTGTTCAGTAAATATGTGGGGTAGACCAATCAATATTTTCAATGTGCAGCCCTGAGGCTGCACATTGAAAATATTGATTGGTCTACCCCTGATAATGAATATGGACTCTTCTAATTGCTGCCATTTAACAGGCATGGAAGATACCACCAGCGTTCAAAGGGTTGAATATCTGCACTTGAGAATAAAGTCCAAATGTGGGCTTGTAGCACACTATCAGTTAATGATGTCAGGTGGCATTTATTCTTTCGCCGACATGAGTAGAGGAAGATACATTAATACTCGCAATTTGTTCTCTTGCATAACTGGAAAAAAATTACATTTTTTGCTTCAGAAACATAGCCTATGAGTCCTCATGGAATGAGCTCTTCAAGATTGTTCCAGTGAAGAATCATAGCTCTGTTTTGGAGGCGAAAATAAGAAATTTGAATGTTGATTTTTGTGAATGGTACTGGCCTGATAATGGCTGTTGTGTTAGATAAAGAGTTACATGACTTTTTTGTACACTTGACCTGATGTAAATGTTCCATTTGACGTGATAAAGTGATAATCAAAGATGTTTATTAATTTGGAGGTCCATCATATTTTGATGCCTTTTATTTGAGCCTTGCAGTTGAACAAAGACAGCAAGAAGAAATGAAAGTGGCACCAATGTACTATGGCTGTTTCTATCTGTCTGTTTGTGGATAACACAATATCCCAAGGTTTGAATCACATTCTTGAAAGGGGACTGTCATGTTAACTGGTAGAGTGCTAAATTATTTTTGATCATCCAAATTTGTCTACGTCTGTTTGTCATGTTATAATTTATGGGAGAGTGCCACTTGGCACTCTCCCATAAATTGTAACAAGACAAACCCTCACAGACTAAATAAATTTAATTCCAAACTAATATGAAGCATATCCACAGAATATGAAGGCATCAAGTTGTGGCACCTGCACTTCCGAATAAAGACCAAATATGGGCTTCCAGCACTCGACCAGTTAAGGTGTCTACATGTACTAGAATGTTTCTGGTGTCTCTGAACAGAACTTTTAATCATGATATCTCTAGATTCTAATCACATTTTTGTTAGGGGGATGGTTATTATGAACATTGATCTCTGTATTGGTGTTTGTCTTTCTTTGTGTTGGTCACATAATCAGTGGATCTATTCCTGTCTGTATGTGGACAGAATTTTTAATCATGAAATCTCAAACACTAAATTAAATTTGGTGTCTTCCTACTAGACCAATTCCCTTTAGGCCAATTCCCAAAAGACCAACTACATACTGTTATTGATTAAGGATAATTAAGAAAACATTTATTTACTGATAAGCACTTTATTTGATGAAAAAAATATTTATACGCGTAACATATAAAAAATATAGGTTTATAACATGTCAGTTTATAAAATATCAACAAGCCAGAAAATAAGCAGACTATCATCTGAAAAATGAGGTTCCCTGAGGGTAAATTTGGTGATGCTACTCTGCACAGCAGGGTAGCATTACTAAATTTACCCTCTGTGAACCTCAATCTGAATTAAGGTCTCCAACGTAAACAGAAAGAGGTACCCAGAGGATAAACTGACCCACTGTATGGGATAGCATCAGCAAATTCCCCCTCTGCAAATGCAAATGACAGACTGCTTATTTTCAGGCTTGAATATCAATAACATTAAATACATTTATAAATATTTATAAATATATCAAATTATTGATATAGAATTATTTTAAAAGCAGAACACATCAGTTGGTCTTAGGGGAATTGGTCTTTTGGGAATTGGCCTCGTGGGAATTGGTCTAAAGGGAATTGGTCTAGTGGGAATGAACCTTGAATTCTTAGTAAGAGTTGGTCATGTAATCAGTGGATCTGTTCCGTTCTGTGTGTGGACAGAATTTTTAATCATGAAATCTCAATCACTAAATTAAATTCTTAGTAGGAGTTATCATTTCATAGTCATATATGGCCATCTGTTTGTTTTTATGTTGGTCATGTAATCACTCTATTGTGTCTGTGTTGGTCGTTCTCTCCGGGTACTCCGGCTTCCTCCACCCGTAAAACTGTCACGGTCACGATTAGCCATTGTGCATAAGTATGTGACCTTAAACACCAATAAATAAATAACTGTGTTGGTCTGTTTTAGCTTAACTTCTAAATCAAATTCTCATGTTTTATAACCAGCAAGCCAGAAAATAAGCAGACTGTCATCTGCAAAATGAGGTCCCCAGAGGGTGAATTTAGTGATGCTACCCTGCACAGCAGGGCATCATCACTAAATTACCCCCTGTGAACCTCAATCTGAATCAGGGTTTCATGACTAAACAGGAAGAGGTACACAGAGGATAAATTGGCCCACTCTATGGGATAGCATCATCAGATTCACCCTCTAGGGACCTCATTCTGCAAATGTCAGACTGCCTATTTTCAGGCTTGATAACCAGTCATGTTGTCATGTGTATGTGTTATGTCAATCTTTTAATCATTGTTGTCTGTTTACCAGTTTAACATCAAAATCATATCCTTAATAATCCTTTACCCAACACACCGGTTATCAAAATTTATTATTTTAATTATTGCTTTGTAAAATTTTTCAAAAAAATTTCAACGAAACCATATCATGTGAACCCTCATTGGAACGAGCTCGGTGAGCTCGTTCCAATGTGGGTTCACATATGGTTTTGTTGAAATTTTTTTAAAAATATATTTTTTTCAACTGCTAAATTTGAAAATTATGTTGATGTATTCAGCCGATTTGTTGGGTAAAGGGTTATAACATGATAATCTACAGCCATCTGTATGTCTTTATTATTGGTCATGTAATCTCAGTTGGTCCACTTGTGGACAAAATGTTATCCTTACATCAATCTGTGTCACATTTTATAAAGGGCACTGTTATGATCTTGTGTAGTCGTTATTGTTAGTCTTGTAATCTGTCTTGCTGTCTAATTGTCCAAGTGGATCCATGGATACAATGTTTTTGTATATCTGAAGACCTAAATAACACTTTTATTTCACATATTTTGATGTTCTGTCTGTTTATTTTTATGTTGTTTGTGTAATATCTGTTTATCTGCCAACACAACAAATTTTCTGTTACGATATTCAAAAAATAATTCTTTTGACTGCATAATGTACAGTACGGCCCCCGTGGACTGGTCACTTTCCACGGGTGGGCAATATTTACATGGGCGTAATAATATTGGATATCAAACACTAATTATAGGAATAATCATCAAAAGTTAAGCAACGCTGAGCCCGGTTAGTTCTTGGATGTGCGACCGTCTGAGCGATCGATTCAAACTCCCACATTGTGTCCTTGGGCAAGGCACTTAACCTTGATTGTCTACATGGGAGCACAATGACGCCATGTACTAAGGCATACTGCACGCCGATGGTGCACATGTCTTCAACCAATCTAACCCTGCCTGTGCTGCAGTGTGGAGTTACAATGTTGGGGAGCTGGCAGCTGCTTGGTGGTTCTCTCTGGGTACTCTGGCTTCCTCCAACCATAAAACTGTCACAGACACGATATGACCTTGGCTGTTCAAGTGTTACCTTAATAAATATATCGAAGCTTTGTTTGAAAGAAAAAAATTAAAATTTTGGATTACTTAGGAAAAAATATTGCAAGTGGCATCAGAGGTCATGTTATGTAAAAGGGTTAATTAGACCTCACAAAGTAGATCTGTTTCTCAGGCCATTTTTTGTAAAATTGCATTGGAGCGGGAGTGCGCTTTTTTAGCTCACCTGACTGCAAGTCAGTGTGAGCTATTGCCATCACTTGGCGTCCGTCATCTGTTGTCCATTAACTTTTGCAAACTTGGCTTCTTCTTCACAGCCATTCAACCAATTTTAAACATATATTGCACAAACCATCCCGGCAGTATATCCTTTCTATTTTGTTCAAATGAAGCAGCTGCCTTCTTTGGGCTCTGGTCAATGATGCCAAAGCCTAAAAATCTTTAAAAATCTTCTTCTCATGAACTACCAGAGAGATTGCCTCGATATATCGTATAGAACACTCTTTGGTATTGAAGATTAAAGTTTGTTCAAGGGAAGATGGTAGATCAATATTTGGGGTCTCTGTGGGCACATACCCATTTTGGGCTCTGGCCAAAATTTCTATTTCAAGAACCAATGGGCCGATTTGAACCAAATTTGGCATGTAGTATAAGTGGGTCCAAAGTACTTGATTGATGCCCACATTTTTTTTTGTAGCCCCCGTGGGTACCCCAGGGGCTAAAAATAGAAAAAAATTCAAGTTTGTTCAAATGGGATCCCTGGATGAATATTTGGGCTCTTTATTGGAGCCCAAATTTTAACTTAGTGCAATATGAGAAAATTTCTTTAAAAAAATCTTCTTTTTCAGACCCACTAGTGAGAATCCTTTCATATTTAGTATGTGACATCTGTAGAGGTGTGAGGTTCAAATTTGTTCAAATCAAGTTCCTGGGTTAATATTTGGATTCCCCAAGGAAGCCCAAATATTTACTTAGTACAAGATGGGGAATTATCATTTAAAATCATCTCCTTCAGATCCAGCAGTCAGATTCTTTTGATATTTGGTGTACAACACCTCTGGGAGGTTAGATTGATGGTTGTTCAAATCAGTTCCCTGGGTTAATATTTGGGATTTTTATTGAAGCCAAAAGTTTAACTTAGTGTAATATGAGAAAATATCTTGAAAATTCTTCTTCTTCAGGTCCACCAGTGAGAATCCTCTCATATTTGGTATGTAACACCTCTAAGGGTGTCAAATTCAAGTTTTGTTCAAATCGAGTCGCTTGTTTTTTCTTGTTATTTTTTAGCTCACCTGACTGAAAGTCAGGGTGAGCTTTTCTGATCACTTTTCGTCCGTCGTCCGTCGTCCGGCGTCCGGCGTGAAGGTGGTGTTTGGGTCTTTTTCTTCCAAACCACTGGCCGCATGTTAATGAAATTTCATGTGAGTAGGGGTTATATAGCGGCATTTTGATTTTTGGGCAAATTAGGTTTCGGCTCATATTGAGCAGAGGGGTGGGGCAAAAATGCTCCAATTCTTAAAAAATCTTCTTCTCAAGAACCAGCAATAGCAGAGACTTGATATTTGGTATGCAGCTTCCTTTTGAGGTGTAGACTCAAGTTTGTTCAAGAGAAGTTTGTAGGTCTATACTTGGCGATGTTATGGGAGGAGCAAAAATTTTGGCCCCACCCCAAATTTCTATTTTTTAAACCGAGAGGCCAATTTGAACCAAATTTTATGTGAGGGCTTATTGGGTCATAAGTACCTAATTTATGCAGAATTTTTTTTTCCTGTAGCCCCGTGGGAACCACAGGAGCAAAAAATAGAAAAAAATTAAAACGCCTATATCTCAAAAACTGCACGGCAGTGAGAATTTTTATTTGGTGTGAAGCTTTCTTGGGACCAACAGAAAGGATTGGTAAAAAAAAATTGCTATCGGTTTTATCATAGGGTACTTTTTCGGGACTCTGAAAAAGTGCTGAGTCAGTATTTTTTAACACAGTAGGCAATGGGAAAAAAATAAAGAATTGTTTTCTTCCAAACCACTGCTCTAAAAGCTTTCATATTTTACATATAACATCTTTGGAACATTGATTCACATATTTGTAGAAATCAAATTCCTCGGTCCATATTTGGGTTCCCTATGGGAACCCAAATGTTCAAATTAGTGCAATATGAGGGATATATTTTAAAAATCTTCTTCTTCGGATCCACAAATCAGAATCTTTTGATATTTGCTATGCATCATCCTTAGGGGGGTGAGATTGATGTTTGTTCAAGCCAAGTCCCTGAGTTCATATTTGGACTCCCTTTGGGAACCCAAATTGTAACTTAGTGCAATACGAGGTATATTCTTTTAAAATCTTCTTCTTCGCATCCACCGGTCAGAATCTTTTGATATTTGGTATACAGTATGCTTAGGGAGGTGAGATTCAAGTTTGTTCAAGTCAAGTCCTTCGGCTCATATTTGGTCTCCCTGTGGGAGCCCAAATTATAACTTAGTTCAATATGAGGAATATTCTTTAAAAAAAATTTTTTTTTCAGATCCACCAGTCAAAATGTTTTGATATTTGATGTACAGCATTCTTAGGGGCTGAGAGTGAAGTTTGGTAAAGCCAAGTACCTGGGTTCATATTTGGGCTCACTGTGGGAGCCCAAATTATACCAAAATTTTTATTTTCCAAACCAAAAAGTCGATTTGAACCAAATTTGATATGAGGGCTTATTGGGTCATAAGTACCTAATTTATGCCGAAAATTGTTTTCCTGTCCCCCACGGGAACTGCAGGAGCTAAAAAATTTTTTTCTTTTTAAATGCCCATATCTCCAGAACTACATGGCACTGAGAATTTTTATATGGTGTGAAGCTTCCTTAGGACCGGAAGAAAAAAATGGTAAAAATTTTATCATAAGGTTCTTTTCTAGGACTAAAAGTGCCGAGTCATCATTTTTTAACAGTGTAGCTAATGGGAATAACGTTGAAGAATCTTCTTCTCCCAAAACACTGCTTCAGAAGCTTTTATTTTTGGGCTCCCTATGGGAGCCCATGTATAACTTAATTCAGTATGAGAAATATTCTTAAAAAATCTTTTTTTTCTGATACTCCTCTCAGAATCTTTTGATATTTGATTTTTAGTTTTCTTAGAAGCGGCAAATTGAAATTTGTTCAAGTTCTGGTTTATTGATAAAATTGGGCCCAGTAACCAATTCCTGCGTTGAAAGCCCTTAAAGTGGGCAGTAATAGGCATAAACGATTGACCAAACCTGATATTATAATTATGCCTCTGTAATGATGTAGCCTTAGAAAGTGACCTTAAATTCCAATAAATAAATAGATAAATTATTGAGTACCCAATATGGGGATCTAACATATGAACACTCTGGGTTACTAAGTAGAGAAAACACTTTTATGTTGAAAAACTGATAATAACCACAAGGCAGAATCCCTTGCTATTTTGGTGATATGACTCGGCCAGTATCAGGTGAGCGCCCTCAGGCCCCGTGGGGCCTCTTGTTTTTATTTGTTTTTTGTTTTGGGCGGGGATGGGGGGTGGGGGGGTGGCTAAAGAGAACCACAGTAGTTGAAAACAAAACAAAAATTTTGTTCGGTTGTTGTTTTTTAATACTTCACAGAACAGAGCTTGCTAGGAAGATTTCCTGGGACTAGCAGAAATGAATGGCCAAAAAAGTTGACTTTGGTTGTGTCATAGCAAATCAAAAAATTGCTCTTGCTGCTGATCACTTACTGATACACTCATCTCTTTTGACAATTTGAGCTAGGTGAGCATTTTAGGCTCACTTGAGCCTCTGGTTTATGTTTTATTGTTTATGATTATTTCTTTGCCATCAGAAAAGTTCATATTCTTGGTTTGTTTTATTTTTTAGGCCTCATACTCTACAGAACAGCATGGGTGGTGGTGTATTTCGTCCCACGAGGGCAAGATGGCTTTGCAATTCTATGACGCAATCAAGGGATAAATTTATCAGTTATATTAACTTGGGTAATATATATATAGGACATAAACTATTTAATTTTAATTTTTTAAAAGTTTGCATTGGTTATAAAAAGACTAGCATGTGGTAGCTAAAATGACCATTGCGGGAGAACCTGAGAAACAGATTTGTAATTTTATTAGGCTATATTTCAAATATTTTTTCAAATAAAAAAAAGACTTCAACAGAAACCTTAGAAAAAGTCTGATGGGGGTGGGGGGTGGAGAGGGGGGAGGCGGTGGAGTGGGGGGGGGGGGTTACATGATCTGGTTTTGTTTGAATTTTGTTTTGAATTTTTTTTTTTCAACAACTCAATTGTTTTTTATGCAGGCAGATGCGGCTGATTTGTTAAGTATAAGGTTAAACCTTTATCCGATGCAGACAATATCAGCAATTATTAAATTTTTTTAAAAATTTAAAAAAATTTCAACAAAACCATATCATTTGACTGCTCATTGGAACGAGCTCGGCGACCATAAAAATGCAATAAATAAATGATTATTTTGATTGGGATGCAATAAAATCCCAATTTGATTGGGGACACTTAAGAAAACAGCAGCAGTAAAAATTGGCGATAATCAATACAAAATCGTGATTTCAGCAATGGGCTGAATATCGAGGATCAACCTTGGATTTTTATGCTCCCCAAAAAATTTCAAGGAAGCAGATAGTCGCCACTTTGTGTCCCGCAGCAATATCTCCGCAGTCGATGGATGGATTTCAATGAAATTTGGTATGAGAGATCCTTGTCACAAGCCACTCCTGAACATGTTATAAAAAGTTGCCCCATATTTTTCTCCAGAGTAACGGTCCTTACTTTGTCAGTTTTTCCAAGATTTTTTTGGCTAAGCAACAATCTTACTAGTACAGGGATGGATTTCAATGAAATTTGGTATGAGTGATCCTTGTGACAAGCTGCTCCTGCACGTTATAAAAAAGTTCCCTCCATATTTTTCACCAGAGTTTCGGTCCTTACTTTGTCAGTTTGTTATGATTTTTTTTCGTCTCCAGTAATATCTCAGGAGAGAGTGGATGGAAATCAAATGAAATTTTGTTACGTGTGATCCTTGTAACAAGCTGCTCCTGCAGGTTATAAAAAAGTTCCCCGCATATTTTTTCACCAGGTTTACGGTCCTGGCATTTCAAAGACATGTACCAAATGATTTCCCATAGCGGTGGACACAATTATAAGAACCTGCTTGTTAACTAAGTCGACTGTCAGGGAGCATCCATAGGTTTAACTGATTTTCTTGTTATTCTAATCAGTACATTTATGTGAATTATTACATTGCCATTGATCTAAAACAATGTGCTATTTATCCTCACTAAAATTGTGAATCTTTTCCAAGTCATGCATAAATTGTTAATTGATCTTCAATCTTAATTTCAGTATTCTCTTGCTTGCCTTTTGTTTCTTTACAGAAAATAGTGTTTCTAGATCTTAACTGTACTGAAATTCAGTTTTGATTGTACAGAAAGGCCGTGGACTGGTCATTTTCCACAGGTGGCCAATATTTCCACATACGCAATAGTATTAGATTCCAAACACTAATTACAGGAATACTCATCAAAAATTTAATTAACCATTTACCCAACACAGACGATATCAAAATTTATTATTTTAAATAACATTTTTTTTAATTTTTCAAAAAATTTCAACAAAACCATATCATGTGACCCCTTGTTGGAACGAGCTCGATGAGCTCGTTCCAACGAGGGGTCACATGATATGGTTTTGTTGAAATTTTTTGAAATATAATATTTTTTCAATTGCTGAATTTGCATATTACGCGGGCAGACGCGGCCGATTCGACGGGTAAAGGGTTAATGAAGCACCGGGTACAACGCGGTGCTTCATAAATTAAAATTTTGCTGATGATTATTTTTATTACCTGGTAAATGCATGCATGGACATCACTGCCCACACGTGGATTATGACCAGACCATTGACTGTACTGTACAGGCACGTCTGTGATCACACTACTGCATTAAATTTAGACTCATCTTTGTCACTGAACGGTTGTGAACTATGCCATTCTGTGAAATTAGTGTAGGATGGATCTAAAATTTAGTGTCTTAGTTATTCATTTAGTTTTTCATAAAAAAAGAACAAAGAAAGAAAGAATGTAGCACCTGTTTGCAAACTTGGAAACCATATTTATTTTTTGTACCATCTTTTTTTATTTTAACCCTTTACCCAATGCAGATAACATAAAAATTTATTATTTTAAATATTATTTTATCAATTTTTTCAACAAACTGCAACAAAACTATATCATGTGAACCCTAATTAGAATGAGCTCAGTGAGCTCATTCCAATCAGGTGTCATATAATATGGTTTTGATGGAATTATTTGAAAATGTTTCTTTTTTTCTACTGATGAATTTGTATATTATGCGGGTGGATGTAGCCAGGTTATTAGGTAAAGGGTTAAATTAAAATGTTTGTTCACATTTTCATTTCTGAATTATTTCCACAAAAGATTGTAATGTCAATTCTCTTGTACATAAGTGCTAAGCCATTATTCCTTCTCCAACTGAACAAATCTGCCAAACCATCAAGTGCAAAACACAGAAATGAAGGGAAACATTTTTTGTCTATATATTCTTTTACCTTAAATATTTTGAGCTTTCTTGCTAATCTGAGGGTAAATTGATATGTTTCGGAAAAACAAACTTATTATCTCACATTTTACAGGAAAAGATACCACAGATGCATGAAAAGTACTGATCATGGTATAAATATAATATACCCAAAGTATAGCTTGGTGTACCAAATGTTCACCACTCATGGTGAAGTGGTGTTAAGTCTTAGAAGCCAGGGAATCAGAATGAATTTATTCAACATGACATACCACGAAAAACTTAAAGTAAAGCAGGTGCTTCCAGTCATGTGTCGTCTGCCTATTTAGGCAGATGACACTTGACTAGAAGCGCCTGCTCAGTGTTTAATTCTCCCCCAGCCCAAAGATAGCCGAACCGTTACATCACAGGCAAGAAAGCTCGACTCCCGGCTTCTGAGAGTTAACCGCTTGTCAAAGGCTCACGGTTAACACCACTTCACCACTCATGAACATTTGGTACACCAAGCTATTCTGGGTATATTCTCTATGGTTACATCTTTTGCATTACATTCAGTATGCAAACAGTCTTTGAATGAGATGTTGTTGATGGGATTCTGTCTTCCATGTCCTATAGCAGCAGGCCTGAAAATAAGCGGTCTGACATTTGCAGAATGAGGTCCCCAGAGGGTGAATTTGATGATGCAGTCACATACAGTGGGACAATTTATCCTCTGGATATCTCTTTCTGTTTAGTTTTGAGACCCTGATTCAGATTGAGGTTCACAGAGGGGACCTCATTTTGCAGATAACAGTCTGCTTATTTTCTGGCTTGTGTAGCAGTACAATCTTTCTGTTACAAGGATTTGGTGGATAAACAAGAATAGTTGGTTTCTGTATTGTTGGAACTTTATGTATTAATTTATATTTACTTGTTTTTGTTAATTCTGTGTAGTTTATTTAAAATAAACAACATGGTGCTATATTTTTTAGTATTTGTGTATCATAATTGTAATAACAGAGTGGACCATGACCAACTCCTCCACATGACTACAGTACTGTGATGCAAACTGAATTGTCGAGTTACAGGGGCAAGTTGTAATAGGATGGGCAGTTGCATGTCTATGTCCAATGAGAATTGGTTCTGTTTGTGAACAGGTGAGACAAGAGAACTCTCTGGGAATGGAGGAAGTGTGAAGTGAAGGACTGTGGGGTGGGATCGGCATGCCGTTCGAGTGGTCTGGACATTCATCATCATCTCTATATATTATTCATCTGTAATTGTAAACTAGAGGTACTGTGAGCAAGCTCACAAAGTGATACCTCCCGCGCCTCAGTTGTAGCCTTTTTGGTACATTAAAACGTATAAGTTAGATTATCTCCCCTTGGAAATGTCAGGATGGAATTATATTGCTTCATACACATCTTCATATGGAGTTCTTCCATTGTGTAAAGTTTCATGAAAATGAAAAATTTATACCAATTTTAATATTTTTAATACTTACCAATGGCCCAGACTAGCTGGTGCAACCCAATTTATTTCCAGGGCCAAACACAAATTTTGAATCCCCCAAACCCCCCAAAATTTGCCAAAAAATGCAAAAACGAGAAGACCAGTATGGTCCTCCATACTTTTGCGCAATGCGCAACTTGTTGTCAAGGACAACAATAGGCTACTGCCATCATGTCATTCTTTATTGTTGTGCCTGTTAAATGTTATTAAGAACTGTAATATATAACTCAGCGGGGAGGAAGGAGTGTCTACTCCAGGGAGGGCCATCCCCGTCTGGGCCATTGGTAAGTATTAAAAATATTAAAATTGGTATAAATTTTTCATATTTTTCCACTATACCAATGGCCCAGACTTGCTGAGAATAGTAAACAGGCAGGCGGGCCCAGTACTTGATATTCATTGCTCTTATTACAGAAAAAACAATGAAATATAGGTGTAACTCTTATTTAAGGCCCAGCATAACACATTATGCTAATTTGATAAAGGAAGCCAAAATATAAAGAAGTCCAGAGAAATAAGACTCTTTATAAATCATTAAAAGTGTCCGAGTATTGTATAGTAAAGCTCGTCTTGACACATGACATATACAATAACGCTTCACATCGAGCTACACATTAAAAGCATATAATACATTGGAAATTGCTTCATACCAAGCTACACATTAAAACTACCATAGCACCGACCCCAGGATACTATCACTGAAGGAGGTATGTCCATACTTTTCACTATAAAGCCAGATGACTATTTGGAAATACCATCTCCCCCCCCCCCCCCCCCCCCCCCCTTCCCCTTGTTTTGAAAGTAACTGCACTTCAAAACGAAGAGGGTAGCAGACTGGAGACAGTGCTAGAGCAGAATGAAAATCCTAATTAGAATGGACGACATTCTGAGCTACCGATAACGGTCCTAAAGATCTGAGATCATCCGAAATTGATTCTAAATCTCGAAGATAAAATTTGGTAAAAGTCGTCTGTTGTGTCCAGTAAGCTGCTTGCATCAAATCCTTCAAAGAAGTACTACTAGCATAAGCCCAAGAAGAAGCTAAAGCTCTAACTTTGTGAGCTGAAATCTTATATGCTATTCTCTGATTCACAGACAAAGCATTATAAGCCGACCGAATAGCTAATTGAATCCATCTAGATATGGAATGAACAGAAATATCATTTCTGTTAGGAAGAAGAGAAAGAAATAACCTTTTCCTACCTCTTCTAATAAAACTAGAACGCTCCTTATAAATCCTAAGCGCTCTTACTGGACACAACAAAGGTCTCTGACCATCTGAAGACGGTAATGCTTTAATCAGAATAGGACTAGGCCGTTTGTCCGGAACGTGATTCTTAGCTAAGAATCCCACTTTCGTAGTGAGGGTAATAGAATTACCAACACTACGATAATGAGAGTCTTCAACAGACAAAGCATGAAGCTCACTAACTCTTCTAGCTGACGCAAATGCTAAGAGAAAAACCGTTTTATAAGTAAGAAATTTAAACTCAACAGTATTTAACGGTTCAAAAGGTGCTTCCTGAAGTTTCAGAAGAACCCAAGCTAAATTCCACTTAGGGACTAGTCTCAAGGTGCGAGGTCTATTCACAGAGAAGTTCCTCATTAATTTATTTAAAGATAAATCTGACCCAATGTTTAATTTCCCTTGGTGTGCATAGGTGTCAGAAAGCATAGACCTGTAGCCCTTAATAGTGACTGGCTGTAGCTTAACTTCATCAAAAAGATAAATAAAAAAGTTAGCTATTTGAGGAATAGTTGGGTTGAAAAAATCAATCAATTGTGATTCACACCAACGAACAAAAACCTTCCACTTCGCTTCATAATTTAATGAAGAGGAGGTCCTCCTACAGTTAGAAATTGCGTCCATTGCTCGTCTGGAAAACTGTTTTCCGTGCAAGAAGGACCGCACAACGGAAAAACGTGAAGGTTGAGGCCTTCCGGATTGTGATGAAGCCGACGGAGTTTCCCCTGCGTCAGAAGATCCCGGAGAGGTGGTAACTTCCGTGGAACGTCCCAAAGAAGTTCCCGGAGAAGATTTATCCATGGTCTGTGAGCCGACAGGCTTGCAACCAGAAGAATCTTGCAAGAAGACTGTTTTATCTTTAGCAAGATCTGTTGAATGAGGGGAGCTGGAGGGTAAGCATACCCTATGATCCCGTTCCAAGAAATTGACAGAGCGTCTACTGCATAAGCCTGAGGGTCCGGGCATGGAGACACAAACGTCTGTAACTGATTGTTTCGTGTAGTGAAAGGCGATCCTTTCTCGATAGAGAGTCTGCTATTACATTGAGACGACCTGGAATATGACGAATCGATATCAGAATCTGATTCTCTTGAGAGAAAAGAAGAATCTTTTCGGTAAGATTCATCAGCTGGACGGAATGAGTACCTCCCTGATTCTGAATATAGGCTACTACTGTTGAATTGTCCGACAGAATTTGAACATGTGAGTGTATTACTTGACTGAGCCAATGATTTAGAGCTAACCAAATTGCCCTCATTTCTTTGTAGTTTATATGGGACACAAGAAACTGACTCTCCCATAAACTGTGACACACTTGATCGCCCGGAATCAGAGAAGCACCCCAACCCTCTTGACTGGCGTCCGTCATGATTATGAATGACGGCTCCTGAATCTGAAGCGGTATTCCCTGGGATAACCACTGGATATCCGCCCAAATTTGAAGATGATGTTTTACTGACTGTGTTAAAACAATCGGACTGTCCAACAACTGACGTTTTACGCTCCAATTTGGAATTAGATAAATTTGAAGTGGACGAGTGCGTAAACGACCTAGCGGAATTAACTCCGCGGCGGCGCCGCAAAGTCCTAACAGACGCATAAACTCTCTTGCAGTAATGACTTGTGCGTTTATGCAGTATTTTGCGTAAAGCGAAACTAATTTTGCTCTTGCTACCGGCAAACTGACCCGATTGTTTTGAGTATCGAAACTCATTCCCAGATGAACAAACGACCTCGTCGGCGTTAAATCCGACTTGTCGACACTGATTATAAAACCTAGGCATCGTAGCAGCGATAGCAGACTCTGAACGTCGCTTTGGAGAGCATGAAAATTTTCGTACCTTTGAAGTATGTCGTCCAGATATGCCGACGTCATCGAAGCCGAGTGCGCTCTGAAATGGCTCATTACTGCATTCATCACCCGAGTGAACGCCCACGGAGCAAGGTTCAGGCCAAAACACATTGCTCTTAACTGGTATACCTTTCCTTGAACCGTGAAACGGAGGTATTTCCGAAAAGCCGGATGAATCATGATGTGAAAATACGCGTCCTTCAAATCTATACTTGCGGCGTAATCGTTCACTCGGATGCTGCCTCTCACCGATCGAATTGTCTCCATAAAGAATCTTGGAGCAATTATTAGCTTGTTTATCCAACTGAGATCGATGACCGGTCTGTACGAGCCGTCTGGCTTCGGCACAAGAAAAAGATGACTGTAGAATCCCTTTGAATTGGGATTCTCTACGACCTCTACTGCCTCCTTTTGTAGGAGAGAGTCTACTGCTGAAATCAAAGCCTCTCTCTTTGTTATATTTTGTGGAAGGCTCACAAATCGCGGAATCCGCGTTAATGGAGGTTTTCTCCGGAACGAAAGACGTAGACCATTTTTCACAACGTCTCGAACCCAAAGATCCTGAGTTATTTTGTTCCAGTTGCTTGCGAATTTTGAAAGCCTTCCGCCAACCGGAGAACAGTAGAGGTTGAAATCTTCATTTGTAGGACTTATGAGGCTTATACGAGGAGAAACCTCGTGAAGCTCTCGCACCCCTCTGTGACGTCGGTGTGGGGTTACGCGTTTAGTTATTATCCAACTGCGCCATCCCCTTTTTGAAATCGCCCCCCTGTTTCGAGCCACCACGCCCACGATTAGCTTTAGAAGCAGCACGGGCTGAGCCTCTCTTGGAGAAATATTTACCTCTCCGAGGAGTACCACTTGTGGAAGGCTGAGGTTGCGAAGCTGAGCGCAACAAAAGCTGACTTGTAGCTTTCTTAGAAGCATCTTCAAAGACAGCTTTTAGCTTATCATTAAATAATGAAGAGCCCGAAACGGGAGCGGCCCTTAGAGAGCTCTTAACACTGTCGTCAATAAATGACGTAGATTTAAGGGCAGCATCGCGCCTGACAAACTCTAAATTCGCTACTGAAAGAGCAGAATGGGATGTTGTATACATTATGGCGCGAGAGAGCACTCTCAAAGGAGATAACAACTCCTGTAAGCTCTCAGATTCCAGATTGCCGGCCAATGCCCTGCAAATATGATCTGCATAAGACATAGCGTCCAAAATACTTCTGCTAGATTCAATGCAAGTATCTATAACAAAAGAACTGACGCTACACGATGACGGAAAAGACATACCCAAGTCCCTAGCTCCGTCATCTAATCGCAGAGGAGCTCTTGGAATCTTATTCTCACCTACCGTATTTAAGAAGGTATTGCCTCTAAACGGTAGGTCAAGCTTCTTTTCCGAAAGGAAAGAATTTTTTCTAGCCTGAGCCAGGTCAGCAATAGCCTCGTCACAACAATCAAACGCATCTGACGCTTGGACTGATTGAGACGGATACAGAAGGATACTTTCCTTCGACTTAATGACCTCCCTGTCTAAAGAAGACAGTCGCTTGGCTCTAGAAGGCACAGAACTCTGACCAGAAGGAATTAATTCAGGTGAAAAATCCTGCAGGAACCTCATAGTTTCCATATGCTGCTCAGCCAAAGATGTAGTGTCAGTCTCGTCTTCATCAAACTCCCTAACACTACCAACTAGAGGTTCCTGGTCTGGTCTATTATCGGCATACTGATTATTTGAGGAAACCCTTCTTTCTGCCGATCCAGCACCGTCCGAATCATCCGAAGCGGAGATCGATGACGGCCGCATATTATGCTGCTGGGAGTCTGCAATTAGCTGGGGAATTTGCTCCAGCAATTCCGTATTCGAGGCTATGTTCACCCCCGTTCTATGCCTTTTAGGCTCCGGAAGGTGGTCTGACACATCGCCCTGTGTCCGTCTTTTTGAAAAAGACGTTTGCCTCGAAATGCTAGCCGTAGAGAGAGCCGTATCCTGGCTCTGACTCTCTACATCTGGATCTTGCCGGCTAGCATGCGGTCTACTGTGCTGAGTCCTGGAAACGGACGAAGAAGAGGCTCTTATATCAAAATTACTGCCAGCCGCACTGGCAGAGAAAGGTACACCAGAAACAACTGGCTTTGAAGCATTTTCTACCGGACTACCAGCGGAACTGGCAACAAAAGTCGAATCTTTCTGTTTTGTCCCTAAAACAGAAGAATGCTTCGCTACTGATGCACCTTTCAATTTGACTGGCCTCTTCCCCTTACGTGCCATCGTCTGAACAGAGAACTGTCTTCCATCCTCCGTATCCTGGACCGCTACGGATTTTCCCGGTATTGAAGCACTAATTAAAGGCTCCGTTACACCGGTCGAGCTAGTTGACCGTCTGCTTGCCCGAGGTACCGAGTATTCTGCGATACCTCGTAAGTCAACATGCTCTGTGTCTGAAGACGACGGCAGCACAGAACTTGATGTTATACCATGACCAATACCATGTTCTTGTTCCTCTGAAATGGAAACTAAATTTTGATTATTTACCTTAGGCGAAAGCACCGAAATCGGCGCTTCGCCAACACATATATAAGTAGAGAGAGAATTCCATCGCTTGGAATCCCAAGAACAGCAAGTTGCACAGGTAACATCTTTCGAGCAACGAGTGCAAGCTAAACATGAAGAATGAGAATCAAGAGAGGACTTCTTCCTCTTACATTTCGAACATGATGACTTCATAATACCCACACGCCCGAGGCAAAAATTTAAACTGAATAGGAGCCGGTAACCAAGTCCAAAACAGGCACAACAAAGGCCCAGGTCAGACAACCGGTATCCCAATAATACCCGTAACAGTAGAGAAACTTCACAGAAGATTCCCCACAGAGAAGGGTAATGGCAAACAGACACGTCCGACTAAGTAAAAAATAACCGGTACGGGACAAAGAGGGTACGAATAATCCACATTCCGTAAATTATCGAAGATTTTTAAGAAGAATTTAATTAATAACAAATTCGCTAACAGCAATTAGTTCTTAAAAATCTAATGAGAGGATTCAAGGGGAAAAAGGTGAACATTGAACACACACATATGATAAACAAAGAATGAACAAATCAGGTGCATATCCCGAAAACGGGAAGAACAAGAAATATTATTTTAATTTCAATAAAGTTATAGCCCTGATGTTCAAAAACTCAATGTCTATATTCAGCTGCATTCTGCTGCAATTATTCCACCATTCCACTTCAAAATCGTGTCTGGCTACATTATACTGTAGGGTTTTATAGCACAAAAGTCAGGATACGGGTTGATCGGACATGGGCCAAACAACAGAATGACATGATGGCGGTAGCCTATTGTTGTCCTTGACAACAAGTTGCGCATTGCGCAAAAGTATGGAGGACCATACTGGTCTTCTCATTTTTGCGTTTTTTGGCAAATTTTGGGGGGTTTGGGGGATTCAAAATTTGTGTTTGGCCCTGGAAATAAATTGGGTTGCACCAGCTAGTCTGGGCCATTGGTATAGTGGAAAAATATTCTTCAAACGGTTTAGGAGGAGTTGCGCTTAAAAGGATGGACAGACGGACAGGTGGATGGACAGGGTGATTCCTATATACCCCCCTCAAACTTTGTTTGCAGGGGGTATAATAAATTTAATTTAATTTAAGAAAGAACAAGTCTCTTGTTGGTAAGTCTTACAGTACAGTTGCCATGACTGGTCATAATCCACGTGGGTAGTAGTGATGTCCACCCATGCATTTACCATGCAATAAAAATCATCGTCAGCAAAATTTTAATTAATGAAGCACCGGGTTGTACCAGGTTGTACTCGGTGCTTCATTAATCAAATTTTTGATGATTATTCCTATAATTAGTGTTTGGAATCTAATATTATTGCATCTGTGGAAATATTGCTCACCCGTGGAAAGTGACCAGTCCACAGTGGCTGTACTGTATTACATAGAGAATTGACTGAATTCTCTTTTGGATGTCTTTTCGTATACAGAGAGATTAATATCTATTGTGGTACGAGCCGGGTACGAACCGGGTTAAGATATTATCAAGATTGATGAACTGTGTTCACTACACGAAAAACAAGAGTTCGAGTCACGTGACATCCAGATTCTAAAAGCGAGAGACTGGGCTTTTCGCCATGATAATTCGAGCTGTCAAGATGTATTGATTTATTACTCCTCGATATATTACTTGATTCCTGCTGTTGATATGTTTATATAATTGATTCTTCAAGATGTATAATTGATGCTGCTTATATTGATATTTTTACCACCGTTTCTACGGACTCTTGTTGACATGTTATGGCATCCTTAAAGTTGGACTTGTGCGTTGCCTAGAGGACTCTCAACGGCATTGTGACGCTGTGAGTGTGAACAGATTTATGGACTCAACTTTACACAGTATTGGTGTGAGGCATCGCCAAGGACATTAGGTATATTTAACCTCTGTATAATAACAACAAGCCCATTGTCATTCGTCCAATAGCCTGTTTCCCACGATCATTTCCTTCCATAGTGTGACCCCCAATATAGCGGTTACATTATTATGGCGCTGCGAGCATTCGGCCCTGCGTTGGACAACAATAAAATAATTAATTAAATTTGATCAAAAGAAACGGCAAAAATAACATCAGCTTCAAAAACAAAAAAAAAAAAAGGATATCAGCAATTTCGCACCCCAGTAAAGTTGAGCCAATAAATTAGGACCAAATTTTTTTGACTTTTCAAATTCAATTTTTTCAACATTTCAACTTTAGATTTTTTGCATGTCATGATTTATTTATACCAATATTTTTGGCAACTTTTCATATCAAATTAAATTATTAAAATTTGATGTGATTTTCTAAATAAATTGTTCATCTTATTTTTTTATGTCAATTGCCTCATTGACTTTTGCATTTAAAGTCAAAGTATTAGTTGTTTATTTAAATTCAAATATATTTTGTATAGACTTGAAGATATTGTAGAACCAAATACTGTTTCAATTCCAAAAATTTTGAATTGAATTTTCGGCTGAAATTAATAATTGTACATATTAAATAATAATTTATTTTTTTTGGCCGAGTTACAAATTGCTGATTTTAATAAAAAATGTTAACTTTACATGTAGCATCAATTACTGAGAAACAAAAGTTGAGCGGCAGTTCGGCATCGTTTTTCAGTAAATGAAAATATTTTTTTGAATTTGAATTTACTACTGGAAGGCAAAAAGTTGAGCAATAGTTCGGCATTGTTTTTCCAGTAAATAAGGTCTGAAAAACACAAGTTGAGCGGCAGTTCGGCATCGTTTTTCAATGTTTATAAAAATTGTTTTGTTTTTTTTTGAAAACTAAACTTTCAATACAAATTTACTTGTGAAAAACAAGTCGAGCGAAAATTCGGTAAAGTTTTTTGCATTGAGTACAATTTGTGTATACTGATATATTTTTGAAAAACCAAGGTTGAGCGGAAGTTCGGACATAGTTTTTCAATATATCAGATTTGAACAGACATAAATCAAGTGATAATAAAGTATTGTCAAATATACTGTATCACTAAATAATTACAAACAAAAATGTCCAGTACTGAACAACCAAAAATCCAAATAAATAAATGCTCATTTGTTCAGTTGCTCGAGTTACCTGGTGTAGGCCACAACATTGCACCTGTTTTACTCAAAACTCGAGCAAGATATATAAACTTGGATGAAGATCTAGTAAGATCCATACCGAGATTGAGATGGACACCAGAATTAGAAAATATGATCGACTACACACCTCATAATGAGGGGGATGATGATCAAAGATCAAAAGATATGTGTAGCATTCAGGCTAAACAAGAAGCCGAGGAGGATTTGTTAGCTAGCCCTCTTAGCTCGCCTGTTAAAAAAATTGACACCGACACGGCATTATCATCGCCAACAACATATATTAAAAAAGTTTCAACAGTAATTGATAATGCAAATAAACACCCCCCTCAAAATCCTGGAAATATTGGAAATATTCAAAATATGGGAGGAAATAATAGCACTGGTATGCAAAATATAGGAGGAAATTCATCAATAGATGGGAACCAACAAATATTTCAAAATCCATATGTGGCACAATCTCAACAAAATTTCGTAAATAGGCCACAACAACCCATCCAAGGCCAATCAGCACCCACTTATATGCCACCCATGTATCCTCCTATGGGGTATCCCTATCCATACCCTCCTCCACCACCTTTCAACTGGCCATCTCAACCAAATCCATATACGCCAATTCCTCCGCTGCCAATACCAAATTATCAACAACAGACACCTGTGCAAAATCAGTCTGTTAATAATTATAGAGTACAAACACCTCAACAAAATCAGCAGCAGTACTCGAATGTTACTTCAGAACATAAAACTCCACAATATCAAAATGTGTATGAGGATAGAAGGAATAAGAAGAATATTCAATATCCCAAATCATTAATGTATGACGGCACCACAAATTGGCGAGCATACAGGACAAAATTTTTAAAATATGCCGATTTACAAGATTGGTCTACGCAAGACTGTACAGATAATTTATGCTGGTGTTTAATAGGCAAGGCCAGCGAGTACTATGCGCTACTGTTAAAGCGCAACCCAACGATTAGATTCGGGGAATTGTTAGAAAAACTGGAAAAAAGATTTGGGTATCAGGACTTACCAGAAACTGCCCAGGTAGAATTTCAGAGCATTTCACAAAAAGAAAGCGAACCTTTACAAGAATGGGCAGACCGAATTTTATCCTTGGGAACTCGTGCTTTTCAAGATCTACCTGATGAGCACATGTATAAACAGGTCATTTTTCGATTCTGTCATGGGGTTATCGACAAAAAAGCGGGTCAGCATGCAGCTAATACCAGACCCACAACAATTGAGCAAGCCATCGACTCAATTAGGTGGTACCAACACACAAATAAAGCTATCCATGGCTCATATGATGAATCTAAAATTGAAAATTTTAATAAATCTGACTCGGATACAAAACTAAGAAGCCCCAGTAAACCGATTGTAGTCGAGGCAGCTTCTCTTTTTGAGAAATCAAAGAATACAACAATCGAAAAAAGACTGTCTCGACTAGAATCTCAGATGTCATCAACTATTTCCACCGTCGATGATTTAAAATCAGGCATGTCCGATATTTTATCAAAATTAAATGAGATCGGCAGGGCAATAAATAGAAAATCAAGAACGCCGAGCCCATCACCCTCGCCCACACGTAACGAAAACAGTAAATGTTTTAAATGCGGGGGCACCGGACATTTTCAAAACGTATGTCCATCTAAGAGCCCTATCAATCAATCATCCAGGGTGAGGTTTGAAAAAACAGAGCAAAAAAACTTGAACGGGTCAAAGAAAAAAGAGGTCCAACCTTGACCCAAGGTGTTCAGGACCTCCAAATAGTCAACAACACTTCAGTACCTCTGGATGATCAACAAAACATTACCGAAATAACAATTTGTCAATTGAACTGTTGTTCCATGTATACAGTTCTATTAGAAATCGAAGAAATTCCAATCACAGCAATTATCGACACTGCGGCCGAAGTTACTATCATAAGTGACAAATTATTGGAGAGATTTGCTAGAAAACCACAAATCATTCAAAAAGTTAAAATGAGAACCGCAGGTCGGGAACTTACAATGTTTGGTCATCTATTAGATTCGGTCTCCATCAAATTGGGATCACAAAAATTTATAGAAAATATTTATGTTGCTCCTATCGAAGATGACATGCTATTGGGGTTGGATTTTCTTAGAAAATATGAGGCAAAAACTGATTTTAAGAATAATATACTAAAATTGGGTAATGATAAGATCACATTACATTTTGAACCACGTAATGAATCACCCAGAGTTGCAGAAGTCAGAGTGAGTAACCAAATGAAAATTCCACCAAACACATTGTGTATGTTACCTTGCTCTATTAATGTAAACTTAACAAAATATATGATAGAACCAGTAAATGGACTTGAGCTTTGGGTACTACCATCTTTGTATCAGGATAATGAAAACCCCAAAGTTTGTCTAATAAATTTTAATGACAATAATGTTACAGTTAAACAAAATCAATTGGTTGCTCATGCTGAAGAAGTAGATATGTGTCAAATTATAGACCTCTTGACAGAATTACAAAACGGGGAAAGCAGTGGCCCTGAAACTAAACTTGATTTTAGTAATGAATTTCAAACGAATTTGAATTCAAGGGAGCAGAACTCACAGCCAAGTTTTGTTCAACCCAGTTCAGGAAACACAGGGGAGCAAAATTTACAACCAAATTTTGTTCATTCCAGTTTACATGCAACAAATAAACAGATTGATAAAACCTCAGTGGAGCAGAATTTGAAAAATAATTCTGTTCATGCACGGGTAGACAGTCTAAATAAAATTCAAGCTGTTGAAACTTCAAGGGAGCAGGATTCGGAATATCATTCTGTTCATTTAGGGTTAAACGGCTTGAATGATTCTCGGACTGATAAAACCTCAGTGGAGCAGAATTTGAAAAATAATTCTGTTCATGCATGGTCAAACAATCTAAGTAGTCAAACTGTTAAAACTTCAAGGGAACAGGATTTGGAATATAATTCTGTTCATTTAGGGTTAAACAGTCAAAATGCTACTCGGACTGATAAAACCACAGTGGAGCAGGATTTGGACCATAATTCTGTTCATGCACGGTTAGAAGGCCGAAATGATACTCAAACTGTTAAAACCTCATGGGAGCAGGATTTTGAAAAGAATTCTGTTCATACCAGGTTAAACAGTTCACATAACTCTTGTAATGACCCAAACTTGAAAATATCATCAATCTCAGAATTACCCTTATCAAAAATTGAGATGATTAAAAAGGAAATTCCAGATTTTTTAGTGGATTTAACAGTAAGATCGTCCAAAGAGTTAAATGTTCATCAGCTAAAACAATTGATTGAACTCCTACTTGAATATCAGGACGTTTTTGCAAAAAATGAATTTGATTTGGGTAATTTTACGGAAATAGAACACAAAATTGATACAAAAGATGCTAAACCCATTAAACATCGCATTCGTCGCACTCCTGTAGGATTTGAAAAGGAAGAGGAAGAACATTTAAATAAAATGTTAAGTGCAGGGGTCATTCAGCCTTCATGTTCAGAATGGGCTGCCGCACCTGTTTTAGTAAGAAAACGGGACGGGGGAGTACGATGGTGTGTTGATTATAGAGCCTTAAATGCAGTTACAGTTAAGGATATGTATCCTCTGCCACTAGTGGAGGAATGCTTGGACACTTTGGCAAACAATGAATGGTTTTCAAAGTTAGATGCAAATTCAGCATATTGGCAGGTTTCAATAAATGAAAAAGATAGACAAAAAACTGCTTTCATTACTAAACATGGCCTATTTGAATTTGTGAGAATGGGTTTTGGATTATGTAACGCCCCAGCTTGCTATTCTCGTATTATGAATTTTGTACTACAAGGATTAAATTGGAAAATTGCATTGGCATTCCTCGACGATATTGTCACATTGGGAAAAAATTTTACTGATCATTTGAATAATCTTGAGGAAGTTTTAGACCGTTTCAGAAAATATCAATTAAAATTAAAACCTAAGAAGTGTGAATTTTTTAAAAAACAAATTGAATTTTTGGGACGAATTGTAAGCAAAAATGGTATGGAAATTGGAGATGAGGCTATTGCGACAGTTAAAAATTGGCCCAAACCTACTAATTCCAAGGAGGTAGAGAGATTTTTGGGCTTATCAAATTATCATAGAGCTTTTATAAAAGATTATTCCAAAATATCAAAACCATTATACAATCTAACAGGTAAAAATGCCTTTATATGGGGTGAGGAACAGGAAAAAGCTTTTATACAAATTATAAATCTGCTTACTACTGCCCCAATTTTGGCTCTTCCAAATAATGAAGACCCGTTTATTTTAGACACTGACTCCTCTGATAATGCCATTGGGGGTGAATTAATACAAATTCAAAATGGGATTGAACGAGTTATTGCATATGGCAGTTTCGTTTTAAGTCCCGAGCAAAGGCGATACTGTACTACCCGAAAAGAATTATTGGCTGTCATTAGATTCACAAGGCAGTTCAGGCATTATCTTTTGGGAAGACAATTTGTTGTAAGAACTGACCACAACAGCTTGACTTGGTTATTAAACTTCAAGCAACCCCAAGGTCAAATAGCTCGTTGGATGGAAGAATTGAGCCAGTATAATATGGTTCTCCAGCACAGACCTGGGAATAAACATGGCAATGCGGATTCACTATCTCGTATACCAGAAACTGAGTACTGCCCAAACTACCAATTTGGCGTTAGAATAGAGGACTTGCCATGTCAAGGGTGCCCCTATTGTAGGCGAGCACATCAAAAATGGAATTCCTTTGCCACAGAGGTAGATTATGTAGTGCCTTTATCTTCTCGAGATAGGGAGTCAAGTGATCATGTATCAATTTCCCAGGTCAAACAAAATGAAAAGGCCCCAGTTGATAGACAGCCAGTATTTGAAACAACCAATGTAGGAACTGAGGGTTTTAATGAAAATTACTGGACCGAAATGGTTTCAGTTCCATGGGATCCTGGGGGTTTAGGAGAATGTGAAAAATCACCCTTGATGAGTACATTAGAATCATTTAAAGAGCTCACATCAAGTAATGACCCTTGGGAAAGTAGTGGTTGTTGGAAAATCTATCCAAGTGTAAATAATGTTGAAAATCCTTTGCCATTTACTCATGTGGATTTAGCATTTGAATCAGAAAATTTTGAAGTCAAACAGTGTAAAAATGTAAATGTCGAAACCGATGGGTATTCTGGATTTTCTTTATCAGATTTTAGTTGTGAAGATTGGGTGGATTCTCAAAAGAAAGACCCAGATATATTAATTTTGAGGAGATGGTTGAAACACTCTGAAGAACCATCCGAAGGTGAAATCTTTTTAGCAAGTTCTGCCTCAAAATATTATTGGATCAACAAATCATTGTTTTTTTTAGAAAATGAAATAATTAAAAAAGAAAGCGATTCAGCGTCTTCATGTATTTTGGTACCAAATTCTCTCACCAAAGATTTAATTATGTTGAATCATGATATCCCCTCGGCTGGTCACCAGGGCATTGATCGAACCACAGCAAAAATAAAGCAATTATATTATTGGTATGGAATGACACGAGATATTGAAAATTTTGTACTTACTTGTGTCAAATGTAACAAAAATAAAAAGATTTCTAGAAAGGGCAAATACAATTTGACAAAGTTTCACGCAGGTGCCCCAATGGAACGTGTCCATTTAGATTTTCTCGGACCGTTGCCTAAAAGTAAGAAAGGAAACGAATATATACTGATGATGGTAGATCAATTCACCAAATGGGTGGAATGTATACCGCTACCATCGCAAACAGCAGAAGTAACTGCTCAAGCAGCAGTGAATGAGTTTTTTTCTAGATTCGGCTATCCTTTCCAAATATTTACAGACCAAGGTAGAAATTTTGAGAGTAATCTCTTTTCACAAATATGCGAGCTATTAAGAATTCATAAGACACGAACTACGCCGTACAGACCTTCAGCTAATGGTCAGGTTGAGAGATACAACCGTACCTTATTGGACGCTATTCGTTGTTTTATTGATAAATCACAACATTTATGGGATGAAAATTTAGCCCAGATTGCTGGAGCCTTGCGGTGTTCAGTCAATCGAAATACAGGATATACCCCAAACAAACTAATGTTGGGTCGGGAAATTAACCAGCCTGCTGACCTTATGTATAGAGTGCCACGTGAATCAGAACCCAAAAATGAAGATTTAAATGAATATGTAGCTCATTTGGGGGAAACCATCAAACTTGCCCATGAATCGGCTCGTTCTACTTTAAAGACCTCGCAAGAAAGAATGAAAAGAGATTACGACTTGAAAGTTCTTGTTAAAAATTATAATTGTAATGACCTTGTCTACATTCTTGACTCCTCGACAAAAAAAAGGAAATGCAAAAAAATATCCCCTGTATGGAAAGGACCAGGGGTCGTAACATCAAAATTAACACCCTATCTTTATGAAGTGAAACTAAACAATTTGACCTTCATTATCAACCATGATCGAATGAAACTCTGCAAAGATAGAGTTGTTCCTAAATGGATAACAAATTATTTCAACAGAAGCTCAAGGGAGCGACCTGAGGAGAATAATGATTCAACTCAGGAAGTTCATTATTGCATCTGTCGGAAACCAGATAATGGAACATTTATGATTCAGTGTGACTTCTGTCACGAATGGTTTCATGGATCATGCGTTGATATAGAAGCTGATGAAGCTAAAAATTTAGACACATATCAGTGTCAAGCATGTACATAAATATTTTCAGCAGAATAATTGTTTTTATGTGTTATATAAAAGCTGATGAAGCTAAAAATCTTGAGACAATGTATTGTTGATCTTGTACAAAGGTGTTTTGGTAAAACAATGGTTTTTATCTTTTAATTCAGGAAAAATGAATAAGCAATGTTTTGTTGATGAGGTGAAAAGGATGACTGCTGCAGGAAAATTATATAGGCCAGTCAATAAATTGGTATTGGAGCTTGGTTTGGTTTCAAGAAATATATTAAGTCAGGAAGAGATGAATGAATTAGTCAAACAACAATATAATATTGCCAAACGCAATAAAGACGCAAATTACATCAGTTTATTACGAAGAGATGGTCAAGTAATATACTCCAATTCCTGGCTAGATGAACATCTACCACCTCTGGACGGAAAGAAATTTACTGTTAAGACAGCTAAACCAACTTCACATTCATGGTCACCATGCAAAGATGTACGTTTGAAAACTCAGCCCGGTCTTCAAACTGTTAGAACGACTGTATCAGCCTCCTCTTCCTCGACAAATGAAAATTCAGCAGCATCCAAGGAAAAAGTAACCTCAGATAATACATCCAGTGGGTTCGACGGTTGCTTGGGAGATGTCCCTACGGGTGCTACTGCTACTGTGGATCAAGTCCCTCTGCCTAAGGTGAGCGACTTGGTTAAAAAGACAGAAGGTGTGGCATCTGGGGGGAAGTCTGCTCGGGTATCAAGGGAGCCCAAGTCTTATCCTGGTTCATCTGTTAGTGATGGCGGTCCGATGGGCGGAGTGATGTCTGATTTTGAGATCATTTTATCTTCAGAAGGTAAACGTAAAGTTATGGAAACTGATATCACTGTGCCTAGCGGTCAGTCAGCATTTGTAAGGGAGCCAAGGACCTTGGAAATTAAAAAGAGAACTCTAGAAGAATCTCCTCATTCACGACAATCGAGAGAATTTACTACAAAGAAATTATGCAGCAACCCTACTGTAGCTACAACAGCATCATTGGACCTCAGACAAATTACCACTAGCTCATCAATGCCTGAAGATTTGCATATTGAAAAAGTTACTGGGAAGAAAAGCGGCTCCAAATGCCCTATTTCTACTTGTGGAGTGGTCACGAAGAAAATGAAGAAACATTGTTACTTTTATCATCTACCAGTAGCATTGTGGGATGGAGATTTGGGATGTGATGATAACAGTCCTGCTAACCAAATGATTGTATTGCAGAAGCTTTGTTCTCTCCTCATCGGATCGACTGGTACTCTACAGGAGTTAACCCATTTTATATCATCTTTAGAACGTCTTCCTAGAGATGTGGCTGTATCTCCTTTAGATGAAATGGCAATGGTAAAATTATGTAAACATCAAAATTGGCAGATTCCACAGTCATTTACACTTCAGCCATGTAATTCACCTGCTGTAGTATTACATTGGAGAGTGGCTATGATGTTGATCAACAAATTATCACCGGCTGATAGAAAATCTCTTCAGTTATGGGATGGTCATAGTAGAAATGTCAACAAACTTTTTACGAAGAGAAAACCAATCATCTCTGGCAATCCAACTGAATCTTCTTCCCACACTATTACTACAACTTCAGCCAGTATTGCAACTTCAGCCAGTATTGCAACTTCAGATAGTATTGTATCTGCACCCAGCATTGTAACTTCAACCAGCAAAGAAAAACAGGGAAAATGTACACAACAACGGGCGGCTCTTGATCAAAAATATGACCTCAAAATCACTGTCAGGAATTCATCGTCCAGTAAGGTACCACTTTATTCCGAAGATGCCAATGAATCTGCATTAATTGCTATAGACAGCCATTTTCACTTCGATAGAACCTGTAGAGAATTGAAAATTACATCAACATCAATAGAAGATATGTTGCACTACATGCCAAGAGAACCTTTAGTCAAGGTCAAACTCATCGGTGGGGTGGACATACATTGTGACCCAGAAAACTATAATTTTACACTTCCTAGTAGAGCATCATCTTGGAAGGTAGCCATTGGAGTTCATCCAAAGAAAGTAGACAAATTGAGTATATCCAGATTTGATCACCTAAAAGAATTAATTGACTCACCCAGCGTCAGTGCTGTAGGAGAGATTGGTTTGGATCATACTGTTAATCCCATGTACTGGAAGAAACAGGAAGAAGTTTTGGAAGAAATACTGGATATCTGCACCAAAAGAAAGCCTATTATTATCCATGTTCGTGGCACAAATGCTACAGATACTGCTGCAAATTTCTCGAAATGTCTAGAGGCTGTCAAGCGGAATTGTGCACCTACACAACGAATTCATCTGCATTGCTTCACTGGTGGCAGAGGCCAGTTATATGCTTGGAAGGATTATTTTAAGAACTGCTATTTTGGTTTTACTGGTCTTGTCAAAAGCTTTAACAAGGAACAGATTTTGGCTTTGAGAGAAGTACCAACAAATCGTCTTCTGTTGGAAACGGATTCACCGTATTTTGGCTGGGCATGTGGGACAGATATAAACACTCCGTCTTTTATAGGTATGGTAGCACAAATGGTCTCTCGGGAACGAGAAGAAACACTTCTAGAGATCCTTAATATCACTACTGCAAACGCACAACAGCTTTACAGTATTTAGAAGAAAAATATTTGATATTTTTAATTCAGCAGCACAACAAAATTATCTTGAAATATATAACTTCAGAAATGGTATGGAGCTTTATAGAACTGGGAGGAGTGTGGTACGAGCCGGGTACGAACCGGGTTAAGATATTATCAAGATTGATGAACTGTGTTCACTACACGAAAAACAAGAGTTCGAGTCACGTGACATCCAGATTCTAAAAGCGAGAGACTGGGCTTTTCGCCATGATAATTCGAGCTGTCAAGATGTATTGATTTATTACTCCTCGATATATTACTTGATTCCTGCTGTTGATATGTTTATATAATTGATTCTTCAAGATGTATAATTGATGCTGCTTATATTGATATTTTTACCACCGTTTCTACGGACTCTTGTTGACATGTTATGGCATCCTTAAAGTTGGACTTGTGCGTTGCCTAGAGGACTCTCAACGGCATTGTGACGCTGTGAGTGTGAACAGATTTATGGACTCAACTTTACACAGTATTGGTGTGAGGCATCGCCAAGGACATTAGGTATATTTAACCTCTGTATAATAACAACAAGCCCATTGTCATTCGTCCAATAGCCTGTTTCCCACGATCATTTCCTTCCATAGTGTGACCCCCAATATAGCGGTTACATTACTATTTTGGCCATGAGATTTGAGTTTGTCCAGTCGAACCCACCCTAAAGATGGCAAATTTGTTCTCTTCTCGACTTTTGAAATGCAGTCAGTATACCTACATGTACATTCCTTCTTGTAATGAAAAAATATGTCACTGGAAATTCATCCAAATATTCTCAGCAACTCCTGACAATTTCAGTTTTGCAGCATATTTCGTCTCTCAGAAGAGGTGTGATTACAAGCATACATATATTAAACCCTCTGTTACATTTGTTTGAAAAGATATTGGATACCTTGTCCCTCCCATAAATTCAGTCTTCTTGGTGTTTGTTCTCAGTAAAACAATACAAAAGTTCTTTTTATTGAAGAAATAATACAAATACCTACAGTTGAAACTAGAAGTTGTGTCTGTATTTGCACTCTTTTGAAGTAATAACACACTGAGTAAGTGCATTTTTGTCCCTATCAAACTGTGCCATTAGTGTAACCCAATTCCTGTAAAAAAACTGTGTGCCCAACTCTTCAATTCTATACTAGTAAATAGAGATCATTAACGTCATTCCTAACTCTCCGTGGATACATGTATATTAAATGACATAAATAAATATTAAAATTCAACTGCTTATACAGAATGAAGAAAGTGGATATTTATTTATTTATTATGTGTAAGGTCACATATTTATGCACAATGGCTAATCATGACCGTGACAGTTTTATGGGTGGAGGAAGCCGGAGAGAACCACCGAGCAATGACGAGCAGCTGCCAGCTCCCCAACATCGTAACTCCGCACTGCAGCACAGGCAGGGTTAGATTGGTTGAAGACAAGCGTACCATAGACGTGCAGTACGCCTTAGTACACGGCGTCATCGTGCCCCCACATGGGCAATGGGGGTGAAGTGTCTTGCCCAAGGACACAACGCGGTTGCAGCAGGTGGGATTCGAACCGAGGACCTCTCGGCTTGCAGCCTGCACCTCTACCTACCTACCTACGAAGAAAGTGGATTACTACTGAATTGCAGCATCATATATTCTCCACTCAAAAAGTATTTTAAAGTTTTCATAATAGCGAAAGAAATATATGAGATTACCGTAAGCACGTAATTGGAACAAATACAATCTTGTGCGAGCAAGTGCAGGCTCTCATCTTTTGAAGCTTATGTGAGCTCATGTAAACTCGCACAAGCTTATTTCATGTACATATGGCAGATAAACAAATTTGGATTTCCAAAATAAATTCAGTAATATGCATCAAGGTGTATCGAAAAATAGAACTACAATGTTTTTAGTTAAAATTGCCTCCACATGTCAGTGTGGCTTTGCTTGAGACCTGCATAACTGATGAATGTTTTGCATGTCAAGAAATAAGACCCATTAGAGGGAAATAATCTGGAAGTATACAGTAACAAAAAAAAGTGATATATGGAATGTAAATAAATTCTTTTAACCCTTTATCTAACACAAAAAGCAGACGACACCTGCAAACAAAATTCTGAATAACTAAATATTTTCATTTTTTGTCTCGGAAACATAGCTTATGGCCCCTCATTGGAACAAGCTCATCGTGCTGAGACAAAAAAATTAAAAAATAATGAAAATTGAATTGTGATTTTTGTAAATAATGCTGGACAGTTTTGGCCGTTATTGTGGGTAAAGGGTGAATACACAATAATAGATCAAGCCATATTTGAACAAGTTTCTGAATAAAGATTCACTCAGATCATTTTAACCCTTTACCTAACGTAACGGCCAAAACTGGCCAGCGCTATTCTCAAAAATCGCCGATTAATTTTCATTATTTTTTCATTTTTTGTCTCAAAAACATAGGTTATGACCCCTCGTTGGAACGAGCTCGTTGAGGTCGTTCCAACGAGGGGTCATAACCTATGTTTTTGAGACAAAAAATGAAAAAAATTGGTTACAGAAAAAATTTGTTTGCAAGTGTCGTCTGCTTTTCAGGTTAGGTAAAGGGTTAACATGGATACATAGCCTGTAAAGTAATTACAAATGTATACTACACTATTATAAAACTAATATTAAATTTACAGTAACTTTTGTTACTATGATCAACATATAACAGGTTTACTAATCACCTGGTTATGAACAACACTATATTTATTTATTGGTGTTTTAAGGTCACATACTTATGCACAATTGCTAATCATGACAGGTGGAGGAAGCCGGAGTACCTGGAGAGAACCACCGAGCAACAGCGAGCAGCTGCCAGCTTCCCAACATTGTAACTCTGCATGGCAGCACAGGTGGGGTTAGACTGGTTGAAGACATGCGTACCATCGTCGTGCAGTACACTTTAGTACACAGCGTCATCATGCCCCATGTGGACAATCGGGGTTAAGTGCCTTGCCCAAGGACACAACACAGGAGTCTGAATCGATCGCTCAAATGGTCACCCATCCAAGGACTAACCGGGCTCGATGTTGCTTAACTTTGGTGATCTGACAAGAACCAGTTACCGCAACGCCACCGTGCCCTCTGCATGATGATCCAGACAAATATGAATTCCAATTCGAGCCTTGAGTGGAATAAAATCACATGATGCGTTCTGTCCAATTGACATCCTGAATCAATTATATGCAAATTGCGAGCTCGCAGGAGACCACATACAAGCTACTGGCTTGCACAAGCTCGCAACAGAGGTTTTATGGCTACTGTGATTTCTGCCACGAGCTCGCACAAGCTTGTGAGTATAAAACAAGCTCACCATTAGCATGCGCAAATTTACCATGAGCCCACAACGAACTCGCTCAACCTCACTGACAGAAAATATTTTTATAAAGGCCAGATGCTGAAAATGACCTTAAACACCAATAAATAAATCTCTCCATATCAGTGCACTGTGGAATATCTGGTTTAAAATTTGTTTCCTGTTATCTTTCATTATTAGAACAATATACAGCTAATCCCACAGCTATGTGATCGATAAGCTCCTCATTTTTTTTTCTTAAACGATAACTCATGCTTCACTCAACAATAATAAAAATCAGCCATGTCTGTTTATATAGGAAGAGTTAACTGGTAAGGTGCGAGAAGCCCATATTTCGGCTTTATTCTGAAGTGCAAGTTCCATACCTTAACCCTTTACCTAACACGAAAAGCAGAAGACACTAGTCAATAAAATTCTTGAATCACTAATTTTTTTTATTTTTTGTGTCAAAAACATAGCTTCTGACCCCTCACTGGAATGAGCTCCTTCCAATGAGGAGTCATAAGCTTATGACTCCCCTCATTGGAATGATCTCCTTCCAATGAGGGGTCATAATCTATGTTTTTGTGACATAAAATGAAAAAGTAATAAAATTGAATGGTGAATTTTGTGAAGAGCATTGGCCAGTTTTGGCATTACGCTGGGTAAAGGGTTAAAGGCTTTATATTCTGTGGATATTCATTAACCCTTTACCCAACGTAACGGCCAAAACCAGCCAGCGCTATTCTCAAAAATCGCCAATTAATTTTCATTATTTTTTTCATTTTTTGTCTCAGAAACATACGTTATGACTCCTCACTGGAACGAGCTACGAGCTAGTTCCAATGAGGGGTCATAACCTATGTTTTTGAGACAAAAAAATGAAAAAAATTAGTTATTCAAGAATTTTTTTTTCAAGTGTCGTCTGCTTTTCATGTTAGGTAAAGGGTTAAATTATCTTTGAAGTGAAATCACTTAAGTCTGTTTGGATTTGCCAGGTTACAATTTTTGAGAGAGTGCCTACAGGCATTCTCCCATAAATCGTAACAAGGAAAAGATATGGGAGCAAATTTTGATGACCAAAAATAATTTTGCACTCTAACAGTTAAGTGATTAGCTCATGACAGCACTAGTGCCAAGAAGGGGGGAAAAGGGGTCAGCTGCCCCAGGTAATGGGGCCCAGGATTTCGGATGTTTTAAAAAGCTGAAAGTCATAGGAAGGCTTTTGGTAGAGGCCTCCGACATTGGTGCATTACTGACCAAGTTCCATTCATATTAAAAAAAATGCACTTGTTCCAGTTTGTTGGTTTTCCACTGGCCTTTCCTCTATTGTTGGGGGTCACGATTATCAAGGAAAAAATGCAAAAATGCACCACACACACAGAAATACAGTTACAGTGGAGCCCACTTAATTGGATATCTCTTAATTGTATATCCCTGTTAATGGAATATAATTTCTCAACACAAAACCATTTACCATACCTCCAGTACAAATTTGATCTGTTAATTGAATATAGGTTATAGAGTAAACTCCTGTTAATTGAATAAAATATCTTGTAACCTGTCAAGAAGTTACCCTGACTCTCCCATTTTCCTTTGTTTTTGACCTATTTGGCCTCAGTACATCCAATACAAGCATTTAATCTATTATATCCTGTTTGACAGAGCTCATGGAACTCTGTCAAACAAGATATAATAGAATAAATGCCAAGTGTCTCTCTATAATACAGGAAAGTGACAATCCCTGTTAATTGAATACTCCTGTTAATTGAATAATTTTCAATGGCAAAGAGGCTATTCAATTAACAGGGTTCCACTGTACTAAATTAGCCAAATTGGAAGGAAATAATTGAGATAGAAAATGCAGGAGAATGTTTCTCCGAGCACCAAGTTAAAAAAAAATTTCTAGGGGAAGACAACCATTCTCCCCCCTATCCCACACTTATTGCTTCATGCTTACGGCACTCACAGGGGTTGTAATGTCCACTCTACACATTTCCCTGGGGACTGTCCTCACTCTCGGTTGCCCTGCATGGCAGTCACATGTATTCTGTAGCCTTTTCGATTAAGTAATATCAGATATTTTCAAATGAAGGAGATTACCTTTGGAGGGAGTTGAACACTGCTGTGATTTCACTGATTTAAAATTGCACCTGAAATAAAGATATTGTCTTGCCTCACCTGTTGTTTCATTTTTCAAATCCTTTTCAACCATGACTTGATTTTATTAACTGATTCAGTGCAAAACCAGATTATTTATTTATTGGTGTTTAAGGTCACATGTTTATGCACAATGGCTAATCATGACCACGACAGTTTTACGGGTGGAGGAAGCCGGAGTACCCGAAGAGAACCACCGAGCAATGGCGAGCAACTGTCAGCTCCCCAACATACTAACTCCACACAAGCAGGGTTAGCATTGGTTGAAGATAGGTGCACCATCAACGTGCAGTATGCCTTAGTACACAACGCCACTGTGCCCCCACGTGGGCAATGGGGGTGAAGTGCAAAACCAGATTTATGTCAATTAGGGCTGGGAGGTTTTGCTTTATAAGGTTTGGTTTCAGGAAAAAACCTCGGTTTCGGGAAAAAACCTCGGTTTCAGTTCAGTTCAGTTTTTAAGAACATACAGTGAATTACACTTCCGCCTCCTTAACCCTCTGCACGAGCTCTGATGTCAAAATGGCAAAGTTTTCAGCAGCAAATATTTTCCATAATGCAGTTTGATATTTAACCAAATAAACCTGAGCTCTGTCACACAGGATATATATAGAATATATCCAAAGTAGCTTGGTGTACCAGATGTTCACCACGAGTGGTGAACATTTGGTACACCAAGCTACTTTGGGTATATTTTATTTATACCATGATCGTCAGATTATTAAGAGTCGCTATTATTTTTTCTCGATTTTACTGAGCAGCAGACGTACATACATGCGAATCTGTTTTTGTTTACATGAGCATTGGCGGGCGGTACTCCCACTGTCAATTTTATCTCCGAAATGAAATGGAAAAGGAAACAGGGCCCTTTTCATTTTAATAACATACTATTTTGAGTTATGGATGCTTTATTAACATGAGACAATGCATGTTTGTTAATTTTTGTTGTCTTATGGGGTGAACTCATTTAAAAACATAATAAATAATTGACACTTTCATTTCACTCTTCGCAAGGCGACATGCAATAAATTTAGACAAGTTCGCATTCAGGTCAACGTCTCCAAAGGTGAACTTGGATGTAGTTCCACTGTTGGTGTAAATTTTAACTATTGAAATCCCATTGCCGTTTGTGTTCACCAAATTTGGTGTATAAAGTTAAAATTTATGTCATAGGCTTTTCATATATTTAAGAAATAACTGTTGTTTTCCTTCGGTTTATGCGATATAAACCGAAGGAAAACAACAGTTATTTCTTATAATTTAATCTGGCTGTAATATTAAAATATAAAAACTATGTGCACTTGAACGAACAACTTTTAATTTTCGCAAAAGAAAACAGTCAAACTCAGGAAAGTGTGTCACAAACAGGTCACGTCAATCATTGTCAAATTGTTTGTTGTTTTGATTTTCGATCGCAGACGACAGCAAGTCATGTAACAATAGCATTAAAAACATTTTTTTTAAGTTCCCCCAAAATCATGTTTGGATTATGATCTTTTTATTCGTCCCCCACTTCGGTATATTTTATTAAATTCAATTGTTCCCGAGAAATTATCATTATATACTCGCTGAATGGAGGCTATGAAAACTCGATCATTGATCTTTGTTTACAAGCTTGTTATCCATCTATCAGTCTGCCGTCACGCCCTCACAGTGACAATTTGAGTTGAGTGGACGGGGCTTCCAGAGTCTTCCAAGTTGGATCGGATGTGTGCGAACGTGTATACATTCCAAATCATTACGTGATTTGGTCTATATGATTTTGACAACTTTCACTCTGTATTGCTTTCAACCAACGCAGAGGCAGGGCAAATTATTAAATTATAGTAGAATAGGTAATGATGGTATTTATTTATTTATTTATTTATTGATGTTTAAGCTCACATATTTATGCACAATGGCTAACCATGACCGTGACAGTTTTACGGGTGGAGGAAGCCGGAGTACCCGGAAAGAACCACCGAGCAACGACGAACAGCTGCCAGCTCCCCAACATCGTACTCAATAGTATTTATTACATGCCTGTTCTAAGTAATCCCCATGTACAGCAACATTAAACCATACAGAAAATGAAAATCTGTTCTGCACATATGTGCGGAATGGAAATCGTTGCCGGACTATGTTTAAATGGAAGCAAAATTTTGCTGGAATTTTCTATAAATAGTGCAACGCAAATTACAATTTGAATCGCAAGCAATAGCTAAAAATCGTCCCCTGAGTTCCAATGTGTTCTATGTGCCCATAGAACACATTAGAACTCAGGGGACGAAATAGTAACAGAGGTTCCCCTCGCAAATTTGGTTGGCGATAAAATGTGTTCTTTGTGTTGATAATTGTCAAATGAATTGCCGAGTGTCCTTTTCTAATAATTGTTTTTATAGACGTGAAGGTGTGTAATATACACAGAACGACACATGCATGTGAATGGGTTAATCGATATGGCACTGGTGCCATCGTGGAAGGATAAAACTTGAGGCCTGTACAACACAAACCACCACAAAAGCACTGTTTGTGCTGAGCCTATTGAGTCAGAAAAAAAACAAAAATTTGGTTAACCCTTTACCCAATGCAGATGACATCAAAATTTATTTTAAATATCATTTTTTCAAATTTTTCAAAAAATTTCAACAAAACCATATCATGTGACCCCTCGTTGGAATGAGCTCGTTGAGCTCGTTCCAACGAGGGGTCACATGATATGGTTTTGTTGAAATTTTTTTAAAAATAATATTTTTCCAACTGCTGAATTTGCATATTACGCGGGCGAATGCGTCCGATTCATTGGGTAAAGGGTTAACAAATGAATCAAGTTCATTTATTACTTTCCAGAGTGTGATTTACTGGGATTTCCGGGTTTGATTATATGATTATAAAAACGATAATTTCACAAGTGAATTATGCAAACAATAACTGGGTCATGTATCAGTGCATGCAAACGAAGACGCTTTGCTGTGGGTGTAATAGGGACTTCATTGTTTTGTTTTTTTTAAATAATATAATTATCGTTAATAATGAAAAGTAACAAGTGTTTGACCACCGAGGTGGTATTAGTCCCCTTACGGCACTTTTGTGACATAAGGTGTTTTTGTCACAGAAGACACTAGAGTATATAAGCATCTTGGATTTTGAAAAAAAATATTGAGCATGCATAATCCCCTCACAACCCTTTATCCAAGTACCATATATGAAAGGCGTAGCTTGAACTATGTTGGAGGGAGGGGTGGTAACATAAAATAGAAAAAAGCTTAAAAAACACAACAAAAATGGCCGCCATTCTGCCATCTTGGATTTTGAATAAATATTGACTGTGCATCATCCCCTCAGAACCATTTATCCATGAAACCAAATATGAAAGGTGTAGCTTGAAGCATATTAGAGGGAGAGGCGGTAACATAAAAACAGACAGACAGACGGACAGACAGACAGATGAATGGACAGAGAGACAGATGTTAGATTTTGAAGAAAAAAATATTGAGCGTGCATAATCCCCTCACAACCCCTTTATCCATGTACCATATATGAAAAGTGTAGCTTGAACCATGTTGGAGGGTGCAGTGGTAACATAAAATAGAGAAAAAAGCTTAAAAAACACAACAGAAATGGTTGCCATGGTGCCATCTTGAATTTTGGAAAAAAATATTGAACGTGCAACATCCCATTACAACCCTCTATCCATGTGCCAGATATAAAAAGTGTAGCTTGAACCATGTTGGAGTGAGGGGTGGTAACATAAAATAGAGAAAAAAGCTTAAAAAAACACAACAAAAATGGCTGCCATGCCGCCATCTTGGATTTTTAAGAAAAATATTGAACGTGCATCATCCCCTCCCAACCCTCTATCCATGTACCAAATATGAAAGATGTAGCTTAAAGCATGTTGGAGGGACAGGTGGTAACATAAAAAACAGACAGACGGACAGACATTTTTACACATTCTTACTTGTGGGTTTTTTCCCATGTTAAACCCTAACCCCACAAGGTCCAAAAATTAACCCCACAGTGCAAAAAATAACCCCACAAGTGGCCACTGTACTAACCCAACCCCACAACTACCACTGACCCTAAATTGTAAACCCCACAATGTACCTCTGCTAAGCCTGGACGGACAGACGGACGGATGGATGGATGGACGGATGGACGGAGTGCAATCCTATAGTCCCCTTATGGTTCCTGTTGGGGACTAATAAACAGAATAATTGCTTGACTGGACTGGTTACGTGAAATAATTCATTCAAGGCGAGGGACTATATTGTTTGTACAATGTCCCTCACCTCTCATGAATTATTTCACGTAACCAGTCCAGTCAAGTGATTACTCTCTAATCTATGCTGTGTTCTCATTGCCAAATTTTCTCCTTTATTGACTTTATTGATGAGTCAATAAGGGTAAAAATGTGCCAACGAGAGCATGGTGTATTCAATCCTTTGCTGGATACACAAAGTGATGAGAGTCCATATGGCCCTCTCAGTAAGATAATTTGATCAATGTATGCACAAACACACTAAAACTATTTGACTATTTTTTGCTGGGTCTTGCAGTTCGGTTTTCCAGTTTGCTGTTAAAACTGGAACCCTCCCCTCCCCCCCCACCAAAAAAAACCCAAAACAAAACAAAAATGACCAACTTAAACTGCATTCGCTTTCAGCAAAATCATCTACTCTACTTTATCTCTCCCTTTTGACAGAAACAAACTGTCAACAACTTACCTCAAAGCCTAGCAACATTGTTAATTTGTTATCAAGACCATACAGATTTATGGAGATTTCGCACAAATGGAGCTACTCTGCAATCTATGTTAACTGACAGGTTGATTTATAACATGCACATACAATTCAAATACTGATTACAGCATTGGACTTCAAACTGAAGGGGTTCATGGTTTGATCCCTGCCTGGGATAATTGTGTGGTGTCCCTAGATCCTGATAAATTCAGTCTTTTGATTGGTCAGAATGCCTTGGACAAATAGCCATGGCAAAGGATGCACCCAACATCCAAGGTATAGGAGAGAGTGCAACATGCAGGGTATAAGCACATGCGAAACATCGGGAGTATATGGTTTAAACGAAAGCTTTCCGCTTTTGCTCGCCTCGAAATATAAATCAAACCGAAAAACCCAAAAATAGTCACAAATATCATCAGATTTCTGACAATTCAATCATAAAAATAAAATAAGAGCAAAGAATTCGTCCTCTTGAGTACCAATGTGTTCTATGTACCATTAGGCACATAGAACACATTGGAACTCAGGGGACGATATGTCAACAAAATACTGTTTACTCGTTTCCTTAATGGCCCAAGGGATGTAACTCTGTCTGTTGTCTTCTGCGATTATAAAAACAAAATAATTATCACAAATTTGGTCCAAGTGATTGTGGAGCTGAGAAATGTGACCACAAATTTATTTCCACTCTGTTTGTATTGAGGTTCAAAGGGGACAAAAACGTTATCTCTGCCAACATGTTTGGTATATGGAGATTTAATACCTGGATGTCTCATTTAAACACCTCGCCTGCAGCTCGGTGTTTAAAAACCGACATCCAGGTATTAAATCTCCATATACCATACATGTTGGCGGAAATAACTTATAGTGTACTTGGGCAAGGTACTTTATCCCAACTGCCGACGTGGGGGCATGGTGACGCTGTGAAATAATTTGCTAAGTGTTCTCTTGAATTTCGCATGCTGTGAATTGATTTGAGGAAAAATTAAAAAGAATCTCAATCCAGGAATCAATGATGAGAGGTTCTAAGGATTAATTTTGTTAACAAGAACCTGGAACGCACCTCTTCCAGATAAGCAGGAAATTTATTTATTAGGGTTTAACAACATTTTTACAGCCAAGGTCATATCATGTCGGTGACAGTTTTATGGGTGGAGGAAGCCGGAGTACCCGGAGAAAACCACCGAGCAACGATGAGCAGCTGTCAGCTCTCCAACATTGTAACTCTGAACTCTGCACAGGCAGGGTTAGATTGGTTGAATACATGCACACCGTTGACGTGCAGTACGCCTTAGTACACATCTAGGCAATCAGGGTTAAGTGCCTTGACCAAGGACACAACGGGGGAGTGCGAATCAGTCGCTGAAATGGTCACCCAACCAACCACTAACCATGTTCGACATTGCTTAACTTCGGTGATCTGATGAGAATCGGTTACCACCACCGCGCCCCCGATAAGCAGGAACATCTGCAGTTAAAGAGTTAAAATTCGCTACTGAAAATGATTTTTTGTTTGCATGAAAACAAAAGTACCTATGAGTCTTATTAACTGAATGTAAATTATATCTCATTTGACAGCACTCATACAGCTCTATCAAGTAGCATAAAATTCAACCCTTGTGATTTTAATGGCTAGATGAGATTAAAATGTTACCTAATACAACTGGGAGTATGGGAGCTTATTGGGTAGAGCATTGGACTTTAAACTAAAGGGTCAATGTTTGATCTTGGCAAAACACTTCACCCCCATTGCCCATGTAGGGGGTATGATGGCGTTGTGTACTAAGGCATACTGCACGTCGATGGTGAACTTGTCTTCAACCAATGCTAACCTTGCTTGTGTGGAGTTAGTATGTTGGGGAGCTGACAGTTGATTGTCATTGCTCAGTGGTTCTCTCCAGGTACTCTGGCTTCCTCCACCCATAAAACTGTGGTAAAACTGTCGTGGTCATGATTAGCTATTGTGCAGAAATATGTGACCTTAAACACCAATAACCCATAAAACTATCCGACACAATGTGACCCTGGTTGCTGAAAGTGTCGTCCACTATAACCCCAATGAAGAAAACAAACCTAACAGCTTGCAGACAAAAAAAAAAAATTTGAATAAATAAACAAATGTAGTTATTGCATCAAAAACATAGCTTTATGAGCCCTCATTGGAACGAGCTTGCCAAGCTCGTTCCTATGAGGTATCATAAGCTATGTTTTTTAACACAAAAAGTTTAAATGAAACAGCAGCTCAAGTTGACCAAGAAAGGCCTGAACAAAATAGAAAATTACAGAAATGCCAAGTTATTGTTTCAAGTTACTACAGAAAAGACATCACATCGACGCTACATATGAGATCAGAAAAAAATCAGGTGTGAGATGTGGCCAGTAGAGTGTGCTAATGGAATTGTTAAGAATTTATATGCCAAATCCAAGATGGCCACTGGCAGCCATGTTTTTCAATGAAATTCAGAATAATTTGATAGCTCCCATTTTGACATCACACCAAAGCTGCATATGAAATTTGAAAATGATCGCATAAGAGATGTGGCCTGTAGGGTGTTCTAATGGAACTGTTGACAATTTATATGCCAAAACCACGATGGCCACCATCAGCCATGTTTTTGAATTAAATTCAATTAGACGTCACACCAAAGCTACATATGAAATTTGAAAAAGATCAGGTGGAAGATGCAGTCTGTATGGTGTGCTAATGGAATTTGCAACAATTTATTTGCCAAATCCAAGATGGCTGGTGGCGGCCATGTTTTTCAATGAAATTTGGAAAAATTTGAAAGCTCCCATCTAGACATTACTCCACAGCCATGTATGAAATTTTAAACTGATCGAGTGAGAGATGCAGCCTGTAGGGTGGGCTAAATGGATTTTGGATGGATAGAGGGAGGGATGTATTGACAGATCGCAACCCACCCCAATAGCTCATACTTGATGTCACATTGAGCTAAAAATCAACAAATCTAAATGACAATTTTTGTGAATACCTCTAACTCTGGGTAAAAGATTAACAGAATTATTCTATTAACCAGTACAATATCTTTTTATAAAACAAACGTTACAAAAAAAAAGAGTTTCTACTCACTTGAATTGCTGCAGAAGTTTAGGCCTCCCAACAACTATCACATGCGACCACACCTCTGGAAGTTACATTATGTCTGTTGACCTTGATTGTCTTGAGTGTCTTCAGTAATAAAAATAATCAATCAGGTGAACAATGTACAACAAATCACATCTTTGTATATCCTCATTGATTAAAAAAAAGAAATGGCAAATCTGTTCTAAGTACAGACAAAGTGGTACGTAGAGACTAATGACTTTTGGTGACTTGATAATAATGATTAGTGTATAAGTAGAAGTAATGTACATCAGTGTAAGTACACTGTACATGTACAGCTCATGATGCACTCAGTTCAACAAGGCACTGTCGTTAACTCTTCACCTGCTGCTGCAAGGCTTTAGATTGATCTAATTTGGGGAAACTGGGTTCAAGTCAAAAATGTCCTTGAAATATGAGAAACTTCTTGATCGATTAATCATATGGATTAACCTTGGTTAACTGATTAATCACTTGTTTTAGTAAGTAGCTAAATTATTGCCGTACCATTGATGATTTATAGCATTAACGCTTTACCGAAGGTAATGGACAAAACCGGCAAGCGCTATATATAAAAATCCCCTTCAAATTTTATTATGGTTTAAATTTTTGTCTAAAAAACATAGCTTAAGACACCTCATTGGAACGAGCTCATTGAGCTCGTTCCAATGAGGGGGTCATAAGGTATGTTTTTTAGACAAAAATTGAAAATTTTTAGTAATTGAAGAATTTATTTTGCAAGTATCGTCCGCTGTCCGCAACGGGCAAAGCGTTTAGAATGACCATTTCCAGCTACTGATACAGTACAATGGTCATGCAAGTGAACAAGTATGTCTGCACATAACTTGCAAGCTTTAATCTGTCTCATAATAACTGATGCAAGTCAGTGCGACAATGTTTGCCTGTTTTAGAGCAAGTTTATTCCTTTGTTAACCCATATAATACTTTAGTTTAAGGCAATGCTTAATCAATCAATTACTTTTTTTCAAGACTTTGATCATTGGTTAATCGATTAATTGGTTAACTGTTTCAGCTCTAGCAATAACTCCCATAATTTTCATTGGATATTGTTGGTCATCGAACTTGACATAGTCATTGTTGCTATAGTGACATACATTGAAAAGAATTGAAATTTGTTAACTATTGTCCAAGTTATGCCATAAACAAGCATTACACAATGTTTTTTATTAAACAAAGGGTAAAAACTACCTTAATTTTCATCAGATATCGCTGGTCATCGAACTTGACTTAGACATTATTGCTATAGATAATATACGGAACAAAATTGAAATTCGTTAACTATTGTTCAAGTTATGCCATAAACAAGCATTACACAACATTTTTTATTAAACAAAGGGCAATAAATCCCATAATTTTCATCAGATATCGCTGTCATCGAACTTGACATAGACATTGTTGCAATAATAGAGACATATATACCAATAAGAATTAAAATCTGTTAACTATTGTTCAAGTTATGCCATAAACAAGATTTACAGGATATTTTTATAACAAAGGGCCATAACTCCTATAATTTTCAAGAGATATCGGTGGTCATTGAACTTGACGTACAGTTAAAACTAGAAGTCCTGTCATGAAATGCACACAAATAGCACGTTGATCTGCGCGTTAACGTGTGCGTTATGGCCCTAGTAAAGCTATCAAATTTTGAACATATGGCCTGTGCACAAGCAATGTTTCAGCCAATGGACCTCCGGGTAACCCGGAGGTCCATTGGCAGAAACATTGCATGTGTTTGTTATGAGTAACCAGGAGAACCTGCCGTGCTTTGGATGCCATTCGATATGGCAATTGCACGCAATTCCAACGCGCAATTAAGCCTAGATAAGCGCACTATTCGTGACATGACTTCTAGTTTTAACTGTAGACATTGTTGCTATAGAGACATATACCAAAAAGAGATAATTCCAGATGCTGACTAAAATAGATTTGATTTTCTTGTTTATTATATGCTACGAGATATTTTATCGCACAATATTCAGCCCAATTTCGACCCCAAATGCAGATGTTTCAAAACAATAACAAAGATCAGCTGATCGTTCCTTCAAGGCGACATGATGCGGCATAGTGTGGCGTCATTTAGGAAGCTACTGAGGGATATTCCTCCATATCCATCAAGTCGATGGATATGGAGAAATATCTTTTCGATACTTTGCGATAATTCACAGGCTAGCATATAATAAATTTTAATATCCTGTGTGTTGGGTAAAGGGTTAATTAAATCAATATTTATTCCTGTTTAATATTTTTCACTTACAATATACTTTTTAACTCTTTATCTAACACAGAATTTTTAAAAAATAAATTTAAATTTCACATTTTCGAAAACAAATTTCACAATTTTTCAATAAAACTATATAAATATGGATATTATTAGTATAGAACCAGCTCGATGAGCTGGTTCTAATGATATCCATATTTGTATGGTTTTACTGAGACACTTCTAAGATATTTTAGGCTGTTTCAGGCTTATTCTGGTTAGTTTTCTGGCCGTTTTTTGGCCTCTATTTTAGGTAATGGGTTAACAGGGTTACACTGTATCAGCCTTCTATACACAAGTGTTACTGTCATTCTGATACTTCACGTTTTATGCATATGTATCATTTTTAAGTTGAAGTAGAAGCAAAAAAAAAAAAAAATTCTTCACATGAATTTATTCAGGGTTCTCACACAAGTCTCTAGAATAATTTCTATAATTTTTTATGCTAAAGACAGGATTGTGCAACATTGCAATCTGGTTGCCACACATTTATACTGGTAGGCCAAGATATTACTGGTTGAGTTCTAGAATCCCGGTGGGAACTCCGGTAAGTGAAGCAGTGCTTGTTAAATGTGGTATTTGAGATTTGGGAAAGAAAAGTGGTGTAAAAACACCACGAAAAAATAAGCCAAAACTAGGTTGAGCACCATCGGCGCACACCCTGTAGGGGACACTCTTCTCTTAGTACAATTCCACGACTTCTGTTAACCAGTGCGCAAGTAGTCATAAAACCATTCTTTTGAGTCCGCCAACATAGGAGTTATGTGATCAGCGGGGAGGAAGGATTCTTACCTGAATAAGAAAACCATAGCATCACAAACATTAGTAAAAGACAATGAGAGATGAGGCGGATGGTTCTGTGCGACGCGCAGACAGAAAGGGCAGTAACAGCACAGAGCTGAAACCGACCTTGTAAGCAGCCGAATGGCTGGGATAGACCACAGCCTGAGCAGACGAAAGAGGGCCCGTAGAACAAAGGTCCTCTGTCTGCGCCTGCAACTGTCGCAGATAAGTGGAGAAAGTAGTATTTCTCCAGTAGGCTGTCAGCACATCCGGTAACATGACGGAGTTAGTATAAGCCCCAAGAGGTAGACAATGCACGCACCTCGTGGCAGAAAAATGATTGGTAATACAATTGCCAGTCGCTAGACGAGCGGAAGCTGCACAAATAGCAAGACAAATCCATCGAGAAATGGATTCAGGAGAGATCTTCTGTCGACCAGGAATAAGAGACAGAAAATCGATCCTACCCTTCCAAATGAACAGAGCAAAGGGTGTTTACCCTCAACAGAAGGAAGAGTCCCGATACAGATAGGAGACAGAGTAGTTTCCGGTATCTGATTCTTGACCAGAAAGGAGCAATCACTGGTAAACAAAACACTGGTGGGAGAGCTCCAGAAAAAGGTCGGGTCAACCGAGAGGGCGTGAAGCTCACGAACCCATCTGGCTGAGGCAAAAGCCATCAGAAAAGCCATCTTGTATGTGAGAAAACGCATATCCACCTGGGATAAAGGATCAAACGCCCCCCCCCCCCAAAGCAAAACAGCACCCACGAAAGATTCCATCTTGGGGTAAGCTACAAAGTCCTAGGCCTTTTCAAGGAAAAGTGCCGAACAAGCTTGGAGAGGCATGGAGTAGTGCCGATATGATGCTGTCCCACATATGCAAAGGTCTCCAAAGCATGGACCTGTACCCATTGTTGGAAACAGGCTGGAGACCCCCTGGATCAAACATATACCAGAAACTCCACAATCTGTGTGATCAAAGGAGTAACAGAAGCAACAGAGTTATCCACACACCAATGACAGAAGACCTTCCACTTAGGTGCATAGGCTAAACCAGTGGAGTGCCTCCTTAAAGAAGAAAAGCAACTCCACTGCACGTCTCGAAAAAAACACTACGGAGGAGACAGGACCTGACAAAAGACATGCACGAAGGCACAATGAAGTCAGGTCGACGTGAAACCTCCTCGGGCGACCTTGGCAAAGAAGGTCGCGATGTAATGGGAGACGTGCCAGAACCACCGCTAACAGAGAGCAGAGCAGATTGATCTACACCCACTGGGGCGACAGGGGTGCGATCAAAATGATTCGACAATTGCAGCTTCGTATCTTGACTAGAACCTGAGGCACAATCGGAACCGGCAGGAAGGCGTAGCCGACAAGACCGTTCCAAAGGAGGGACAGAGCGTGCACGGCGAAAGCTAGAGCATCTGGACACAGGGACACGAAAGTGTCCACCTGATGGTTCCAACGAGTCGCAAAGAGCTCGATGTGGGGAAGACCCCAGAGATCGCAAAGAGACTGGAACACCGCCATGTGGAGCATCCATTCGGTGGAAAAGAACCTGCCCCGTTGGGACAGGGAGTCGGCCAGGACGTTCAGACGACCGGGAATGTGACGAACCACCACTCCGGCGTTGACATCCTGAGCGAGCAGTAGAAGATCCCAAGCCAATTCATACATGGGAACCGAGTGCATGCCGCCCTGGTTCCGAATGTAAACAACCACTGTTGAATTGTCGGACAACAGAAGGACCTGGCGATTCGAAAGGTGGGGGATCCACTGCCGGAAACTCAGAAGAAGAGCAAGAAGCTCCTTCTGGTTGATGTGAAGAGCTGCTTGATCCTGGTTCCATGCCCCGTGAAGGGAAAGACCTAGAGGATCCAACGTCACACCCCATCTGAGATCACTGGCGTCTGCTGTCAGAACACGATCGGATGTGGGTATGCCCAACGGAACTCCCTGCATAATCCACTGAACATCCGTCCAGGGAAGAAGATGACGATGAAGAGACTCCCTTAACTGAAGCACCAGATCCAGAGGATCGACATTCGGCCTCCAACGACTGAGCAGAAAGTGTTGGAGAGGTCTGACATGCAGCCGACCTAGAGGAATGAGATCCGTCACCGAACCGTAGAGACCGAGCAGCCAGAGAATACTCTGAGCTGTCGTGGACGTGGACTAGGACAGAGTCAGGGCAAAAGCTGAGAGAATCACAGCCTTTGCCCGGGGAAACCGCCACCATATTCAACTGAGTACGGAAGTCCATCCCCAGATGACAAAACGACTGAGAAGGGATCAGGTCCAACTTCTCCTTGCTGACTCTGAACCCTAGCGACATGAGCAGGCTCAACAGTGTGTCAATATCTGACTCTAGAAAGGCAGCATTGGATATCATCTAGATATGCCGAAGTAGTCACCCTGGACTGTGTGCGATGGAAGGCTATCACATGCAACATCAGATGGGTGAAGGCCCAAGGAGCCAGGTTGAGGCCGAAGGGTATGGCCTTGAACTGGTAAACTCACCCCAGAAAAGAGAATCTGAGATACTTTCGCGATGTCCAATGAATCCGAATGTGAACGTAAGTGTCTCGCAGGTCGATGCTGGAAGCGAAATCTCCCTGGTGAATGGAGCGGCGAACCAACCTGAAAGTCTCCATGCTGAACTTTGGAGCAATGATAAGACTGATTCAGGATACTCAGATTGATAACCTGTTGGAGTTGGCCATCCTTCTTCGGCATCAAGAACAGGCGGGAATCAAATCCCACTGAATGAATGTTCTTGACGACCTCGACCGCTCCTTTTGACAGGAGATTGTCTATCTCTGTGATCAAAAGTTCCCGATGGGTAATGTCTAAAGGAACTTGTGTTGGAAAAGGCACTCTCGAGAGTGGGATGCCTCCGGAAGGGTATTCGCAGCCCGAACCGAACAACATCTAACACCGAAGGATCAGATGTGATTGTGGTCTGTGAATTCTGATATCCTTCCTCCAACCTGGGAGGAATCGAGGTGAGGACCTTCATTTCGAGCCTTGGCGAGGCCCGCAAGAGGAGAAACCACCTCCTCTACTATATGAAGAATCCTCCCTCTAGCCTGCCGATCCTTACCCTTACCCCTCGAGTAAGTAGAAGCGGCGGGCTTGGCTTTGCAGAGGAAGCGGAAGGGCACTTATTAGGATTTGGACGGCCCTTGCCTCCAACAGAAGGCTGATCAAGCTGACGAAGAGCAGCGTGCTGCCCCTCAGGAAGGGAACGGCTTGTGTCCAACACATCGTCCCTGAGAACTAATTCCAAGTTAGCCATGTTACAGGCATGCATGTGAGTAAGATGCATAAGCGCCTTGGAAAGCCCACGCAAAGGAGCCTGTATGTCGTCAAACTTATCTGGAGGCAGATAAGCAGCTAAAGCAGAGACGACGTGATCTGAGAGAGAAAGCATGCCCAGCATCTCTTTCGATAAACCCAACAGGGACTCCAGAGTCACCATAAGAATAATGGCCGACTTGGGCTTGGAAAGGTGGAGGTGGAGTCGAGAGCCAAGACCATCAAAGTCTGGCAGACTGACGGATTGGCGGAATAGTAGGAATGATAATGCACTGGAGACAAAAAAAGTGTCAGCCCTGGTGAAGAACGAAGTCTTCATAGCCTTGGAACTCAGCTTAGAGTCCAAAGCTGTAAATGCTTCAACCACTCGTACCGACTCGCATGGTCGAAGGAGCCCAGAAGTGAGTTGCTCCACAGGCTATAGGCACGCGACCGATGATCGTGGTCTGGCTGACACCGCAGGCTGGTTTGACGATTTGAGATCTGGAATGAACTCAAACACAAAGTCAAGAGCTGCCCCCAAGACTGTTGGCTCTCAACGTCAGGTACAGTTAAAAATAGAAGTCCTGTCACGAATAGTTCGCTTATCTAGGCTTAATTGCGCATTGGAATTGCGCGCAATTAACATATCGAATGTCATCCAAAGCACGGCAGGTTCTCCTAGTTACTCATAGGAAACACATGCAATGTTTCTGCCAATGGACCTCCGGGTTTTCCGGAGGTCCATTGGCTGAAAAACTGCTTGCGCACATGCCATATGTACAGAATTTGATAGCTTTACTTGGGCCATAACGCGTACATTAATGCGCATATCAACGTGCTATTTGCGTGCATTTCATGACAGGACTTCTAGTTTCAACTGTATGTCTGACTCATCCTGTGAGTCGGAAGACACATAGCCCATCATGGGCAAACCAGCCGATGCCTCCCATGGTGTAGGCACACCTGAGGGATCAAATCCCAAATGGCGGCGCCACAGGGGGCACCTGGAAGCCACTAGTAGCCTAGCTGGAAGCAACAGGAAGGCTCTTGTAAAGAACCTGAGTGAGCAAGGAGAGGGCCTCCCTAAGCTCACGGCCCGTGTCGGCTGGTCTGGGAACAAACCGGAAAAGTGGTTTCACTCCTGACCCTTTTAATCAGCAAAGGGTCACGATCTTCAAATACACCCAATGCAGGGCGACGGGTGGCAGCCGAAACATCTGAAGGCAGATGTGTATAGGGGTATAACATACCCCAAGGATCTAGTGCAGGAACTCAGGAGAGTTGCCGCGGACCACTGAGGGATAGAAGGTCCAGGCTGCACAAAAAGCGTTGGTCTTGCAAAACTGGCCATGGGACCAGAGTGCATGGACGGAAACGCAACAGAGTCCATGGTGACCCCACCATGAACATCCAAATCCAATGAGAAAACTGTTGGACTCGACGGCTGAGAGACCACAGCAGAGGATTCGACTGGCAGCCCCTTCCGACTTCGCATAGTTGAAGGCTGAGGCCGATACCCCACATTCACACTACCAGACATCTCTGCAGACCCCTGCAAGAATAAGCTGAGGCCAGCTAAATGGTGACCGATGACAATGCAGACAGAACAACAGGAAGGTCCAGGCTGCGCAAAAAGGATTCGGCCAGCACCCCTTTCCAACTTTGCCGAGTTGAAGTCAGGGAAGGCTGAGGCCGATACCCCATGTCCATACTACCAGACATCTCTGCAGACCCCTGCAGGGATAAGCCAAGGCCGGCTGAAACGGTGACTGATGACATAGCAGACGGAACAGCAGTAGCAGCAGATACGATGAGAGCTGTTGAAACTGGTGGAAAGGTGGAGAGAGCAAGCAAGCTCAGCTCCAAAGGAGGAGTCACAACCCTAGTGACAGCCTCAAATGTCAACTGGAGAGGGACTACAGTCCTGGAACCAGGCATCTCTTCACCAGACAACTCAACAGCTCCCACAGTATCCACCACAGTTAAAGACTGCACATCCCCCATAGAGGGGATATAACTCTCACCAGATGTGGTCATGTTGAGAGGCCCCGAATGACATGGTACCCCCTCCCTGCGGGTGCGGGAGGAACGGCCACGAGAATGCACCACATGCTTGGGCAAAAGGCATTGCCTTCAAGGAACAGTCCTGGGCATAACAGAGGTGAGAGCAGTAGAAGAAAAGGTGAACTCAACAGATGTAGGAAGTAGAAGAACACCCCCAACAATGAGAGAAAGGTGGCAGAAAATAACGGATCTGCGGGAACACAACTGAACCCAGATGGCCGACAGGGACCCAAAAAACAGAAATTCTGCCCTCAACAGAGAGGAGAAATCCTATCATACAGCCCCCCCCCCCCCCCCCATTGACACCTAACTCCAATAATAATAATAATATCCAAAAGGATAACATAAATTTATCAACGAAAAAATTTTATGTCCGAACTGCCCGGTATGTGAAAGTCGCACGCAAACACGGAGAATATATAAAATACAATGAAAATGTGGTTGAAAATAATACTGAGAATATATAAAACACAGTCCTGTTATTATATGATCCTTAGATCCATAATTCCAGTCACAGGTAACCATTATCAAGGAGTTGAATTATCACTGTTTATGAATGCAAATGTACGTCATGCCATTCGGGTGGATGAAAAAAGAATGATTCATTAGTTACTGCCTGTGCACTGGGGCCGGAAGTCATGGATTTGTACAAAGAGAAGAGCGTCCTCTACTGGGTGTGTGCCGGTAGCATTCGACCCAGTTTTGGCTTATTTTTTCTTTCCCAAATCCCTTGAGAAAGATCAAAATAGAGAGTATATTTTCCGAGTTACGGTCTTCCACTGTAGTGCAAGCCTGTAGTAAACAATTGTAAGGTAGGTTGATCAGAAATCTGTGACCTTAAACATCAATAAATAAATAAATAAACTTCAGACTAAAGTCCAAATATGGGCTTCCAGCACTCTACCAGTTAAGAGATATCCAATTAATTGGGTTCCACCATAATAGTAAATATAAATGTAAAAGTCAATGTGTACATGTAGAGAAGACATTTATAATGTGTAAGTACCTTGGCAGTTGTTTCTAAGCAAGTCTTGGCTGCTCATATACAGTGCAGCTGTCGTGGACTGGTCACTTTCCACAGGTGGGTAATATTTGCACAGAAGCAATAATATTGGATTCCAAACACTAATTACAGGAATAATCATCAGAAGTTTAATTAATGAAGCATCGAGTACATCCTGGTGCTTCATTAAATAAATTTTGCAGATGATGGTTTTTTTATTACATGTACCTGGTAAACGCAAGCATGGACATCACTTTTTTCCAAAAACTTCAACAAAATCATATAAGGTGATGCATCATTGAAACAAGCTTGTCTTGCTTATTCCAAGGAGGGGTAACATGATACAGTTTTGTTCAAACTTCCTGTTAAAATCTGAAAAAAAATAATGAACCCTTTGCCCCCGAGAGTCCATTTTTCCGGTCCAGGAACATGGTACATCATACTTTCGTTAAGTAGGCTAGCTGATAAGTTAAAGTGTGGGGTACACCAATCAATGTTTCAACATGCAGCCTTGGTGCACATTGAAAATATTAATTGGTCTACCCCCAAATAATAAATATGGACTCTTCCAAATGCTTCCATTGAATTGATATGGAAGATACCACCAGGGTTCAAATATCAAATTTTTATACTGAATGTGTTGGGTAAAGGGTTAGATTGGTAGTCTAATTATAAACAATTGTCTAAACTTGAATTTATACCTGTGTTGCCATCACAATATAGCCTTAAATTCTGAAAGTAACCTTAAAACCCAATAACCAAAACTAAACTTATTTATCTGCCTCTTAAAAATTATACTTACAATGTAAGACAACTTCTACAAGTATCACATGTCATAATGCTGACTGTTTGGTTTCAAAAAGTCAGTCACCCCATTCCTGATAAACTTAATCTATATGTAATGTGACACCTTTTATTCTAGATAAAACTTAATTCCAACAATCTATCTGTGCTCATTTGAACAGTATCTGTCATGAATAATAAGATTTAACCCTTCACCTACAGTACCGTAATCACAAAACTGTATAGATAATTTATGACCATTTCCCCCATGAACACCCTGGCAAGTGAAGCAGTGCTTTACCAGCTCTGTTTTACTTGTAAAATAGGCCCCAGTCACCAATCTTGGGGTGGAAGTCCTCTAAAAAAAACAAGCAACATGGGCATCAATGACTGACTAAACTTGACTTTATCTCCTTGTTGTGGTCCTGATTAGCCATTGAGCAGAATTACATGACCATAAACACCAATAGGGGATGGGGGGGGGGGGGGGGCACGGTGGCTTAGTAGGAAGAGGTGCAGGCTGCAAGCCGAGAGGTCCTCGCTTTGAACCCCACCTGTGGCAACCATGTTGTGTCCTTGGGCAAGACACTTCACCCCCATTGCCATGGGGGCACAGTGGCGCTGTGTACTAAGGCGTACTGCACGTCAGTAGTGCACTTGTCTTCAACCAGTGCTAACCCTGCTTGTGTGGAGTTAGTATGTTGGGGAGTTGACAGTTGCTCGCCATTGCTTAGAGGTTCTCTCCAGGTACTCCAACTTCCTCCACCCATAAAACTGTCATGGTCATGATTAGCCATTGTGCAGAAGTATGTGACCTTAAACACCAATAAATAAAGAAATAAACACCAATAAAAAATAAATAAATTCGACAATTTCATGATGTGGTGGAAATTCTCTGACCACTTTTCTCCCCAGACAAAGAAAAATTCTACATGTCAAAAAGAACAAGTGCTATGCCATGGAATGGCTAAACCTCTGTCACCCAAGTCCAAAAAGTCCAATAACTTGCAAAGAAATGATTGGACAAAGCTGGTTTACAATCCATATCATGATATTACTGCCCAAAAGTTATATATTAAATTACGAAAATAAATCTTGGAATGGTTTTTATGTCCCCGCCATTCATGGCCAGGGACATATAGTGTTACCCTTGTCTGTCCATCATTCTGTCTTAATCGATATCATGATATTATTGCCAAAAAGTTATATATTAAATTACGAAAATAAATCTTGGAATGGTTTTTATGCCCCTGCCATTCATGGCCAGGGAAATATAGTGTTACCCTTGCCTGTCCGTCATTCTGTCTTCCCTGCCTTTAAAATGTCCGTGGATTGCACGGAAAATTGCATGGAATTCCTTGGAAATTAACCGAAGATATATGTATTAGCAATTTGCAAGGATTTTCAGTATTGTTTTAATAGATATGTGTCATTAAATCCCAATAAATAATCAACTGATTTTTAACTCATTGCATGCTGCTGGCAGATATTCCTACCCAGGACAAGATTTCTCCTGCCACTGGAATAAGTATAATTTGGGTCACATTTATTCAACATTTGCCCTTCAAAAATGTATGGATGTTTTCACCAATGATTCCTCAAGTTTAATTTAGATGAATTTTTCATCAAATCTTGTCATGGCTGCTTCATAGCAGCCATGACTACATTTGCTGAAAAATATCTTGAAAATAATCAGTGGGTTAAGAGTTAATATTGGAGTGGAGCAATGTTTGTTAACTCTTTATCCAACATGACCAGAAGATGACACATGCTGTGTTAATTTACCAAAAAGATTTTCATTTAATTCCTCAAAAACATAGTGTACGACCCTTCACTGGAACTTAACTCGATAATGGGCAATGCTTGGAAAGAAAATCATTTCTAATAAATAAAATGGGTTATTGTTTCATGGCCCGAGAATATAACCTTACTGAATAAATTGGCATGTTTAACCCTTTACCTAACCTGAAAAGCAGGCGACACTTCCAAAAATAATTCTTGAATAACTAATTTTTTGTCTCAAAAACATAGGTTATGACCCCTCGTTGGAACGAGCTCGATGAGCTCGTTCCAATGAGGGGGTCATAACCTATGTTTTTGAGACAAAAAATGAAAAAAATAATGAAAATTAATTGGCGATTTTTTATAATAGCGCTGGCTGGTTTTGGTCGTGACGTTACGTAAAGGGTTAAGATCTACAGTTAAAACTAGAAGTCCTGTCATGAAATGCGCACAAATAGCACGTTGATCTGCGCGTTAATGTACGCGTTATGGCCCAAGTAAAGCTATCAAATTCTGTACATATGGCCTGTGCACAAGCATCGTTTCAGCCAATGGACCTCCGGGTAACCCGGAGGTCCATTGGCAGAAACATTGCATGTGTTTGCTATGAGTAACCAGGAGAACCTGCCGTGATTTGGATGCCATTCGATATGGCAATTGCGCGCAATTCCAATGCGCAATTAAGCCTAGATAAGCTAACAATTCGAGACAGGACTTCTAGTTTTAACTGTATATTATTGATCGCAATTCAGTAACAATGATTGATATATCTTGTACATTACTTTTGTTATTACACAGTTTTGATTATTTGTTTCTTACAATCAGATTGATTTCTAAATCTCGAGGACATTTTGCAAATCATGAAGAACAAAAGGATGCATCTACTCTGTTGTTAACTCTTTTCCTCCTCTTTATTTCACTGGGACAGTGCCAGATTAATCCTTTACCCAATGAATCGCCCGCATCCGCCCACGTAATATGCAAATTCAGCAGCTGAAAAAGTATTATTTTTCAAAAAAGTTCAACAAAACCATATCATGTGACCTCTCTTTGGAACGAGCTCATCGCATGATATAGTTTTGTTGAAATTTTTAAAAAAAAATTTAAAAATGATATTTAAAATAATAAATTTTGAAATCGTCTGCGTTGAGTAAAGGGTTAAATGAAGTAAGTGAGGGAGGCAGAATATGTTTCCACTGCCAATGTTTCCCCGCCCTCCTTCATTACACCCTGCACTGGGTTAAACCTTCACCTACATGTAACACAAAAGACTGATGACACTTGCAAACAAAATTCTTAAATAATTGATATTTTTTTCATTTTTTGCATCAAAAACATAGCTTATGACCCCTTATTGGAATGAGCTCATTCCAATGAGTAGTCACAACTCACAAGCCATGTTTTTAAGACCAAAAATTATTAAAATAATGAAAATTAAATGGTGATTTTTGTGAATAACACTGGCCAGTTTTAGCCGTTGAGTTGGGTAATGGGTTAAGGGTATATATCACTCAAAGGTCAAGATCCAGGATCTTCTCCGATGAAAAAACATTTTATGACAAATAGAGGCCCCTCAGCCCAAGGAGTTTTTGAAGGCTTAAGTACCCAGAAAGTGAAGGAATAACTATCCAGGAATTCTTCTGCCCTCTTAGAGAAAGGGTTTGGGGCCCATGCAATTGGAAACATCCACATTGTGAAAGCTCCAATTGGGAATTTATTTGGGAGAAGAAACACATAAAGAATACAAAATGTTACAGTTAAAACTAGAAGTCCTGTCATGAAATGCGCACAAATAGCACGTTGATATGCGCGTTAATGTGCGCGTTATGGCCATAGTAAAGCCATCAGATTCTGTACATATGGCCTGTGCACAAGCAATGTTTCAGCCGATGGACCTCCGGGTAAGTAACCTGGAGGTCCATTGGCAGAAACATTGCATGTGTTTGCCATGAGTAACCAGGGGAACCTGCCGTGATTTGGATGCCATTCGATATGGCACTCGCGTGCAATTCCAACGCGGAATTAAGCCTAGATAAGCGCACTATTCGTGACAGGACTTCTAGTTTTAACTGTACCGTCGTGTTGAACTGAGAACATTAATGCAAATGCTACTACATGTATAGGACATATAGTAATTTTTATATCCCTGTGGGAACCCCGGGAAGTGAAGCAGTGCCTGTTCACTGTAGTAAGTTTTATAGTGAACAGTTGCATGAAATAATCATCAGTCTCTGTAATCCCTATTAACCCTTTACCCAACGTAACGGAAAAACTGTCCAGTACTATTCACAAAAATCACCAATTAATTTTCATTATTTATCTAAAAAAAATAGGTTATAACCCCTCTTTGGGACGAGCTCGTTGAGCTCGTTCCAAAGAGGGGTCATAACCTATGTTTTTGAGACAAAAAATTAGTTATTCAAGAATTTTGTTTGCAAGTGTCGTCTGCTTTTCATGTTAGGTAAAGGGTTAAATAAATTGTTCTCATACTATTAAATAATGAAGATATTTATGCATTTTGCTACCCATCAACAGTCAACATCCTGTGACTTTGCAGTTGCATCTTGGCTACCTATATAGCCTAGAAACAACAAACAAGGTTCTTGGGATGTAACTTGCAAATGTATCTAAAAACTGTCTGTTGAGGCAACTGTTTTGTTGCAGTAAAAAGTGAATAAAGTCAAACTTAGGCCTTCAAGATTAAAAAAAAATTAAATTTTTACTTCAATGAGGACTGAGATTGGAAGATTTTAGGTTTGAATTAGGAAAAATCATGCCAAAATGCCATTGAGAATGGGTCCCATGTTCAGCTCCTGTGGACATCCAAAAAATCCCTGAGCTATAAAAAAAAAATGACCCAAGAAATGTGGGAGTTTATGAAAGAGTTATAGGGATTTCTGGACTGAATGTGTAAAAGGTTGACATTTTTTCAGGAAAAATGGACAAGATGAGATCACCTCCCCCATGACTATGCCACTATACAGTTAAAACTAGAAGTCCTGTCATGAAATGCGCACAAATAGCACGTTGATATGCGCGTTAATGTACGCGTTATGGCCCAAGTAAAGCTATCAAATTCTGTACATATGGCCTGTGCACAAGCAATGTTTCAGCCAATGGACCTCCGGTTAACCCGGAGGTCCACTGGCAGAAACATTGCATGTGTTTGCTATGAGTAGCCAGGAGAACCTGCCATGCTTTGGATGCCATTCGATATGGCAATTGCGCGCAATTCCAACACACAATTAAGCCTAGATAAGCGCACTATTCATGACAGGACTTCTAGTTTTAACTGTATCTCACACATCTAAACGAGGACAACTGCAAGTATTTTCTTGGATATAGTTTAATCTTTTCATCTTTTGTCCAAAAAATATAGTTTACAGTATGGCCACCATGGACTGGTCACTTTCTATGGCTGGGCAATATTTCCATGGATGCAATAATATTAATTTCATCCATGCATGCGCTTACCAGGTATGTACGTGGAGAGTGGATTGTAACTAAACCACCCGCAGAGTGGAGTTATCACCCAAGCTATAACTTTCAAATTTTGTACATTTCTACAAAAAACACAAGCAATGTTTTAGTCAATGGACCTCTGGGTTTAACCTGGAGGTCCATTGGCCGAAACTTTGCTTGTGCTGGTTATGTTTTGCAATAAATTTGCAATTATTGCTTGGGGGAATGTCCACTCTGCGAGTGATTTAGTTCCAATCCACTTTCCACGTACTGTAATAGAAATCATCATCACCAAAATTTTAATCAATGAAGCACTGGGTCGTACCCGGTGCTTCATGAACAAGGCGCAACGCCACCGGTATCCCCCACCAAGTGTTTCTAAGTAGAAGGGTTTCTAAGTTGAAAAAAGTGGAAAAAGGCCTGTAAATCTAGAAAAAAAAAATGGACAAAACCTGTTACTTGTGAATATCCTTTTCCCCATGATGGTCTATCAGAATACCAAAGATCATTTAAATCCAACATCCACTGACTGAGATATGAAGGTTCAAAGTTGTTACGGATGGATGAATGCCTAAGCAGATGAACGGAATGAATGAATGGATAGATGGACGGACAGACAGACCCCATTTCTATATCCCCTGGCGCTTCGTTTTGGCGGGGGATAATTAAAGTTTTTTGATGATTATTCCTATAATTAGTGTTTGGAATCTAATATTATTGCGTCTGTGGAAATATTTCCCACCCGTGGAAAGTGACCACTCCACGGCGGCTGTACTGTACCCGGTAAACACAAATGTGGACATCACTGACCACATGTGGATTACGACCAGTCCACAGCGACTGTACTGTATGAAACCTTACTGGAATGAGCTAGCAAGCATATTCCAATGAGGAATCCTATGAAATGTTTTTGGAGCAAAAATTGAAAAAAATTTAATGGGGATTTATTTGAATATTGCTGGATGGATACGGTGTTTAACCATTTACCCAACGAACCGCCCGCATCTGTCCACATACAGTTAAAACTAGAAGTCCTGTCACGAATAGTGCGCTTATCTAGGCTTAATTGCACGTTGGAATTGCGCGCAATTGCCATATCGAATGGCATCCAAAGCACGGCAGGTTCTCCTTGTTTGTCATAGCAAACACGTGCAATGTTTCTGCCAACGGACCTCCGGGTTACCCGGAGGTCCATTGGCTGAAACATTGCTTGTGCACAGGCCATATGAACATAATTTGATAGCTTTACTTGGGCCATAACGCGTACATTAACGCGCATATCAAAGTGCTTTTTGTGCGCATTTCATGACAGGACTTCTAGTCTTAACTGTAATAAGCAAATTCAGCAGTTGAAAAAATATTATTTTTCAAAAAATTTCAACAAACCCATATCATGTGACCCCTCGTTGGAATGAGCTCCCCCCCCCCCCCCCCCAAGCAAAGCAACACCCAAGAAAGATTCCATCTTGGGGTAGGCTGCAAAGTCCTAAGACTTTTCAAAGAAAAGTGCCGAACAAGCTTGGAGAGGTATGGATTAGTTCCGATACGACGCTCCCCCACATACAAAAAGGTCTCCGAAAGCATGGACCTGTACCCCTTGATGGTAACAGACTGGAGACCCCGAGAATCAAACAGATAGACCAGAAACTCCGCAATCTGTGATATCGAAGGATTGGCATAATCAACAGAGTGATCAGCACACCATCGACAGAAGACCTTCCACTTAGCCACATAGGCTAAACCAGTGGAGTGCCTCCTTGAAGAAGAAATGCACTCTACTGCTCATCTCGAAATACCTCTACGGAGCAGACAGGACCTGACAAAAGATATGCGTGAAGGCACAATGAAGTCGGGTTGACGTGAAACCTCCTCAGGTGACCTTGGCAAAGAAGGTTGTGACGTAGAGGGAGATGTGCCGGAATCGCTGCCGGCAGTGAGCAGAGCTGATTGATCCACACCCGCTGAGGCGACGGGGAGCGATCAGGATGATTCGACAACTGCAGGTTCGAATCTTGGCTAGAACCTGAGGAAGAATTGGAACCGGCGGGAAGGCGTAGCCTACTAGACTGTTCCAATCGAGTGACAGAGCGTCCATGGCAAAAGCCAGAGGATCTGGACACGGGGACACGAAAGTGTCCACCTAATGGTTCCAAAGAGTCACAAAGAGATCGATGTGCGGACGACCCCAGAGATCGCAACACTGCCCTGTGGAGCATCCACTCGAGGAGATGACTGCCTCGTTGGGACAGGGAGTCGGCTAGGACGTTTAGACAACCGGGAATGTGAAGAACCAACACCCCGGCGTTGACATCCTGAGCGAGCAGTAAAAGATCCTGAGTCAATTCATACATGGAAACTGAGTGCGTGCCATTCTGGTTCCGAACGTAAGCAACCACTGTCGAATTGTCGGACAACAGAAGGGCCTTCCGATTTGACAGGTGAGGGAGCCACTGCCTGAAACTCAGAAGAAGAGCAAGAAGCTCCTTCTGGTTGATGTGCAGAGCTGCCTGATCCTGGTCCCACACCCCTGAAGGGAAAGACCTAGAGGATCCAAAGTCGCACCCCATCCGAGATCGCTGGTATCTGCCATCAGAACACAATCGGACGTGGGTAAGTCCAACGGAACCCCCTGCGTAATCCACTGAACATCCGTCCAGGAGAGAAGGTGAGGATGAAGAGAGTCTGGTAACTGAAGCACCAGATCCAGAGGTGTTGGAGAGGTCAGACATGCAGCCGACCTTGAGGAATGAGATCCGTCCCCGAACCGCAGAGACCGAGCAGCCGGAGAATACTCTGTGCTGTTGTGGACGTGGACTGGGGCAGAGTCAGAGCAAAAGCTGATAGATTCACAGCCCCTGCCCGGGGAACCTTCACCGTATTGAACTGAGTGTGGAAGTCCATCCCCAGATGACAAAACGACTGATAAGGGACCAGGTCCGTCTTCTCCTCATTGACTTTGAACCCTAGCGACGTGAGCAGGCTCAACTGAGTGTTGACATCCAATTCCAGTAAGGCAGCATTGGAATGCCTCTGGTGGATATCATTTAGATATGCTGAAGTAGTCACCCTGGACTGTGTGCGATGCAAGGCTATCACATGCGACTTCAGTCGGGTGAAGGCCCAAGGAGCCAGATTGAGGCCGAAAGGCATGGCCTTGAACTGGTAAACTCGCCTCAGAAAAGCAAACCTGAGATCCTTTTGTGACGTCCAATGAATCGGAACGTGAAAGTGATGGTGGCCCAATGGTCTGAGAATTCTGCTATCCTTCCTCCAACCTGGGATGAATCGAGGTGAGGACTTCATTTCAAGCCCCGACGAGGCCCGCAAGAGGAGAAACCACCTCCTCTGCTGTATGAAGAATCCTGAGCCTTCCCTATAGCCTGCCGATGCTTACCTTTACCCTGTGAGTAAGAAGTAGAAGAGGTGGCAGGAGGATCAGCCCTTTGCTTCGCACAGGAAGCAGAAGGGTACTTGTTAGGCTTTGAACAGCCCCTGCCTCCAACAGAAGGCTGATCAAGCTGATGAAGCAGCAGCTGATCTTTGGAATGACGTAGGATGTCATTCCAGACCGTTGCCACGGAACCATGGAACAGTTGCGGACCTGCCAAAGAAGCAGATGGAAGAGCAGCGCGCTGCCCCTCAGGAAGGGATCGGCCTGTGTCCAGCACAGAGTCCCTTCGAACTAGTTCCAAGATAGCCGTGTCACAGGCATGCATGTGAGTAAGATGCATGAGCGCCTTGGACAACACACGCAAAGGAGCCTATACATCGTCAAACCTATCTGGAGGCAGATAGGCAGCTAAGGCAGAGATGTGATCGGAGAGAGAAAGCATACCCAGCATTTCTCTCGTTAAGCCCAACATGGACTCCAGGGTCGTCATAGGAATGACGGCAGACTTAGGCTGCCCCTCAGGAAGGGAACGGCCTGTGTCCAGCACAGCGTCCCTGCGAACTAGTTCCAAGTTAGCTGTGTTACAGGCATGCTTGTGAGTAAGATGCATGAGCCCCTTGGACAGCACACGCAAAGGATCCTGTACATCATCAAACTTATCTGGGAGCAGATAAGCAGCCATATGTAAGGCAGAGACGATGTGATCTGAGAGAGAAATCATGCCCAGCATCTATCTTGATAAGCCCAACACGGACTCCAGAATCGCCATAGGAATAACGGCTGACTTGGACTTGGAAAGCCCAAGGGAGATGGAGTACTGATCCAAGACCATCAAAGTCTGGCAGACTGATGGATTGACGGAATCGTAGGAATGATAATTAACGCGCTGGAGACAAAAAAGTGTCAACCCTGGTGAAGAACGACGTCTTCATAGCCTTGGAACTCAGCTTAGAGTCCAAGGCTGTAAATGCTTCAACCACCTGTACTGGCACGGTCGAAGACGCCCAGAAGCAGGTTGCTCCACAGGCTGTAGGCGCGTGACTGATGATTGCAGCCTGGTTGACACTGTTGGCTGGTTTGACGGTTTGAGATCCAGAAGGAACCCAAAGTCAAGAGCTGCCCCCAAGTCAGAAGACTGTTGGCTCTCGACATCAGGTAAGTCGGACTCATCCCCTGAGTCAGAAGACGCATAGCCCATCATGGGCAAACCAGCTGATGCCTCCCATGTGTAGGCACACCAGGGGGGATCCGAAAGTGGCCTGTTTCCAATTACGGGAGGGGGCGCCTGGAAACCACTCGCTGCCTCGCTGGAAGCAACGGCAAGGCTCTTGGACAGAACCTGAGTGAGCAAGGAGAAAGCCTCCCTAAGCTCACTGCCCGTGTCGGTTGGTTTGACGTGGGAATGAACCGGCAAAGTGGCTTCACTCCTGACCCTTTTAACCAGCGAAGGGTCTCAATCCTCAAATACACCTGAAGCGGGGCGATGGGTGGCAGCCGAAACATCTAAAGGCAAAGGTGTATAGGGGATGACATACCCCGAGGATCTATATAGTGGGAACTCAAGAGAGTCGCCGTGGATCTCTGAGGGACAGAAGGTCCATGCTGCACAAAAGGCGTTGGTCCCGCAAAACTGGCCGTGTGACCAGGATGATCTCTGATTACTAGAGCTGAGAAGACGTCTCGTCAACATGGCAGACGAAAAAAAGAATTAGTCATTAGCGACGTACATGCACACTGGAAAACGGAAGTCGTGGAGTTGTACTTGGAGGAGAGCGTCCCCAACGGGTCCTACGCCGGTAGCACTAGACCCAGTTTTGGCTTATTTTTTCTTGGTGCTTTGCACCACTTTTCTTTCCCAAATTGCTTGGGAAAGATCAAAACAGAGAGTATATTTTCCGATTTAGGGACTTGCACTGTAGTGCAAGCCTGTAGTAAACAATTGTAGGTAGGTTGATAAGAAATGATGGCTGATTCATTAGGTAAATGGGTAAACCTTTACCAAACTTGAATACAGTGAAAACTAGAAGTCCTGTCATGAAATGCGCACAAATAGCACATTGATATGCGCGTTAATGTACGTGTTATGGCCCAAGTAAAGCTATCAAATTCTGTACATATGGCCTGTGCACAAGCAATGTTTCAGCCAATGGACCTCCGGGTAACCCGGAGGTCCATTGGCAGAAACATTGCATGTGTTTGCTATGAGTAACTAGGAGAACCTGCCGTGCTTTGGATGCCATTTGATATGGCAATTGCGCGCAATTCCAATGTACAATTAAGTCCAGATAAGCGCACTATTCGTGACAGGACTTCTAGTTTTAACTGTAGCAGACAACACTTGCAAAAACATTTCTTGAATAACTGAAAATTTTAATGTTTTTGACTCAAAAACATAGATTATGATCCCTCAATGGAATGAGCTCAATGAAGCAAAATTCCCCCAAAAATATTAAAAGTTCAAAGATGTTATTTGTAAATTGCCCAGTCTTTCGATTTTGAAAATGGGAGGCACACTGTATACTGCTCACTAACATTTGAAGAGAAGAGCACTATTGTTGAGTCTCGACATAATTCATGGTGTATTAATCACATTACCATGCACGCATTGTTTTATCTGGCCTATTTCCCATGAATAGATTTTAACCCTTTACAGAAAACACGTTACAGTTAAAATTAGAAGTCCTGTCACGAATAGTGCGCTTATCTAGGCTTAATTGCGCGTTGGAATTGCGCGCAATTGCCATATCGAATGGCATCCAAAGCACGGCCGGTTCTCTTGGTTACTCATAGCAAACACATGCAATGTTTCTGCCAATGGACCTCCAGGTTACCTGGAGGTCCATTGGCTGAAACATTGCTTATGCACAGGCCATATCTACAGAATTTGATAGCTTTACTTGGGCCTTAACGCGTACATTAACGCGCATATCAACGTGCTATTTGTGCGCATTTCATGACAGGACTTCTAGTTTTAACTGTATATCCAAACTTTTATTATTTTATTTTTTTTCACCCATTCTTACAAAAATTTAAACAAATCGTATCATGTGATCCCTCATTGGAACGAGCTCATCATTTTATTTGGCCTATTTCCCATGAATAGATTTTAACCCTTTACAGAAAACACGTTATATCCAAACTTTTATTTTTTTATTTTTTTTCACCCATTCTTACAAAAATTTAAACAAATCGTATCATGTGATCCCTCATTGGAACGAGCTCATCAAGCTTGTTCAAATGAGGGGTCACATGATATGGTTTGTGGAATTTTTTTCAAAAAACATATTTTTTTTGGTTTTGTTGAATTTTTTTAATTTGTTCTACTGCACAATTTGGATATAACATGGTTGATGCTGCAGTTAGACAAGGGTTGATCGCTCGCTAGGAGGAACAGAGGCATCCTGTTGTCTACTCGCAAAAAGAGAAAATTGCAGGTTTGATGATGTGCAAGACCAACTGCTCGCATCAAAAATCGAAAGACTGAAATAGCCCCTGTTGGAGTTTGCTGTTGTGGCAGGTGAAGAACAGTTATTTAAGTCTGTATTGTTCTGGATTTCAGATTTGGTTATTCTGTTAGTTGCATTATTCACAAATTTGGATTTATTGGGGCCAAAATAAAATTTAATTACACTGCAGTGCACAGTTTGAGATTCTGGAATACATGGAAACTATAAATAAAATGTTAAATTTCTATACAACTGAAGTTTGTGATGTTTCTTTAATCCTTTACCTAACATGAAAAGCAGACGACACTTGCAAACAAAATTCTTGAATAACTAATTTTTTTCATTTTTTGTCTCAAAAACATAGGTTATGACCCCTCGTTCCAAGGAGGGGTCATAACCTATGTTTTTGAAACAAAAAATGAAAAAATAATGAAAATTAATTGGCGATTTTTGTGAATAGCACTGGGCATTTTTTCCCGTTACGTTGGGTAAGGGTTAATGTAGGGTAATCTATATTTGAGCCACACAGTTGGACTTCCTCCAAATTTACTTGGGGTAGACCCTTTAACGTTTTCAAGGTGCAGCCTTCACACTGCACATTTAAAATATTGATTGGATATCCCACACATTCACTGAACACTCATCCTACTTGGTGAAAGTACATGTATGATGGACTGATCACTTTCCACAGGTGGGCAATGTTTCCATGGACACAATAATATTGGATTTCAAATAGTAATTATAGTGCATGAAATTTATATTCAACCGAGGCGTCAGCCGAGGTTGCATATATGTTTCATGCAGGGAACATGAGACCATGTCCCCTGTCAACAAACAGAATAACGTATATGTCCTGTTCTTACACAAGTAATATTGAATTAGAAAAAAAAAAAAAGATAACACCTTACCGAAATAACGTCTCCTTTCTAATATTCGCTGCACAGCAACAAATTTTAAAATGATTCGAATGAAGCGATTTCAGTTTATGTTACAGTAAATTAATGAAAAGAGACATTATAATCTAATCGGTTTCATAAATAATTACCCATGTTTACATAACTAATCTTTTTGTATGTAATAACGGTACTTTTGTATGTATTTTACTTCAGTTAAATGTATTTGTCTCAGTTGATTTAAAGTGAAAAAAGACATTGCGATGAACCGTTGCTCATGACAACGAGACGCTTTCCTTGACAGTGGACATAAGAATCGCTGACAGTAGACATATGCGTGTGCCCTGCGACTTAAGATAAAATCAAAGAGGCACTGACCAATCACTGCAAGGTATTGCGGTTGGTATCGGGACATACAGTTAAAACTAGAAGTCCTGTCATGAAATGCGCACAAATAGCACGTTCATATGCGCGTTAATGTATGCATTATGGCCCAAGTAAAGCTATCAAATTCTGTACATATGGCCGGTGCACAAGCAATGTTTCAGCCAATGGACCTCCGGGTAACCCGGAGGTCCATTGGCAGAAACATTGCATGTGTTTGCTATGAGTGACCAGGAGAACCTGCCGTGCTTTGGATGCCATTTGATATGGCAATTGCGCGCAATTCCAACGCGCAAGTAAGCCTAGATAAGTGCACTATTCATGACAGGACTTCTAGTTTTAACTGTATGGACATGGATATGCATGGACATATCACTGACCACACATGGATTATGACCAGTCCATAGTGGCTGTACTGTATCATGTCCCTGGAATGGAAAAGCAGTCTTTCTAAGATGTGTACTAGTAATAATGGTAACAGAAAAAAATCCGAGATCAACAACAATAACTTGAATTTAACTATACTAAAATTTAATAACAAAAATATTTAGAGATGAAAAGATACAAAATCTTTTACACTGTTTGGTTTTCAGAAAAAGAAAAACAAAAATACTTATCAATTAGACCAAAATAAAAACAGAAATACTTACAGTTAAAACTAGAAGTCCTGTCACGAATAGTGCGCTTATCTACATGTAGGCTTAACCCTTTACCCAACGTAACGGCCAAAACCGGCCACTGCTATTCTCAAAAAACGCCTATTAATTTTAATTATTTTTTCATTTTTTGTCTCAAAAACATAGGTTATGACCCCTCATTGGAACGAGCTCATCGAGCTCGTTCCAATGAGGGGTCATAACCTATGTTTTTGAGACAAAAAATGAAAAAAAATAGTTATTCAAGAATTTTTTTTGCAAGTGTCGTCTGCTTTTCATGTTAGGTAAAGGGTTAATTGCACGTTGGAATTGCGCGCAATTGCCATATCGAATGGCATCCAAAGCACGGCAGGTTCTCCTGGTTACTCATAGCAAACACATGCAATGTTTCTGCCAATGGACCTCCGGATTACCCGGAGGTCCATTGGCTGAAACATTGCTTGTGCACAGGCCATATGCACAGAGTTTGATAGCTTTACTATGGCCATAACGTGTAGATCAACAGGCTATTTGTGCGCATTTCATGACAGGACTTCTAGTTTTAACTGTATCAATTAGACCAAACAAAAGTTCAATAGAATCCAGTAATCCAGTGATGAAGAAACTTTCCAACTGATATTATAATGTCCAAGAATGTGTCTGTAGAAATAGTATCTAATAAATTGTAATGAAGATTACTTAACCCATTCACATGCACTTGTCGTTCTGCATTTATTACACACCTTCACGTCTATAAAAACAATTATTAGAAGGACGCTCAGCAATTCATTTGACAACTACAGTACGTGGAGAGTGTATTATCACTAAATCACCCACAGAGTGGAGATTCCACCCGATCAATAATTGCAAATTTGTTGCAAAGCATAACCAGCACCAGCAAAGTTTCAGCCAATGGACCTCCGGGTTAAACCCGGAGGTCCATTGGCTGAAACATTGCTTGTGTCTTTTGTCGATATGTACAAAATTGGAAAGTTATAGCTTGGGTGATAACTCCTCTCCGTGGGTGATTTAGTAACAATCCACTCTCCACGTACTGTATCAACAAAAAGAACACATTTTATCACTAATCAAATTTGCATACTCATACTCTTCTTCTTCAGGATATTCATTAGGTATCCCCTTCATATATTGACTCTATTTCTTCTTCGCTGTTTTCGTGCACATTAAACTTGCCATATCTTTCAATTATGTCATTTTATTTAGTTATTTTGCAATCGGTTCAGTTTCAGGTGATCAATCGTCTGCTCAACGATTTCTGTTCAACGCATGTGTGTAGAACAGATTTTCATTTTCCACATGATTCAGTGTTGCTGTAGATGGGGATTTCATAGAACAGGTGTGTAATAAAATTTGATAGCTCCCATTTAGATGGTATCCCCCCATTAGTCAGACACCCCAGTTGTCAGATAGTTTATAATCACAGATTATTTGGTTGAGTGAACAGCTAATCCCTTACTTATCACCTTCAGAATAAAGTGGGATATGCCAATAAGTCAGACAGAAAAGAAACAATTAATTAGTGTTTAGTGATTTATTTCTCCACCAATGTGTTGTGTGACAGAATATATTAAAATTATGAAATAATGACAATAACATGAATAATTACACAAATAAATAGATTTTTGGTGATAAATAAACAATAAAATGAAAAATATGAAGTACAATAAAGAAAACATTTAACCTTGTTTTATAGTAAATAAATAAGAAATCATATTCCATGATAACTCATTTTTATGGTAAATAAATAGAAAACCGTGTTTGATGAAAAAAATATGAAACAAATATTAAAATAAAAAATGTGAGGTACACATCATAAATAAAGGTACAATTTTATAATGACAAATAGAAACATGCACAAAAGAATATTCATATTTACAAACCAATCATCCCATTCTCAACGGTCTTCCAGTTGCATCAAGGAACTCCACTGGAGACTTTGTACCCTGTCCAGGTTGTTCCTTCAGGCAGTTATCAATTTCCCTCTAAACCCATTTCAGGGAGGGTGGAGAAGCACCAAAGTCCATTTGGGCAATTTTGATTTTTGTCTGCTGCCTTTTCAATCGTCTTTAATATATTTATAAATCTGAAGAGTTTAGGATGTCGATGAGGTAGTGATGAATTTAGGCGATTGTGGAATTCTAGATTGTTGTTAGTTCTAGATCCTGAGGTTTCATGATGATTCCACAGAGGGATGGGAAATCTTGCATCATCATCCACTCAGTTAATGACCATATAGTCATTGAAGCTCTCTGCGTGTGGAACAGCTGGTGTTGATTCCATGGCCTCTAACCATGCGTTTTTGTACAGAGTTCGGAGGCAAAAGTGCTAGCCCAACAGCTCTTCTTATCTATTGTCCAACCACAGATTCTTCTCTGTAAGGTCGGGCAAGACCTAAATCTTGAGTTGTGTGCCATAAAGCCTGAACCTAGTGGAAATAGCATCCCTTGACCTCTGATAATGGAAATTCTCTTTCCACAGCACGGATGGCAGATATTTCAAAATCCAGCTGGATGCTGACAGTTGACAGAGGTCTACTTAGAAGTTAGTCAATAAACAGTCAAACATCGTTTTTATAATAAAATAAAAAAAAAAACAAAAGCAAACTGTTTGGAAAAAAATATTTTGTTTTAACATTTTAGGTCAAAGTTATCAGTGTTATTACACAATCTATGTGAGATTTTTGTTTTGATTATTTTTTAGAAGATAATTACGTGGTATTTTTATTATTTGTCAACCTTGAAAAGGACAAAAGCAGTACCAAACAAAATGTTGAAAATAAATTTTATTCAAGTTGTACACATCTTGGTTATTCCATTTTCAACAATAGGTAATCATCTATTTTAACTTCAGCTAATCCCTAATTAACTGTATGACAACTGGGGTGTATGACAATTGGGTGTCTGACTAATGGGGGTAAACCATTTAGATATTACCCCAAAACCATGTGTGAAATCTGAAACTGGTGAGATGAGAGATATGACCTTTAAAGTGTGCTAAAGGAATTATGGACGGACAGATCACAACCCACCGCAATAGCTCATACTTGACATTGTCTAGTTGAGCTAAACAAGGGTTTTTTCTGAAGGTAATTATAGGGCTGCACAATACTCAAAACTGAATACCGGTATCGGTATTCAATAAAATACCACAGTATACCAGTATATCAAAAACTATGCAGATATATGAACACAAGTACCACAATCGAGACTAGGTGCATCACAGTCGGAACAAATTATCACGAAACAAATTATCACGCCTTAATGATGCAGTTCGAAAAACCGTTATCCAACGCAGATGATATCAAATTTTTTTATTTTCAAAATTAGTTTATCAGATTATCAGATTTTAACCAAAGATTTCAACAAAACTATATCATGTGACCCCCTCATTGGAACGAGCTCAACAAGCTCGTTCCAATGAGGGGTCACATGACATAGTTTTGTTGAAACTTTTGAAAAAATTTTCAGCTGCTGAATTTGTATGTTACGAGAGCTCAAGCAGACAATTCCTTGGACAGAGGAATAATATTATTCATTCGGAGCTACAGTTAAAAAACTCAAGACATCTTGAAAATTAAATTGAGGGTAAGTAAATAAGTAAATAATGACGATACACCGATATTTTTGTAATTACACCGGTATTCAATCGATATTGGTATATATCGGTTTATCGATATACCGTGCAGCCCTAGGTTATTATACCTCCCACTGCAGTACTGGACCGATGAAGCATAAATGAATTAATGAAAAAGATTGAGTTAGAGATGCATACAGTTAAAACTAGAAGTCCTGTCACGAATAGTGCGCTTATCTAGGCTTAATTGCGCGTTGGAGTTGCGCGCAATTGCCATATCGAATGACATCCAAAGCACGGCAGGTTCTCCTGGTTACTCATAGTAAACACATGCAATGTTTCTGCCAATGGACCTCCGGGTTACCCGGAGGTCCATTGGCTGAAACATTGCTTGTGCACAGGCCATATGTACAGAATTTGATAGCTTTACTTGGGCCATAACGCGTACATTAACGTGCATATCAACGTGCTATTTGTGCGCATTTCATGACAGGGCTTCTAGTTTTAACTCTAGGGTGTGTGTGGGAAAGGAATTGTTGACAATATATGCCAAATCCAAGATGACCACTGGTGGCCATTTTTTCAACGAAATTCAGAAACATTTGATACTTCCCATCTAGACATTACACCAAAGCTACATATGAAATTTGAAAAAGATCAGGTAAGAGATGCAGCCTGTAGGGTGTGCTAATGGAATTATTGACAATTTATATGCCAAATCCTAGATGGCCGCTGGTGGCCATATTTTTTCAATGAAATTCGGAAAACTTTGATAGCTCCCATCTAGACATTACCCAAAAGCCATGGATGATATTTGAAACTGATTGAGTGAAAAATGCAGCCTGTAGGGAGTGCTAAAGGAATTGTGGCCGGACATAGGAAGGATTGTACAAACAGATGCATGGACAAACATAGAGTGATGACGGATCACAACCCACCCCAATAGCTCATACTTGACATTGCCAAGTTGAGCCAATTAGAGATCAGAAACTAGGAATATTTGTAGGATGAAGGTCACTATGACCTTGATCTGAAATGTAAAGACCTAAAAATAAAGAGGGGTCTTCCTCTCAGCATTCCAACCCATATATCAAGTATGGTTTCAATTGGCTTAGCAGAATTTTAATTAGAGAGCAGAAACCAACTCCTTGCAAATTTCAGTGCTCAAAATAAAGGAATTTAAAGGCCTGGACATTCAATTTCTCTACACTTTATCATGTGGATTTTGTCTTATGGAACTTTCTTTGCTATGGGGGCTCTCTCCTATGATGCCTTTTTACTATGGGGGTGGGGGGTTGTCCTATGGGACTTTTGTCCTATGGGGCTTTTGTCTGTGTCCCATTTTTACCAGGTGGAGTGGTAGTGTTTTTGTTGTGTAAGCAGACAATATGAACTCTGCTTCTGACAACCCTATCATGATAGTAGTTCTGTTGTTAGAGTAATCACTTAGAACAATGTGTGACAGGTAGTCTAAAATGAATGATTTTATAAACACCAAATCTTTATTCTTCAGTGTAAAAGTGATGGGAAGTGTGATAAGATTAAAAAAATAAATTAGTTTTCTATTCTGCTGATTATAAGTCACTGGCTATTGTTTTTATATCTGTTTCGCCTGCTGTTTGGTGACTTCAGTATTAAATATTGTTCAAGTAGCTGTATAGTACCTCCTTAAATAAGTTGTAGGATACAGTAACATTGGACTGTATAGTACCTCCTTAAATAAGTTGTAGGATACAGTAACATTGGACTGTGGCGTTCCTACAACTTATTTAAGGAAGCACTGTACAGTTACTTGTGAAACGATATGACTCAGACTGTAGGATAACTGTAATAAATATATCTACTTTGTTATACAGTATGTGGAGAGTGGATTGTAAATAAATCACCCACAGAGTGGAGTTATCACCCAAGCTATAACTTTCAGATTTTGTACATATCGACAAAAAACACAAGCAATGTTTTAGCCAATGGACCTCCGGGTTAAACCGGAGGTCCATTGGATGAAACTTTGCTTGTGCTGATTATGCTTTGCAACAAATTTGCTACCGGTATTATTGCTTGGGTGGAATCTCCACTCTGTGGATGATTTAGTGATAATACACTCTCCACGTACTGTACTTTGTATTTTTTTTGGTGGTTGTTCATTTTATACCCATTGTAATTTCTATTCCACTCCAAGTCATCCATATTTCCACTCTGTGACAAAGTGTTGGCTGTTTCTGTTGCCTCCACTCCAATCCGTCACAGTTCTAGAATATTTGGAGGCTGAAACATCTCAGACTGAAGTTTAGGCCGAAATGTCTCAACGCTGAAACGTCCCATTACCAGTAATGGAAATACATGTCAGTAGGCCTACAGAAAAACTGCATTGACAAGGTATTTGATGCACAAATTGCAGTCCCCTAGTAGGTCCTTCATGTACATGTGATTTACACTTTTCCCAATTTATGTTAAGATCATTTTCTCATTGTGCTGCCTCAAAACTGCCGATTTACTAGTATTGCGTAGCCGTAGAGAAGCTGAAATTGAAAAAACAAGTGTTTGACCACCGAGGTGGTATTAGTCCCCTACGGCGCTTTTGTGACATAAGGTGTTTTTGTCACAAAAGACACTAGAGTATATAAGCATCTTGGATTTTAAAAAAAAAATATTGAGCGTGCATAATCCCCTCACAACCCTTTATCCCTGAACAATATATGAAAGGCGTAGCTTGAACCATGTTGGAGGGAGGGGTGGTAACATAAAATAGAGAAAAAAGCTTAAAAAAACACAACAAAAATGGCTGCCATTCTGCCATCTTGGATTTTGAAAAAAAAATATTGACTGTGCATCATCCCCTCAGAACCATTATCCATGTACCAAATATGAAAGGTGTAGCTTGAAGCATATTAGAGGGAGAGGTGGTAAAAACAGACAGACAGACAGATGGACAGACAGACAGATGTTAGATTTTGAAAAAAAATATTGAGCGTGCATAATCCCCTCACAACATCCTTATTCCATGTACTATATATGAAAAGTGCAGCTTGAACCATGTTGGAGGGAGTAGTGGTAACATAAAATAGAGAAAAAAGCTTAAAAAACACAACAGAGATGGTTGCCATGGCGCCATCTTGAATTTTGGAAAAAAAATATTGAACGTGCAACATCCCATTACAACCCTCTATCCATGTGCTAGATATAAAAAGTGTAGCTTGAACCATGTTGGAGTGAGGGGTGGTAACATAAAATAGAGAAAAAAAGCTTAAAAAACACAACAAAAATGGCCGCCATTCCGCCATCTTGGATTTTGAAAAAAAAATTTTCAGCGTGCATCATCCCCTCAGAACCATTTATCTATATACATGTACCAAATATGAAAGGTGTAGCTTGAACCATGTTGGTGGGAGGGGTGGTAACATCAAAATAGAGAAAAAAAGCTTAAAAAACACAACAAAAATGGCCGCCATTTCGCCATCTTGGATTTTGAAAAAAAAAATTTGAGCGTGCATCATCCGCTCAGAACCATTTATCCATGTACCAAATATGAAAGACGTAGCTTGAACCATGTTGGTGGGAGGGGTGGTAACATCAAAATAGAGAAAAAAAGCTTAAAAAACACAACAAAAATGGCCACCATTCCGCCATCTTGGATTTTGAAAAAAAAATTTTGAGCGTGCATCATCCCCTCAGAACCATTTATCCATGTACCAAATATGAAAGGTGTAGCTTGAACCATGTTGGTGGGAGGGGTGGTAACATGAAAATAGAGAAAAAAGCTTAAAAAACCACAAAAATGGCCGTCATTCCGCCATCTTGGATTTTGAAAAAAATATTTTGAGCGTGCATCATCCCCTCAGAATCATTTATCCATGTACCAAATATGAAAGGTGTAGTTTGAATCATGTTGGTGGGAGGGGTGGTAACATGAAAAAAAGCTTAAAAAACACAACAAAAATGGCCGCCATCTTGGATTTTGAAAAAAAAATTTTGAGCGTGCATCATCCCCTCAGAACCATTTATCCATGTACCAAATATGAAAGGTGTAGCTTAAAGCATGTTGGAGGGAGAGGTGGTAACATAAAAAACAGATGGACGGACGGATGGAAGGACGGACGGATGGACAGACAGACCAGACCAGACAGACGGACGGAGTGCAATCCTATAGTCCCCTTACGGTTCCCGTAGAGAAAAAAAGCTTAAAAAACACAACAAAAATGGCCGCCATTCCACCATCTTGGATTTCGAAAAAAAAAATTTTGAGCGTGCATCATCCCCTCAGAACCATTTATTCATGTACCAAATATGAAAGGTGTAGCTTGAATCATGTTGGTGGGAGGGGTGGTAACATGAAAATAGAGAAAAAAAGCTTAAAAAACACAACAAAAATGGCCGCCATTCCGCCATCTTGGATTTTGAAAAAAAAATTTTGAGCATGCATCATCCCCTCAGAACCATTTATCCATGTACCAAATATGAAAGGTGTAGCTTAAAGCATGTTGGAGGGAGAGGTGGTAACATAAAAAACAGACAGACAGACAGACAGACGGACGGAGTGCAATCCTATAGTCCCCTTACGGTTCCCATAGGGGACTAAAACCCCCAGAATTTGCTGTTATGTAAAGGCTATAGGTGAATCTACATTGTGCAGTTGGCCTATCCTACAGTTAAAACTAGAAGTCCTGTCATGAAATGCGCACAAATAGCACGTCGATATGCGCGTTAATGTACGCGTTATGGCCCAAGTAAAGCTATCAAATTCTGTACATATGGCCTGTGCACAAGCAATGTTTCAGCCAATGGACCTCCGGGTAACCCGGAGGTCCATTGGCAGAAACATTGCATGTGTTTGCTATGAGTAACCAGAAGAACCTGAAGTGCTTTGGATGCCATTCGATATGGCAATTGCACACAATTCCAATGCGCAATTAAGCCTAGATAAGCGCACTATTGGTGACAGGACTTCTAGTTTTAACTGTATTCCAGGACTTCTAGTTTTAACTGTATTTCAATCAAATTCCGGATGCCAATGAAAACATAACAGGATAAGACTGTTATTTCTGGTTTTAATATGTGTCCAAATTAGGACAAAATGGAGTGCCCAAGATAAAGGAATTTAAAGGCCTGGACATCCAATTTCTCTACACTTGCCCCCCCCCCCCCCCCCCCCCCCCCCCACACACACACACATTGTCATCACAAGTAAACAACATATACACATGTGGATTTCCATTTTGCAAGAGAATTTACACTTGTAATGTAAATTAAACAAATATTTTTGTATCCATTCAGCACACACTTGTTAAGATAACCAATCAGTTTATTTTTTTAAAATACATGTAACCCGGAACTGTCGTGAGTGACTGGGTGAGTGACATGTCATTACTGACAGTGACATATTGTCGTGACAGTGCACTGACAAATTCAGACAATGTATTTTGAAATTTTAATTTGTATGCATATCTTGAGTTCTTCTTGTATGCCTACTCCAGTTTGACAGAACATATGGGAAGGCTGGGTGGGGTAATACGGGGTATAGAGATACAGGAAAAAATTACAGTTTCCTTGAAAATTAAAGTGGGGCACCTGTTACCAAAGCCGCCTTACCTGTTCACCAAAACTCAAGTAGAAAGTGAAGTTTGGAATTCTAAAATCTATTTTTAGGTTCATAGAACTTTCCGGGATGTCGTTAAACTTTATGGTTTCTCTCATTGTCATTATTTCTTAATAATTAAATAACATCTGAAACTCACATGCTAATCATCATAAACTGCTTTATGAATGAAAAAGAATACCCTTTTTCAAAATCGATTGTCGTCGCTACAAGAAATTTAAAAGCTTTGCGACACATCATAAAACAGAGACGCGAGTTATCTCCCGTTTTTATACATGCTTTCGACGACGAATTTTGCTGTCAAATGCATCGTCGAATAACCTTCAAGATTTCGGCAGAGTAATTACATTCAAGATGCTGAAATTCCGTGCAACATTCGCTGTTCACCGTCACGTCAAGAAATGCAGATTTTTAAAACAGAGAAATCATAAGGTTGAACAGAATTTTATATAATTTGTAAATAACAAAAACGGATTGGGCCGCCTTGTCCAAGGCTTGGCTTGGCTGATTATCAAGAATACTACTCCTACTCGGACCTTGTCCTTGGCCGATTGGGACCTGAGTCCCTGACCGAATGGGATCTGGGTGGTTTGGACCCTATTTTTGGGTTGATAAGGACCTTCTGTCTGGCTGATTCGGACCCTTGGTCTGGGGACACACTAAAAAGTGTAGCCCGAGCCCGAGCTGAGAATATGGTGTAGCTGAGAAATAAAGTTTCGTTTTCTTTCTTATTTATCGTTAGATTTCAGTTATTTTTGGTATATAAATCACTGGTAGCCAAATGAATCTAGACAAAGTGAAATGGGTATTTTTAAACGTCTATTTCGTGAAATATACGGAAAAATTACTCCGAGAGACACTAAAAAGTGTCGCCGAGAATCTGGTGTAGCCGAGTAATAAAGTGTCGTTTTCTCGTTTGTCAATTAATTTCAATAATTTTTGGTATATGTATTAGTGATAGACAAGCGAATCCAGACAATGTGAAATGGATATTTTAAACAGTATATTTTGAGAGAAATACGAAAAAATAACTCCGAGAGACACTGACAAGTGTAGCTGAATTTCCGAGCCAGTTAATTAACTGGATCGGCTCCAATATACACTTGAAAGTGTATCTGGATTGCGAAGCTAGTTAATTAACAGAGGCGAAATGTAATTTAACATATGATACATGTAATAGAACATTTTATAAACATTTTTACAATTTTTTACAAATGTATCCGGCATTCTTGGTAAAAGGTAATACATAATAATAAAACATTTCATAAATGACATTTTTACAAATGTAATCACCATTAGCACAAGTGATATTTGCACACTTATAATGCACCCAATATTCACAGTTTTCCTCACTACATTCAACCATATTATCAAATAAATTTGGCATTCTTCACAATCCAAGTCCAATTCATATGTCATTTTATGCTACCACCGCCACCCCTCGTCCCCTTCCCAGTGAACATTTTTACCCACATATACTGATCACAAAGAGCGTCTTTTGTATAATATCTTCAAACTAAAAACAAAAAACAGAATAGCCATGAAGAATAATCACCAAGACTATTGTTATGATGCTGTTGTTAGGATTACTGTTAATCGCCTTTGTTGTGAAAATAATGTCAACATACTGGTTAATTAACCGGCTCGGCAATTCAGCTACACTTGTTTGTGTCTCTCGGAGTTATTTTTTTCGTATTTCTCATAAAATATACTGTTTAAAATATCCCTTTCTTTTTTATCTGGATTCGCCTGGCTATCACTAATATATATACCAAAAATTATAAAAATTGAGCGATAAACAAACGAGAAAACGACACTTTATTACTCGGCTACACCAGATTCTCGACTACACTTTTTAGTGTCTCTCGGAGCAATTTTATCGTATATTTCACGAAATAGACGTTTAAAAATACCCATTTCACTTTGTCTAGATTCATTTGGCTACCAGTGATTTATATACCAAAAATAACTGAAATCTAACGATAAATAAGAAAGAAAGTCTGGTATTCTTTGATTTTATCGTATATTTCACTAAAAAAAACACTCATGCACTTTGTCTAGATTCATTTGTCTACAAATGATTTATATACCACAAATAACTGAAATCTAACGATAAATAAGAAAGAAAACAAAACTTTATTTCTCAGCTACACCATATTCTCAGCTCGGGCTCGGGCTACACTTTTTAGTGTGTCCCTTGGTCTGGCCGATTCAGACCCCTTTACTCAAGCAGACTCCTTGCATCTGTATCTGTATTTGTACGGTGTAGGGCCGTTTGGCGTAAAGACATCGGGTGGGGAGCCGTTAGTGGCTTTTCGAGAGGGCAGATTGAAAGCCCTCCGCTGTCTGCGCATGCACTATATTGTTGCCTGAGTGGTTCCAATCAGCGGCGGTGCGGATAAAAAATGAGTTCCGGTATTCTATGGTTTTAGCAGTTCCGACTTTATAAGCTCTGGTATTCTTTGATGTGTGTCTATCATCGATGTTTTGAGTGACACAATCAGTATATGATTTGCTTCTAATTTGCCTTCTGTTATGCTTTTGGAGGAATTTATCTGGGGGATGGCTGGCACTGACCCCTCAATAATCTTGTAGAATTGGGTGAGCCTTTTGTGTCTGCATCTAATCTCGAGGGTATCTAATTCCAGTTTGCTAAGCATTTTTGTGGAGGTGCCCTCATCTCTTGAGTGATAGTCACCTGTGATGAACCTGGCAGCTTTTCTTTGCACCCGTTCCAGTTCATCAATATCCTTTTGTAGGTAAGGCATGTATAAACTGTTAAGTATCAAGTTAACGCTGTATTACCAATACGCAGTTGTTCTACTCAACACATGTTTTCCCACGTGAATTTTGTATACACAACGAATCCCATTATGCAATATTGCAGACTTTCAAATCCCATTATGCAGCCTTCTCTCTTCAAAAACATCAATTGCCCGTCTTGACTGAGATGAAATCAACGCAGGGATCAGCTAAGAGAGCGAAGTGAAGTTGGCATTATCTTCACATTTGCCCCACTCACTTCGCCTAATTTCTATGTTTGAGCAAAATCAAAGTAAAAAACGAACCTCTATAGTTGAAATTAGGAGAGTTACATGTATTGTGAAAACAATGGAGTGAGTGAATTACCAATAAAAGTGATTCGTATATCACGACTTACTTCATTAATAGTTATCAAAGACACAAGAAATATGATTTGTGTTCCTTTTATTTCACTGTCATTTGAAGCAGGAACCATTAAGAAACAGGGGGCAGTCTATTTTGAAGCGATGTGATAATTACCGGAATAAACACAACAATTGCATATTATCCACCAAAACCAGGGTGAGAATTTAGCGACTCCTTAAAAAATGAAGAAATGTTGATTTTTACTAAAATGTAGCTTTTCTTGTAAATGTTTGCATCTTGACAAGGCCCCAATCTCACTGACAGAACAAGGCAGATCCCACCAGTGGTGGAGCCATGGGTTGAAACCCTGGGGGACCATGCTGGTGAAGAGTTGGTGGGGGGGGGGGGGGGAATCTCAGGGCTGAGGGTACTGTACTTGTACTGAGGGCAGGAAATCAAAAGAATCTTTTCAAATTTGGGGATGGGAGGAGCAAGTGGGATTGGGGGGGGGGGGGGGGGGGGGGGGGACTGGTCTCCCTAGATACCCCATGGCTCCACTGCTCTAACCCACTACAGTAGCCCACCACAATATGTCCATTTGCTGAGAGTGGTGAACACTGAGTAACCTTGGTGACTCAACACGCTATATGAACCTCATGACTTAAATGACTAATACAGACACATTTTATGTATACATTACCCTCTCAAATGTGGATTTCTACAATATATTTTGAAAAACCGAACCGAAAACCGAGTTTTTGTACAAAACCAAAACCAAACCGAAATTCAAATTTCAAAACCACCCAGCCCTACAGTGGAAGCAATTTCTAACTGTAGGAGGGCCTCCTCTTTGTTGAATTATGCAGCGAAGTGGAGGGTTTTCTTCTGTTGGTGTATGGATCAGTCAATAGACATTTATGATCCGTCTGTTCCGCAGATAATGAGATTGCCATTTTCCTGGTCTACCTGTTTGACAAACTCAAACTGTAGGCCGTCACTATTAAGGGCTATAGGTCTGTGTTATCAGACACTCACGCTCCTCATGATAACTTGGCTATTGGATCAGATACTTCCTTATCCAAGCTTGTTAGAAATTTCTCTATTAATAGACCTAGAACCCTCAGATTAATTCCTAAATGGAATTTAGCTTGGGTTCTGCTGAAGATTCAAGAAGCTCTGTTTGAGCCGTTAGACGATGTAGAGTTTAAATTCTTGACCTACAAAACAGCCTTTCTCTTAGCCTTTGTATCTACCAGAAGTGTGAGTGAACTTCATGCATTATCTGTTGATGATTCCCATTATCGTAGTGTGGGTAATACTGTTACCCTCACTACAGGAGTGGGATTCTTTGCTAAGAATCAGATTCCGGATAAGCGGCTGGAGCCTATTGTCATTAAGGCTTTATCGTCCTCAGATAACCGTAGACCTTTGCTGTGTCCAGTTAGAGCAATGCGCATTTATACAGTTAAAACTAGAAGTCCTGTCAAGAAATGCGCACAAATAGCACGTTGATATGCACATTAATGTACGCGTTATAGCCCAAGTAAAGCTATCAAATTCTGTGCATATGGCCTGTGCACAAGCAATGTTTAAGCCAATGGACCTCCGGGTAACCCGGAGGTCCATTGTCAGAAACATTGCATGTGTTTGCTATGAGTAACCAAGAGAACCTGCCGTGCTTTGGATGCCATTCGATAATGCAATTGCGCGTAATTCCAACGCGCAATTAAGCCTAGATAAGCATACTATTCGTGACAGGACTTCTAGTTTTAACTGTAAACGTCGATGGAGTTTTATTAGAAATGGAAGAAAAAGATTCTTTGTTTCCTTGATTCCTAACAGAAAGGATATATCTGTTCATTTTATCGCTAGATGGATTCAGCTGGCAATACGTATTGCCTAGGAAAGTCTAACTTCGGCTCTTGAAACGTTCTGTCAACAAGATTTCAGCTCATAAATTTAGTTATTTAGAGCACTGTCTGCTTCTTGGGCTTATTCTAACAGTATAGCCATTACTGATCTTGTGAAGGCTGCCTACTGGACACAGCCCTCTTCATTTACCAAGTTTTACCTTAGAAATTTAGAGTCTATCTCTGGTGACCTTAGATCTTTAGGTCCTCTTTCTGTTGCTCAGAATGTCGTCCATTAATCTTACATCTAGAAGATGACTTTGGCAATCTGCTCGAGCACTGACGCCGTTCTGCTGATCTCTTCTTTCTGAGGAATTTTCCTTCAGAACAAGGGAAGGAGGGGAGTTCCCTTATGTTAGCAAGGGAATACCTCCTTGTGAAACAATAACTATGTCTCATTTATGTACTGTTTTTAAAGTGTAGCTCATTGTGAAGCATTTGTATATGTCACATGTCAAATGAGCACTTCTATACAAAAGCTTCTCATTCTCTGGACTAGGTTTATAATTGGTTTCCTTCACCAAATTAGCATAAGTGGTTATGCTGGCATTAAATGAAGAAATTATGTAATTCTTAATTACATTGTTGGTGTTATGTCATTCCCTTTTTTTTATAAGAGAAAGACATATGTAATTCCTCTGTCTTCTCCTATTCTCTTGTAGGAGCTATTCTTTATCGAAGTAATCGAGAGAATGGATTTTACTCCAAGTCCTAGGCCCTCCATCCTTTTTACTACTGGTATTCAGCTGAGTCTGAGCCATTGGTTGTAGTATAAAAATATTATAAATTTATTTTTTATACTTACCAATGGCCCAGACAGGGATGCCCCCCCCCCCCCCCCCCCCCCCCCCCCCATGAGTGGGCACTTATACCTCCCAGCTGATTATAACATTTAGCAGGCACTATAGAAAGAATGATGCTTGGCGCCAATTTCGGTACCTTCCTGGTTACCACACGTGCAGTAAACAAAAATATGGAGGACCAGATAGGACTTAAATTTTTCGGTTTTGTATGCAAATTTTAAGGATTGGGTGGTTCAAAATTTGTGTTTGGCCCTGAATTTTATCGAGTTTGCCCCAACTAAGTCTGGGCCATTGGTAAGTATAAAAAATATTCAAATTACTTTAAATTTAAAATTTTTCTTTTATTGGTATTTGTAACTGAAATCTAAAGAGCATAACTAAAAGTGCAAATCCAAATTAAAGGAGTTTATATAATGATGCACTTTCTACATATTCTGCGAGTGAAAAGACAGCAAAAAGCCTCAAAATCCATCACAATATGCAAGAAAATAAAAAAAAATAAAACCCTCTGCCGTGATTGCCTGAGAATCAGTTAATTTTTTTGTGTAACCTCAATTATTTTTATAAGTCGGGGTGCATATAGTGATTGAAGTGTGCATGTGTCCGTCCGTGTGTGTGTGTGTGTGTGTGTGTGTGTGTCTGAGCCAATAACTTGAAAACTATAAGGGCCACAGTCATCAAACTTCACACAATTATAAAGGACCATGGGAGGATGTGTCACACACCATAGTCAGGTTCGTACCTTCAAGGTCAAGGTCACATTTCAAGGTCACACTAAAAATCCGTCAATATTCGTGTCTCAGCCATAACTCAGAAACGAATCATAGTACAACTGTTAAACTTTTTACAAATGTTAAGGACAGTCAGAAGGTATGTCGCGTATAATAGTTTCCGCTGCATCTGCAAGGTGAAGGTCACAATTGACCTTCATATGTTCAGGGTCACAAATCGTGTCTCAAGCATAACTCCAAAACTATTAGGGCTACAATCATCTAACTTCGCTCAATTATAAAGGAGATCGGGTGGATGTGTCACACACCACAGCCAGGTCTGTAAGGTCAAGGTCACATTTCAAGGTCACACTGAAAATCATAAATATTTGTGTCGCAGCCATAACTCAGAAACAAACCAAAGTACAAATATTAAACTTTTTACAAATTTTTTTGTTTGATGGAGGTCAAGGTCTCAGATCAAGGCCATTGCCACGTAGGGGGGCATAGTCACCTCCGAGTGAATCTCTTGTCTTTCTTCAAATTTAAAACAAAACTCTTACGCAACCATATCATTTGACTCCCTTATTGAAATGACATCTTATGGCTGATTCATAATGTCAAATTTTAATGGCATTCTTTTCTTATATTGCAGATAAGCCATATTCCTGTTGTTTTCTATTCAGCTAGAAGAGTTGGGGTAAGTATTTGAAGTGGGTGTATCTCATTATACATTGACAGCAAGAAATCAGATAGAAATATTTCTTTGAGGGGAAAATGCTCCTATTCATACATGTACATTCACATGTACAGTTAAAACTAGAAGTCCTGTCATGAAATGCGCACAAATGACACGTTGATATGCGTGTTAATGTACGCGTTATGGCCCAAGCAAAGCTATCACATTCTGTACATATGGCCTGTGCACAAGCAATGTTTCAGCCAATGGACCTCCGGGTAACCCGGAGGTCCATTGGCGGAAACATTGCATGAGTTTGCTATGAGTAACCAGGAGAACCTGCCGTGCTTTGGATCTCATTCGATATGGCAATTGCGCGCAATTCCAACGCGCAATTAAGCTTAGATAAGTGCATTATTCGTGACAGGACTTCTAGTTTTAACTATATATAGTGAGTCCAATTTAATTTGTTATTGCCTTGAACAACCATGTTATTTGCATTCAACTTTCAAACACTGAAAGGGAGATGACTCACATAAGCTCCAAGCTTCCTGTCAAATTCCTCCTTTACTTAACAATTTGTTTAGTGTTAAATATATGTTATATCGTGAGCTACTGTGCCTTGTACTGTTACTTTGTGTTGGTGTTGTTCTTTCTATAATGTATAGCATATTCTTTGAATAAATATTGTTTAAATTAAACACGAACCATATTTTTATACTGTACCAATGACCCAGACTTAGCTGGTGCTAACTCTAACAAAACCAGGGCCAAACACAAATTTTGCCCCCCAATCCCCAAAATTTGCATCCAAAACAAAAAGAAATCATGTCCTAAAGGACCTCCATACTACGCCTCTACTGCGCATGCGCAGTGACGCAGACGTCCCGAAATTGGCGCCAATTATCATTCTCTGTTTGGCCCTTCATCAGTCAACATCTCACTGATCTTTGTGCTTGTAAATCTCAGTTTAAAGGATGCCAGACACGTAATTTTTGGAGAAAATGTGATTCTAAGGAGGATAGAAGGCTGTACTTAAAATGTTTTGATGAAATTATGTTAAGTTGCCTATTTTCGAGGCATGGGCCTCTTGTTGTCATTCTTGCTAATTGTTGCACTGCTTATTCAGTGTTTCCTCTCCCCTAGCCTTCTAAAGTCCCCCCTTGCAATTCTCCCATGCTTTTGGCATATTTTTGAGAAATTTCATTTCTAAATTTTCCTGGGAGAGTTGCTTGGTTACAGAATGTTTTCTGTTATTTTCCCCATAGTTACGTTTTCACCCATGGGTGTATAACGTTTGTGTTCTGCATCTTCCATCTGATGTTCTACAGATTCTCCCCTGGGAGTCTCTGTTTTGCATCAGATAGAGTGTAATTGATGACTGATTCCGGGCCAGTTTTGTCAGTGCCTGGAGTCATGTTTTCTGGTGTTTTTACACTGTTTGTTTTCATTGGCAACAGCCTTTTTTGAGGGGGGCTGTTTGCCTTTGCTGTAGTTTATCTCACTATAAGATACATTTATATTATCCGAAAGTGTCTCATTAATTATTTAATATAAACTTAAAATTTTTTACCACACTTTGCCATCGGATCCATCGGGGCTCAACGTTACTTTTCAGCAACTTGGGCTTCGCTAAAAAAATATTTTTTCAAAATTATTTTGTTTTGCAATTGTTTTTTCATTTATTAATGGATCATGTTATTATGTATCTTTGTGTCAGGGGTTTTTGCGAGTAACTAGGACTTATTGTTGTTCTTTCACAATGAAGGGACGTTGTTCAAATTGTAATAGGAAGAAATCTTCCTCTGACTTTCATGATCATTGTATTAATTGTAGTCAGTGTTCTCGCATTAATCCCTGTCCTATATGTGAACATTGGGATGAGAAACATTGGAAACGTGTGTCACGATATGTTGTTTCTGGAGAAAGTGCGATGCCGGCTCTTTCTCCGCAAGGTCACTCTACTCTCTCAGTTTCCATTTCAGAGGAACCAGAACAGGGTGATGTTTCCATGTTATCTTCTTCAAGTGTGCGTCCGTCATCGCAAATGAATTCAGAGCTAGCGGCAAAAGTGCTCATGGAGATTAGACAAATGTTGTCCGCTAGCTCGCCCGGTGTAGCGTCCATTCACCGAATGGTTCGGCAGCCGGGTTCGTCCGATGCGGTCCAAGAGGAAATTTTGGGTGATGCGAGCACTATAAACATAATAGATGCACACCCAGTGACGGCGGATAGTAAGCGAGAACGGAGGAAGCCTTTGAGTCCGGTTTCTAGCTCGTCCAGGTCCAGTCGGGCCGCGAGCGAGAGAGGCCCCTCTCTCGTACAACAACATCTGGGACCAGATGTTGTGGTACAAAATGTGTCTTTAGCGGAGCATACGTCCGTCACTTGGGGCGCTCCGTTGTATAAGCAGTCCGCAGAGACTGTTAAGGCTTCCTCTTCTCGTCAGCGCACACGACCGCACCTTGGCTGCGTGACCGCCGATATATTACCAGCTTCGCCGATCAAGGATTCTTCGGCGACCAGGTCACACCATCCGGCAGCCAGGGATTCGAGACCGATGGACTCCGGACGTTCGCATAGGAAAAGTATGCGGGAGCCATCTGATGCGGAGCTGCCCTCGGCGAAGCAGCGAAAGACTGCGCCTCCGCAGGTCTCGACGCCGGACATTCTTGTGCAGATAGCACAGCTTATCGCAGCATCCCAGCAGCCGACAGAAACGGTGTCGGATCGAGAATTATCCGACGGCGCTGGGTCGGTACGCTCCGCCGAAGCATCGGGGGCGGACGACCGGGAACATCATGAGGTCCGACCGGATGGTGAAAGGGGTACGGATGACTTGGAGCTATCCCTTTCGGAACAACATAAAGCTGCCGTGGACTTCATCCGGCACTTTCTCCCTCAAGTTGTTCCGTCGGGCCAGATGCTGCGCTTCCGGACAAGAGAATTATAGCGTCATTGGACTCTGAATTTTTGAGCGATTCAGGGACATCGCTCCCGAGTTTCCGTCGCAGTCCAATAATGTTGCAAGAACATTTGAATTATTGAACGACGCTATATTTAAACTTGCTTCCAGGACGGGGAAAGCAGGTTTCTTGTCCGCTAATACTCTCAACCTGCCTTTCATTAATGCAAGGAATAAATTCGATACGGCAGGACAGGGTATACCGAGAGTTCCTCTGCGTATGGACGACGAGGCGGAAGACTTAGAGCTATCATTACCGTCGTCAGCTTCTATTCCAACCGCGGTGTTGGAAACAGCTATTGCGTCTAACAGAGCCAATTTAGATGCCTTATCTTACGCAGATCACCTTACTAAGGCGTTATCACTGCGCCTTCAGGGGAAAGAGTTTCAGGATATACAATCCTCTTTAAGACTTCTTTCAAGGGCAGTAGCTTATTCCACGTGTAACTTCGCCCTTTCAGTGGCAAATCTGGAGTTGGTTAGACGTGACGCAGCCCTAGCTACATCCACACTAGTGGATTCTAAGGTGAAGAACTCTCTTAGAGTCGCTTCGGTCTCAGGAGAGCTTCTCTTTGACGGCAAGCTTTCCGCTATTTATGATAAAATTACAAAGAAAGCTAAGGATTCTCTGTTGTTCAAATCTGCTCCTAAGAAGTCGGATACAGCAGACACGAATAAGACAGGCACTTCTGGGTCTAATGCGCCCAAGAGAGGTTCCTATAGAGGTTCCGGTGCGTCCTCTTGGTCTTATTCGAGAGACCGTCAGGATAGCGACTCTCGTTCGGGACGTCCTTCAGGCCGGGACAATCGGTCGGACGCCCCAAGGTCGACGGGGCGAGGTGCGGGTCGTGGAAGACGTGGTTTCTCCTACCGCAGGCCTCGCAGGTCCAGGAGGTGATGGCTTAAACCTCTATCACGTTCCGGTTGGCGGAAGGTTGTCGAGCTTTTCACAAGAATGGGCGTTGATTACGGACGACCCTTGGGTGAGAGGAGTGACTTCAGAAGGTCTAAAGATATCCTTCAAACGAAAGCCTCCATTAACTCGAAGTCCAAAGTGGATTCATCTTCCGTCAAATCTGCAGAAAAGAGACGCTCTGTTATCAGAGGTGCAGTCTCTTTTAATGAAGAACGCGGTAGAGGTCTTAGAAAACCAGGAATCTCCGGGATTCTACAGCCATCTGTTTCTGGTTCCGAAACCAGACGGCTCGTTCCGTCCAGTCATAGATTTGAGCTGGATAAACAAGCTGATCGTCGCTCCGAAGTTTTATATGGAGACGATTCGATCGGTCAGAGCGAGTATTCGGGTGAACGATTATGCAACGAGCATAGATCTCAAAGATGCGTACTTTCACGTCATGGTACATCCGACATTCAGAAAGTATCTACGCTTCGCAGTCCTAGGAGTGGTGTATCAATTCCGGGCGATGTGCTTCGAATTGAATCTAGCACCCTGGGCTTTCACTCGGGTAATGAACTCGGTAATGATCTACTTCCGAGCTCATTCGTCTGCGGTAACGTCGGCCTACCTGGACGACATTCTTCAGAGGTACGGCAACGAGTTAACGCTTCAGAACGATGTTCAGAATCTTCTTCTATTGCTCCGACGTCTCAGTTTTATAGTAAACGAGGAGAAGTCGGATCTGGTGCTGTCCAAGTCATTCACTCATCTGGGAATGAGCTTCGAGACGCACAACAATCTCGTTCGTCTGCCGTTAACCAGAGCGAAATTAGTCAGTTGTTACGCTCGCTATTGTCTGCACGCAGACAAAGTCACGGTGAGAGAATTTATGAGACTGATAGGTCTGTGCGGAGCCGCCGCGGATCTCATTCCGATGGGGCGGTTACGCACACGTCCTCTTCAAATTTTCCTGACTCAGAATTGGAGTGTGAAAATTCATTCGCTAGATGTAGACGTTCTCTTGTCAGATCAAGTGAAACAAGAGATTCAGACTTGGGCAAACATTCAGTGGTTAACTCGAGGAGTTCCGCTGCAGTTGCCGGATCCGAGTTTTACCGTTATGACGGATGCCAGTCAAACAGGTTGGGGTGCATCATTAATCCCAACGGATTCGAGATGCCAGGGTCTTTGGGATCCGCAATTCCTGTGCAAGCACATAAACATCAAGGAAATGATGTCAATTTGGCTTGCGTTACGTCACTGGATGGACATTATTCACGATGCTCATGTCCAAATCCTATCCGACAATACGACAGTAGTGGCGTATATACGGAATCAGGGAGGCACTCATTCAGTTCCGTTGTTCAATCTAACGGAAAGAATCCTTCTGTTTGCGTTAGAACATCACGTTCTTCTTTCGGTCCGTCACATACCGGGTCGTCTGAATGTGCTAGCAGACTCCCTTTCACGAAAGGGTCGCTTGTTGCCGTCGGAGTGGACTCTCAACAAACAAGTATTCAATCAGATTTGCTACCAATGGGAACGGCCAATGATAGACTTATTTGCGACACATCTCAACAATCAGTTGCAGACGTATGTGTCTCCGTGTCCGGATCCAAGAGCATTTTCAGTAGACGCTCTGTCGATCCCTTGGGACGGAATGATAGGATATGCGTATCCTCCAGCGCCGTTAATTCAACAAGTATTGCTAAAGATAAAACAATCTCAATGCAAGATTCTGTTGGTAGCATCTCTGTCTCCACAGAGACCGTGGATAAATCTACTCAGGTGTCTGTTGTGGGACCTACCGCGGAAGCTTCCTCCACGGGAGGATCTTCTTTCACAGGGGAAATCGCGCCAACTCCATCACAACCCGCAAGGTCTCAACCTTCACGTTTTTCCGTTGTGCGGTCCTTCTTGCATGGCAAGCACTTTACAGGACGAGCAGTGGACGCGATTTCTAACTGTAGGAGGACCTCCTCTTCGCTAAACTATGCGGCTAAGTGGAAGGTTTTTCGTCGTTGGTGTAGGGATCATTCTGTAGATATATTCGATCCCTCTATACCAGACATTGCAAACTTTCTAGTATACTTGTTTGACGAAATCAAACTGCAGCCTGTTACTATAAAGGGTTATAGATCTATGTTATCTGATACCTATGCACATCATGATAGTTTACAAATTGGATCTAATGTCTCTTTATCGAAGTTGGTTAGAAACTTTTCGATAAATAGACCCAGAACTCTTAGATTAATTCCTAAGTGGAATTTAGCTTGGGTTCTTCTTAAATTGAAGGAAAAGCCATTTGAACCTCTTGGGACAGTAGATTTCAAATTCTTATCTTATAAGACAGCTTTTCTCTTAGCTTTCTCTTCTGCTAGAAGAGTCAGTGAGCTTCATGCACTATCGGTGGATGATTCTCATTATCGTAGTGTTGGGAACACTATCACCTTCACTACTAATGTGGGTTTTTTAGCTAAGAATCAGGCTCCTAATAAATATCCGGAACCTATTGTTATTAAGGCTCTTCCGTCTTCAGACAGGCGTAGGCCTTTACTCTGTCCTGTTAGAGCATTACGTATCTATAAACAGAGATCTCAGTTTATCAGAAAGGGACGGAAATGTTTCTTTCTGTCTTTGATGCGTAATAGAAAGGATATTTCAGTCCATTCTATTGCTAGATGGATTCAGTTAACTATCCGTACTGCTTATGAAGATTTATCTTCTTCTCAGCAGTCTGTGCTTAAGATTTCTGCTCATGAAGTAAGAGCTCTTTCTACTTCCTGGGCTTATGCTAACAGTGTTGCTATTGCAGATTTAATGAAGGCTGCTTATTGGTCTCAGCCATCCACATTTACGAATTTTTATCTCAGAAATATTGAGTCCATTTCTGGAGACCTGCATTGTTTAGGTCCGTTATCTGTTGCTCAGAATGTCGTCCACTAAACAGTTGCAACTAATAGTTATGCAGGCTTTCTGTTCCGGCAGTGACTCCGTCCGGCTGCCCTCTTCACTCTGGGCTATTTGACCCAGGGCAAGGGGAAGGGGGGGGGGGGGGGTGTTCCCTTAGGTCACCTGCTTTATAGTGAAAAGCAAGGGAATGCCTCCTCCAAGTCAGTATTTCTGAGTCGCTTCCGGGATGGTTTTAAAGTGTAATATTAATGTTTAAATTCATTCATGTCTTATTTTTAAAGTGTAGCTCGGTGTGAAGCATTTGTATATGTCAAGTGTCAAACGGGCTTTAATATACAATACTCGGACACTTTTAAATGACTATAAAGAGTCTCAATTCTCTGGACTACTTTGTTTATTGGCTTGCTTTAAAAATAATTAGTATAAGGGTTATACTGGATGTTAATAGAGAACATGAATGTTATTGTGCTCAATTATTAAGGGTAGTGTATCTTTCTAATTTAATATTAAATAAGAAAGATACATGTAAAGCCTAATACTCCTTTTCTCCTTAAGGGGTTACCTCTTTACTATATAGTTGAGCTTATTGGATTTTCCTCTATGTCCTAGGCCCTCCAGCCTGTTTACTATTCAGCTAAGTCTGGGTCATTGGTACAGTATAAAAATGTTAAAAAATTTATAGTAATTTATATATTTTTTATACTTACCAATGACCCAGACGGGGATGGCCCTCCCTGGAGTTGGGAACTCTTGCCTCCCCGCTGAGTACATAGCGCTGACCAGGCACTGCCAGTAAGAATGATAATTGGCGCCAATTTCGGGACGTCTGCATCACTGCGCATGCGCAGTAGAGGCGTAGTATGGAGGTCCTTTAGGACATGATTTCTTTTTGTTTTGGATGCAAATTTTGGGGATTGGAGGGCAAAATTTGTGTTTGGCCCTGGTTTTGTTAGAGTTAGCACCAGCTAAGTCTGGGTCATTGGTAAGTATAAAAAATATATAAATTACTATAAATTTTTTAACTTTCCATACCTTAATTGATAGAATGAATTTATTTATTGAGGTTTAATGACACTTTCAACAACCAGGGTCACCTCGTGTCGGGACGGTTTTACGGGGTGGAAGAAGCCTGAGTACCTTGAGAGAATCACCGAGCAATGGAGAGCAACTGTCAAGCTGCCCAACATACTAACTCCACACAAGCAGGGTCAGCATTTGTTGAAGACAAGTGCACCATCGAAGTGCAGTACATCAAAGTGCCTACACAAAAAAAAGCCACCCTGCCCCCACGTAGGCAATGAGGGTGAAGTGTCTTGCCCAAGGACACAACACGGTTGCCATAGGTGGGATTCGAACCAAGGACCTCCTGGCTTGCAGCCTGCACCTCTACCTTCTGGGCCACCATGCTCCTCCAACAGGTAGTATGCCTTATTTTCCAAAGGGATTTGAAACATGAGATACTATACTACCAGCAAGAAGTGCCTTAGTTCAGCAAAAGTCCACTCATAAACAATTGTTTTGTCTCTATTTATTGGGGTGTGCCTATTGGTCTGCTCCAATAAATTGTAATTAAGCAATTTAGTATAAATATTTTTTCCTGCTGTTGAGAAAACAGCAGGCTTATGCATATAAAAGTAAAAAAAAACTAAAGTGGCTTTCAACACCTTTCAACAGTGGCTTCTAGCTCTCAACCAGTTACAACACACCATTAATTGAAAATAGAATATGTTCTCATTTTTAGCTCAATTTTGACGTAAGTCAGATTTGAGCTTATGCAATGGCCAGTTGTCTGTCCGTCCATCAACAATTCAATTCGGCTCGGACTAGAGGCCGTATTTATGAACCAATATTTACGAAACTTCTTGGGTGCCTTTGGTATCACCATGGGATGAGAACGAGTGTTTTGGGGTCCGGTCCAGAATTCAAGATGGCCAATGGCAGCCATTTTGTACAAAATTAGGTGCAATCAGATTTTTGCGCAGAACTTCCATATGAAAGCGCTGATTTGAATAATTTTTTGTTTGAATGTTTAGTACCATGGGGTACATCACATATAATACAGGTTTTTTTCGTACAGAATTTATGCAAATTAGATGAACATTGATTTTTTTCTGTGCTACGTACACACAGTAAGTACACATGTCAATACGGCTCGGGCTAGGGGCTGTATTTATGAAACGATCTTCACGAAATGTCTTGGGTACCTTTGTTATCACCTTGGGACGAGAACGATTGTTTCTGTGTGTGGTCCAAAATTCAATATGGCTGCCAGTGGCCATTTTGTACCGAAATTAGGTCTGATCAGTTTTTTGTACACAACTTTTATACGGCTCAGGCTAGAGGCCGTATTTATGAACCGATCTTTACGAAACTTCTTGGGTACCTTTGTTATGACCGTGGGATGAGAACAAGTGTTTTTGGGTGTGGTCCGAAATTCAAGATGGCCACTAGCAGCCATTTTGTACCAAAATTAGTGCAATCAGTTTTTTATACAGTACTTCTGTATGAAAGTTCTGATTTGAATAAATTTTTGTACGAATGTTTAGTAACATGGAATACATCACATATAATACAGCTTTTTTTCTCGTGCAGAAATTATGCAAATTAGATGAATTTTGATTTATTCAGTGCTACGTACACACAGTAAGTGCACATGTCAATGTGGCTCGGGCCAGAGGCTGTATTTATGAACCGATCTTCACGAAACTTCTTGGGTACCTTTGTTATCACCTTGGGACGAGAACAAGTGTTTCTGGGTGCGGTCCAAAATTCAAGATGACTGCCAGTGGCCATTTTGGACCGAAATTAGGTCCAATCAGTTTTTTGTCATCTTCTATATGTCTCGTATTTATGAACTGATCTTCATGAAACTTCTTGGGTACCTTTGTTATCACCTTGGGACAGGAACAAGTGTTTTTGGGTGCCTTTGTTATCACTGTGCTATGAGAACAAATATTTTGGGGTTCAGTCAGACCCACTCTGGGACTCAAAAGATTTCTTTTCTAGTTTAGCATCTGACTGTCGCCCACCTTTACAATACTTTACCTATACATTTGTTACAGGCTACGGTCAGTATTTATGTACAGACCGTTACAATATTTTATATGTACCTTTGTTATCAGGTCATTACCTAGATGTTTGTCATTGCTGTGTCACATACTATACAAGTACATGTCTTAACAAGTTGAGCTACAGTGTCATTGACACTTTCATTTTGTCTCAAAAACATAGGTTATGACCCCTCTTTGGAATGAGCTCATCAAAAAATGAAAAAAAATTTGTTATTCAAGAACAGGGCTTGCCTTGAGTCGGGGCTGATCAGCCCAGGCCCCGAGATCAGCCCCGAGGAGCACTTGCTGGGGGCTTTTTTTCAAGCCCCGACATTTTCCACAAAAAAATACTAACAATAATGGACAAAATGGAAAATCAGCCCCGAAAAGGCCCCGACCTCAATATGTGGGGCACTTTTTGTAGGCCCCGACCATTTTGCTCAAGGCGAGCCCTGCAAGAATTTTGTTTGCAAGTGTCATCTGCTTTTCATGTTAGGTAAAAGGTTAAAATGCAATGATTCATTTTAGTCTGTTATTAGAAGATAGAAAATACAATTCATTCCAGAAAATACAATTGTAAAAGTTTTATAGTATTAGTTCCAGGAGGTCCTTTAGATGGTATTTTCCATGTGATTCTTGTGTTTTTTCCTTGTTTGGGTTGAAACTCAACACTACAGGGGCCCGGTTGATTCACTCTCGGCACAGCACAAACTGTGACGGAACAGGGATTCCCCACAATCAACCACAAACAGAATATGTGACGGGACTGTGCCGACTGGCACAAATTTACACCTCCTCGCGAGGTGGTGCAAGGTTTGTGCCGTGACGTCATTCGACAAAATGTCTGACAGACAACTCTCTTCCGCCTTTGCGACTCCATCATTTTTTGTTTACTTTCGCTTACAACTGAGCTGTCCTGGCTGATTCACCAGTACAAGTGACGTCATAACTTTGTTACAGTTTGTGCTGTGCCGAGAGTGAATCAACCGGGCCCCTGGTGTAATGCTTTCAATTGAATTCTAGGTTCCTGTACTGTTGGTGTCTTCCCACTAGACCAGTTCCCTTTAGACCTATTCCCTTTTGGTCAGTTCCCAAAAGACCAATTACCCTTAGACCAACTACATACTGTTATAATAGTTTCTGCCGTATCTGCAAGGTGAAGGTCACAAGGGGGGATGTGTTACCTTAGTAACATTTTTCTTGTTATTACCTGATAAACACGAGTGGACATCACTGCCCATGCATGGATTATGACCAGTCCAAGGTGACTTTTGACCGTTTTAGCAGACAATGAGATGGAGATTATACACAAGTACAATGAGTTTTGGCGCCTGGAGTGTTTGGGCTCCCAAACTGATATTCCGGTACCAAAAATGTCCTGGATATGGCCCAGATAGACATTTGTAGCACTAATCATAATCAGATGTCATTTATCTGTTGTGTTTTGTGAGATTTTGAATTTTGGATAATACATTCCGAGTTTTATTGAAACTTGTATTTTAAATTTCCAGGAAACTGTAGAAGATGTTGCAGATATTAGAAATATTGGAATCTCTGCGCATATTGATTCTGGAAAGACGACACTCACAGAACGTCTGCTTTTTTACACTGGAAAACTTTCTGAAATGCATGAGGTAATATAACACCTGAAAAAAAATGGTGAAAACAAGATGATGTATCTCAGACCTTTGTATGAGTGTATTTTGTGGGTGGATGCACTTCGATTAAGGCCAGTGCTATTCTCAAAACTCCAATTCAAATTATTTTTAAATTCTTGACTTGATAACATAGTTTAGGCCAAACAAAAATGCATTTGGTTCACAGGCAGTCAATTTTTCAAATCAGTGAGGGAGTGAGGTTATTTTTTTGTTATAATTAAGCACCTTTTTCAAAAAATAAACACCATCCAGAGTATTTGAGTATTTACAAAACAAATATCAATAGACTTGTGTATTTTACCCCTCTGCACATTTATGTTGAAATATCAAATTTCAACCCACAAAATTTTTCCCATAATGCAAATGGCAATCTAGGCCACGGTTTGATTCCTGCCATGTGTAACTGTGTTGTGTTCTTGACAAGGCACTTCATCCCAATTACCCACATGGGGACATGGTGGCACTCCAAGCAATGCTAATCCTGCTTATGGAGTTAGTATCTTGGGGAGTGTGACATTTGCTCAGTGTTTCTCTACGGGTACTCCAGTTTTCTCCACCTGTAAAACTGTCTGACAAGAGATGAGCCTGGCTGTTGAAAGTGTCATTAAACCCCAATAAATAAGTAAATAAATAAATGGGAATCTAACCAATTCTGTATTGTTTGACAGCGCTCATTGAGCACTGTCAAACAAGGCTGAATTGGTTAAATTCCGAGTTGCATTATGGGGGAAATTTGCAGCTTGAAATTTCAATATTTTTGACATCCATGTGTAGAGGATTAAGCGTGCTTTTGTTGCGATCACATGTGCAAATAAATATTTACAGTGGAGCCCACTTAATTGGATATCTCTTAATTGTATATCCCTGTTAATTGAATATAATTTTCAAACACAAAACCATTTACCATACCTTCAGTACAAATTTGATCTGTTAATTGCATATGGGTTGTAGAGTAAACTCCTGTTAATTGTATACAAAATTTTGTAATATGTCAAAAAAATTGCTGTGACATGCACCAAATTCCCCTTATTTATCAACCTTTTTGGCCTCATACATCCAATACAGACATTTATTCTATTATATCTTGTTTGACAGAGCTCTTAGAACACAAGAAACTGACCAAATCCCTGTTAATTTTATACTCCTGTTAATTGAATAATTTTCACTGGCAAAATAGATATTCAGTTAAGAGGATTCTGCTGTATCAATAAAAAAACACAATATTTTTATACTGTACCAATGATCCAGACTTAGCTGGTGCTAACTCTAATATTGTAGGGCCAAACACAAATTTTGCCCCCCACCCCCAATCCCCCAAATTTGCATCAAAATCCAAAAATTAGATGTCCTATGTGGTCCTCCATACTTTTATCCACTGCGCATGCGCAGTAGTCAAGGAAGTCCGAAATTGGAGCCAAATCCTCATTCTTTGTTTGGCCCTTCAATCAGAAACATCACACTGATATTTGTGCTTTAAATCTCAGTTTAAATGATGCCAGACACATAATCATGAGAGAAATGGTGGATCTAAGGATGAAATAAAAGGATGAGAGGAAGAAACAGTGGAAGGATGTGTTCAGGGCTATAACTTATAATTTCTATGAAAAATTATTTCATGTTCCCTAATTTCGGGGCATGGGCCTGATATTTTCATTCTTGCTATGAAATTTCCATTGTTTGTTCAGTGTTTCCTCTCTCCCTTTCCTTAATACCCCCTTGCTATTCTCCCATGCTTTTGGCATAATATTTTTATACTGTACCAATGACCCAGACATAGCTGGTGCTAACTCTTAAAATATAGGGCCAAACACAAATTTTGCCCCCCAATCCCCAAAATTTGCATCTAAAACTAAAGAAAACATGTCCTGAAAGGCCCTCCACACTTCGCCCCTACTGCGCATGCACAGTGTCAAGGACGTAATGAAATTGGCGCCATTAATCATTCTAAGTTTGGCCCTTCATCAGTTAACATCTGACTGATCTTTGTGCTTATAAATCTCAGTTTAAATGATGCCAGACACATAAATATTAGTGAAATGGTGATTCTAAGGAGGATAGAGAAGGAGGAGAGGAAAAGAATGTGTGACAGAATATTATCAGGGCTGTAACTTAAAATTTTTTAATGAAATTATGTTAAGTTACCTATTTTCAAGGCAGCAGCCATTTTGTTGTCATTCTGATTATTTAGTTACACTGTTTTTTAAGTGTTTTCCTCTCTCCCTGTCCTTTAAGTTCCCCCTTGCTATTCTCCCATGCTTTTGGCATAGTTTTTGTAATTATTATTACTAAATTTTCTTGGGAGTTTTAGCTGAATAACAGAATGAATTCTGTTCTTTCCCCATGTTTACGTCTTCACCTACGGGTGGTTAGGCGTTGTGTTCTGCATCTACCATCTGATGTTCTGCAATTTCTTCCCTGGAAGTCTCTGTTTTGCATCAGATGGTGTATTTTTGGTAACTGATTTCGGGCCTGGGTGCCTGGAGTCTTATTTTAGTGTTTTTACACTCATTGTTTACATTTACAACAGCCCTCTGTGTGAGGGGGGATTTCTTAAAAATAATATCTTGATGTTATTTTAATCATAACTAGATACATTATTATTGTTCGTAAGTGTTGAATAAATTGTTTAAAATATTTTTAAAATTTTTGTCCACACTTAGGCTTGGGATCCATTGGGGCTCAACGTTACTTTTCAGAAACTTGGGCTGTTCTGAAAAAATATTTTTTCAAAATATTTTGATTTCAATTATTTTTTCTATAGTAATGGATCATATTATTATTATGTATTTTGATTGCCAGGGGTTAGTGCGAGTACCAGGACTTGTTTTCTTTTCACATTGAAAGGATATTGATCAATTGTTTTAAGAGGAAGTCTTCCTCTGACTTTATTATCATTCTATATGTGGTCAGTGTACTCGCATTAACTCCTGTTCTGTATCGTATGATTTCGATGACAATATGGGAAGCGTATGTCACGGTATGTTGTTGGGGATTTGGACACTCCGGTCCTTTCCCCGCAGGGTCACTCTACTTTATCAATTTCTATTTCAGACGATCAAGATTAGGGTGATGTATCTGTGATGTTTTCCAACAGTGTGCCTCCGTCGTCACAATTGATGAAGGGCTAGCAGAAAAGTGCTCATGTAATTACGCCAATTGCCTAAGAGGACCCTAGTAGGTTCGACGGCCTTTGACGTCCGCTAGCTCGCCCGGTGTAGCGTCCATTCACCGAATGGTTCGGCAGCCGGGTTCGTCCGTTGCGGTCTAGAAGGAATTTTGGGGTGATGCGAGCACTATAAATTAACCTAATGCACACCCAGTGACGGCGGATCGGAGGGAGAACGCAGGAAGCCTTTTAGTCCGGTTCATAGCTCGTTCCGGTCCATCCGGACGGCAAGCGAGAGAGGCCCCTCTCTCGTTCAACAACATCTGGCCCCAGATGTTGTGGTACAAAATGTGTCGCAAGCGGAGCATACGTCCGTCGCTCGGGACGCTCCGTTGTATAGGCAGTCCGCTGAGACTGCTAAGCGTGACCGCCGATATATTACCAGCTTCGCCGATCAAGGATTCTTCGGCGACCAGGTCACACCATCCAGTAGCCAGGGACACGAGGCCTGCAGACTCCGGACGTTCGCATAGGAAGTGTGCGGGAGTCAACGTACACGGAGTTTCCGGCGGCAATGCATCGTAAGACCGCTACTGCACAGGCCTCAGGAACGGACGTGCTTTCCTTAATAGCACAGTTTATCGCAGCATCCCAGCATCAACTGAATCTGTCGCATATATTTTATCCGACGATGCTGGGTCGGGACGCTCCGCGGAAGCGGGTACGGACGTCCGAAAGTTTCATCCGGTCCGACGGGATACCGAAAGGGATTCGGAGGATTTCGAGCTTTCCCTTTCGGAACAACATATGCTGTTGTGTATGTCATCTGACTTGGTCTTCTACAGCTTCTTTCGACGGACCAGAATGCTGCGATGCCGGATAAGAAACTGATAGCGTCGGTGGACTTAGAAATATTTGGTTCGGTTCAGGGACATCATCCCTCAGTTCCGACATAGTCCAATAATGTCACACAAACTTTCGAATTATTGAACGACGCTATATATATTATTATTTTATGCTTGCTAACCAAGCATTTCTGGTTTCTTGTTCGAAGAGTTATGGAGATGTCTTTCAAAAGTGTGCCTCTGTCGTCATAGTTAATGAAGAGTTAGCGGCAATAAGTGCTCATGGATTAGGCCAAAAAAAAAAAAGGAATTGATTCTCAGGCACCGCCGCGTTGAAAAAAATGGCCCGCGTTGGGCCTTTTTATTTGGACCGTCATTGCAAGAAAATAGGAAACAAGGAAATTGAAAAGGGACTATTGGTTTTAAGGCCCCAAACCAACGAATAAACAGGTAAATATACACAGGCGTGTGTTAAGTGTGAGAGCCTCTGGCCTTGGCTTACATTGGGGGCGAAATTCAAGTCGCCCTTCTAAACTTCCTTGGGAGACATGGCAGTTTACTGTATTTTCTTATGTTTTATTTTTTTAAAAACACACGCTTCCGCAAAAAACAGAAAACACGGTTGCTGTTAAAGTCCGTCACACGGCTATGAAAATAGCCTAAACTAGCCCAATTTTATATTTCTGAAAAGAATTGCAATGGCGTAGTCATTCGAACAATTCGCCCCAACTGATAGCAACCAGCACAGAATGGCTATTTAAAAACAAAGTACCGGACAAAACAACGAATTACAGAAGACACGCATCAAGTTAATTAGAATTTATTAAAAGTTAACCACCGTTTCAAAACAAAAAAAAATGTATTGGAGACAGTTCGTCCATATCGAAATTGCTTGCGGTTACGCTCTGTTCCACTGAAAAATTGGCTGCATTGAAATTCGCCCCGCAATTTGCATTGAATGTTTTTCTTTGAAAACTTGTGAAGTTTGTTGGAAGGGGGTTAAATGTAATAAGGCTACAATAGAAATCACAGGTATTTGGATGGATAAGAATGGCAGACCTTCAAAGCACCAATCGCACGTGTCAGTGAAAGATGGTTGGCAGAAATTGTCAGTTTTCTGAACAGTGTATTATTACCCAGCGCAGCCGGAAAGGGAGACAACTGAAATGTTTTGTCATTTACCAAAGAAATTAATTAACTCAAATTGTTAATAACGCTTAATTTACGAAGAATATCGAAAACTTTTTTAACTACGCTTTTCAACTCAGTTAGGGTATTCAGAAACCATGAATGACCCAGCTTCTTATATGAACTTGAAATTTATTTTAAACACTTTAAATATTTTTTTAAAAAGAATATACCTTCTGTTACAGAGAAGAACACGCTCACCATGGGTCATACTAAAAATCAAAATAACTCACAATGATACCAATTTAATACGAGGGTGGTCAATAATATCCAGTATTCATAAAATAGTTCTGCTTTGTAAAAGTTTAAAAGTGAAGTCAGAGTTCTGTTTCTAAATACAAAAAGTGGTGATATCAGAAAATAAAAAAAAACAGTTTTAGTTTTCAATAAAATTAGTTTTATTTGTATATCATTTTACAATATGCACTTTCCATGCTTTTCAGGTAAAAACAGACATCAGAAAGTGACTTTTGCCTCTCAATCCTTTCTCACCATCTGGAAGAAATAAAAATAAAAAATAAAAATAAAATCCTCCCTCCCTCATTGATTTGAAAAAAAAATTGCCTGAGAATCAATTGATTTTTTTTTTTTGGCCTTATGTCTATCGCCTACGGAGTGACATTCGCTAGCTCACCCGGTGTAGCGTACATTCATCGTATGGTTCGGCTGCCGGGTTCGTCCGTTGCGGTCTAGGAAGGAGATTTGGGTGATGCGAGCACTTTAATTACTTTAGTACTCACCCAGTGACGGCAGATTGAGGACAGATCGGAGGAAGCCTGTTAGTCCGGTTCCTGGCTTGTCCAGGTCCATCCGGGCTGTGAGCGAGAGAGGTCCCTCTCTCGCCCAACAACATAGGGGACCGCATGTTGTGGTTCAGATATTTTACAATCGGAGCATATGTCCGTTGGTCGGGACGCTCCGTTATATTGACAGTCCGAGAGACTGTCTTTAATGCTTCCTCATCCTCACAGCAGGGCACACGACCGCACATTGGCTACGTGACCTTGAGTATCCGATCAGTTTCGGCATTCAGTGATTCCACGGCGAATAGGTCGCGCCATCCGGTAGCCAAGGGACACGAGGCCTATACACTCCGTTCGCTCGCATATTGGTAGTATGCACGGGGTAACGATCACGGAGCTTCCAGCGGCAATGCATCGTAAGACCGCTTCTCCTCAGGCCTCAGTGACGGACGTGCTATCCGAGTCAGCACAGTTGTTTCGCAGCATCCCAGCAATTGACAGTTTCTCGGTCGAATCAGGAATTATCCGACGGCGCTGGGTCGGTGCGGTCCGCGGTTGCATCAGGTACGGACGACCGAACGCTTTATAGGGTCCGACAGGATGGCGAAAGGGATTCGAAAGATTTCGAGTTTTCCCTTTAGTAGTATCGGAAGATGCCTTTCATATCTTCTGGCATTATCTTCCAGTGATTATTATTTCGGACTTCATTGCTGCGATCTTGGATAAGAGACTTATAGCGTCATTGGACTCGGATTTTTCGATCGGTTCAGGGACATTGTCCCTGACTTACCGACGCAGTCCAATATTGTCATTGCAACATGTGTTTTATTTTTCGACGCTATATATATATATATACAAGCCTGCTACTAAGCATGATAGTTTAGTTTCTTGTCCGCGTTGCTCATTTCTGCCATTTTATCATTTATACAAATAGTTTATTTTGGCAGAGCAGGGCATACCGAGAGTTCATATGCGTCTAGACGGTGTGATTAAAGACTGCATATATTCTTTTTCGCCGTTTATGTCTTTTCCAATTTCAATGTTGGGAACGGCATTATGTATAGTAGACTTAACTTAGACGCTTTATTATACGTAATCCGCCTTACTGAGGCGTTATCATTACGTCTTCAAGAAAAGATTTACGGGATATTATTCTCAATGTAATTTCTTTTGAGGGCAGTAGTTTGTTCACGTATAACTCCGCCCTTCAGTGGCTGATTGGAGTTAGTTAGACGTGACGCAGCCCTAGCTACATCCACACGCGTGGATAGTAAGGTTAAGAACTCTCTCAGAGTCGCTTCGTTCTCGGAGGAGCTTCTCTTCGACGGCAACTTTTCGGCAATCCATGAATTGCTCGATTTACACGTTCTCTTGTCTATCTAGTGTTACAAGAGATTCAGACTGGGGCAAACATTCGGTGGTTGACTCAGAGAGTGCCGCCGCAGTTGCCGGACCCGAGTGTGGATGTTATGACGGTTGCCAGTCAAACAGATTGGGATATAATACTGATCCCTACGGATTCGAAGTGCCAGGGTCTTTGGGTTCCGCAGTCTTTTAGCAATCAGTTTTCTTCCGCGCAATAATGTTTTTTAGGCTTGCTTTATGTCATTGCATGAACATTATTCAGAAACGCATGCCCAAATTCCTGTCCTTTAATTCGACAGTAGTGGCGTATCTCCGGAACCAGGGAGGCACTCTTTCGTTTCCGTTATTCAATTTAATGGAAAGAATCCGTCTGTTGGTTATAGTACACCAAGTTCAGTTTTGGTCCGTCATATTCCGGGTCGTCTGATTGTTTTATCGGACTCCCGTTCTCTTACGGGTCGCTTGTTGCTGTCAGAATGGACTCTCAACAAACAAGTATTCAATCAGATTTGCTATCTATGGGAGCGCCCAATGATGATTTATTTATGACACAGCTTGCTAATCAATTGCAGACGTATGTGTTGGCTTGTCCAGATCTCTGAGCTAATATTGTTAACGCTCTATTGATCTATAGGACGGAATGATAGGATACGCGTATCCTCCGGCGCTGTTGTTTTAGCAGGTATTGCTAAGATAAACAACCACAATACATTTCTGTTGATAGCATCTCTATCTTCACAGAGATCATGAGTAATTTACTCTCTTGTCTACTGTGGGTCTTAACGTGAAATCTTCCTCTATGTGAGGATCTTTTTCACTGGGTAAATCGTGTCATCTTTATCACAACCAGCAAGGTCGCAACCTTCATGTATTCCGTTGTGTGGTCCGTATTGCATTGTAAGCACTATACTGGACGAGCTTTGGACGCGATTTCTTACTATAGGAGATCCTCTTCTTCGCTATTCTATGCGGCTAAAGTGGAGGCTCTTCCGTCGTGGTGTAGGGATCATTATGTTCATATTGTTGATCCCTCCATACTACTCATTGCTATTTTTTAGTATACTTGTTTCACAAGATCTACTGCAGCCTGTTATTATTTAGGTTATAGGTTTATGTTACCTCATACCTATGCACTCTACGATAGTTTACAATTGAGTCTTTTGTCTCTTTATCTAAGTCAGTTAGTAACTTTTTGATAAATAGACTTAGAATCTTTAGATTAAATTCCTATACGGATTTTAACTTCGGTTCTTATTTAGCTAAGTAATCATTTGAGCCTCTGGAATCAGTAGTTTTCAAATTCTGACCTTTTAGACAGTAATTCTGTTGGTTTCTCTTTTACTGTAGAGTCAGTGAGTTTCATGCACTATCGATGGATGATTTTCACTTTCATAGTTTCGGAATCAATACTTCCGTTACTATTTAGGTTGGATTGTTGCATAAGAGTTAGGCTCCTATTATCCGGAACCATATTATTTTAAGGTCCTTCCGTCTTCGTATGGGCATAGGCCTTTACTCTTTCCGGGTACAGTTTATGTATTTATAAACAGATATCTGTTTATTACAAAGGGCGTAAGCTTCTTCTGTCTTTGATGTCTAGTAGAAGGACGTTACGCTCCATTTTTTTTGTTAATGGATTCTATTAACTATCGGTACTGCTTATGGTATATCATTGACTTAGCAGTTGTGCTTAAGATTTCGGCTCATGAAGTAAGAGTTCTTCTACTTCTTGGGCTTATATTAATAGTGTCGTTATTATAGATTTTTGAAGGCCGCTCATTGCGCTCAGCCATCCACATTCATGAATTTTATCTCAGAAATATCGAGTCCATTTCTGGAGGCCTCTATTGTTAGGTCTATTATCTACTGCTCAGAATATCATTCACTTAACAGTTGCTACTATAGCTAGGTAGGCTGTCTGTTTCGGCAGTGTCTCCGTTCGGCTGCCCTCTTCGCTCTGGGCTATTTGACCCAGGGCAAGAAAAAGGGGGGGGGGGGGGAGGGTGTTCCCTTGGGTCACCTGTTTTACTATGAAAACAAGGGGATACCTCCTCCGGAGTTAGTAATTCTGAGCTGTTATTGGGATGGTTGTTTAGTGAGAAGTTTAGGTTTTTAAAATTCATTCAAGTCTTAGTTTTTAAAGTATAGCTTTTGAATATTGCATATGTCAACGGACATGATTATGCAATCCTCAGACACTTTTAGGAGTATAAGAGTCTCTATTCTCTAGACTTACTTTATTTATTGGCTTACTTTAAAAATTATTAGTATAAGGATTATATTGGATATTAATAGAGTACATGGATGTATGAAGCTCAATTTTTGGAAGGTGTTGTATCTTTCTAATTTATCATAAATAAGAAAGATACATGTAAGGCCTATTACTTCTTTTTCCCTACAGGGGATGACTCCATTTTATTTTATTGAGCGTATTCCATTTTGCTCGAAGTCCTTGGCCCTCCAGCCTTTTTACTATTCAGCTATGTCTGGGTCATTGGTACAGTATAAAAATGTTAAAAAATTTATAGTAATTTCTATATTTTTTATACTTACCAATGACCCAGACGGGGATGGCCCTCCCAGGAGTTGGGAACTCTTGCCTCCCCGCTGAGTACATAGCGCTTACCAGGCACTGGTTATTAGAATGATTAATGGCGCCAATTTCGGAACGTCCTTGACACTGCGCATGCGCAGTAGGGGCGAAGTGTGGAGGGCCTTTCAGGACATGTTTTCTTTAGTTTTAGATGCAAATTTTGGGGATTGGGGGGCAAAATTTGTGTTTGGCCCTATATTTTAAGAGTTAGCACCAGCTATGTCTGGGTCATTGGTAAGTATAAAAAATATATAAATTACTATAAATTTTTTAACTTTTGTAATTATTTTACAATGAAATTTCTTGGGAGTTTTGGCTTGGTAACAGAATGATTATTCTGTTTTTCCCCATGGTTACGTCCTCGCCCTAGGGTGGTTAGGCGTTTCAGTCATTCATCTACCATCCGATGTACTGCAGTTTCTTCTCAGGAAGCCTCTGTTTTACATCGGATAGTGTTAAAATTGGTTACTGATTTCGGGCCATATTTTCAGAGCCTGGAGTCTTGTTTCCAGTTGTATTCACTTTTGTTTACATTGACAACGGTTACTTCAGACAGTGATTTCTTGTCATCTATTAAGTTCTGCTCATAGCCAGATACATAATATTGTCCGTAAGTGTAACATTAATTTTTAGACATGATTTAAAATTTTTTTCCACACTTAGGCTTTTTTGGGATCCATTTGGGCTCATCGTTCCCATTGGGAACTTGGGCTCAACTTGAAAATTTTTTCGAAAAATTTTTTCTTTCGAATTATTTTTTGACATGTTTGTAATGAATTATATTATTATCATGTATCTTATTTTCAAGGGTTAGTGCGAGTACGATGACTGTTAAACTTTTTTCAAAATGAAAGAAGTTTGTTCAAATTGTAATTCGAGGAAGTCTTACTCTGATTCTCATGTTCAGTGTATTAATTGTAGTCAGTGTACTCGCACTAATTCTTGCTCTGTGTGTGCCAATTGGAATGACAAACGTTGGAGACGTGTGTCACGGTATATTGTTAGTGGTGAGAGGTCCATGCCGGCCCTCTCACCACAGGGTCACTCTAGTTTTTCAGTCTCTTTTTCAGAGGAACAAGAATAGTGTGATGTCTTCATGAAGTGTGCCTCCGTCATCGCAGATAAATGTAGAGTTAGCGGAAAAAGTGCTCAGTGAAATTCGGCAAATGCCTAAGAGGTCCCACTCAGGATCGACGGTGAAGCATTCATTCACGAAATGGTTGTGATGCCGGGTTCATCCGTTGTGGTCCAGGAAAGGAGATCGGGTGTTGCGAGCTCTATAAACATGGATTGTGCACACCCGGCGGCGACGGATCCGAGGATAGTACGGAGGAAGCCAATCGGTCTGGTACCTAGCTCGTCCAGGTCTGCCTGGACCGAGAGCGAGAGAGTCCCCTCTCTCTTTCAACAACATCTGGGACCAGATGTTGTACGTAATGTTCGTCAGTCGGAGCATACGTCCACCCCTCGGGATGCTCCGTCGTATAGACAGTCCAGCGCAACTAGTCTATTGGCTTCCTCATCCTCACGGCAGCACACACGACCACAACTTGGCTATGTGACTTCTGGTATCCAGCCTGCTTCACCGACCAAGGATTCCATGTCGATCAGGTCACGCCATCCGGTAGCCAAGGACACGAGGCCTTACCAGTCGGGACGTTTGCATAAAAGAAGTATGCAGGAAGTAACGTCCCAGGAGCTCCCAGCGGCTAAATCACGTGTGACCGCGGCTCCACAGGCCTCCGTGACGGACTTACTATCACAGATAGCTCAACTCATTGCAGCATCCCAGCAGCCATCAGAAACTTTTTCGGAACAGGAATTGTCTGAGGAAGCTGGGTCGGTTCGCTCCCCTGCAGAGTCAGAAAGGGACGACCGAGAATCTCATATGGTCCAGTCAGATGGCGAAAGGGAATCAGCGGAGCTGGAATTTTCCCTTTCAGAACAACATAAGGTGGCCGTAGATTTCATCTGGCAACACTTTCCAGAAGTTGTTCCTCCGGACCAAAATGCTGCATTACCGGATAAGAGACTGATAGTGTCACTGGACACAGACTTTTTCGGCCGGATTAGGGACATTGTCCCGGAGTTTCTGACCCAGTCCAGTAATGTCACATGGGCACTTGAACTTATGAATGATGCTATATTCAAGCTAGACTCTAAGACTGGCAAATCCGGTTTCTTATCGCCTAGCGCTATACAGCTGCCTCTGACGTCATGTGATTGTTTGAATTGTGTGGATACACCATAAGATTGACAGATATATACAGTTGCCATTTGCACTTAGTTCAACCGCAGATGTCACAACTTGTGTGTGTGACTGGGGGGGGGGGGGGAGAGGGAGGGGCGGTACAAAGCAGTATTGGTGGAAATGTTAAAAGCTAATGAACTATGCTGCTATTCAAGTTATTGTGTTTAGATATGTTAGTTACACATAATATGCTGGGATTGGAATTTTGATTTAGTGCCTTTAGTGGATTTTCTCTCTCTCATTATATGCATCCACAGTACAGCCCAATCATGTGGAAATAGCCTATGTCAGGTGAAGAGACGTAAAAGTCAATAGCGATAACAGGCAAAGGAGGTTGTGTTTGGCGGAACCATTCAATGTGCTGATGTTAGATGAAATCACAATGGACTATGCTGATACCTCTTAATCGGCTATGCTTTTGAACAAGCCTGAATAAAAGCAGCCTGTCATTTGCAAAATGGGGTCCCCAGAGGGTGAATTTCCTGATGCTATCCCAAACAATGGGCCAATTTATCCTCTTGGTTTGTTGGTGGTTAACGTCACATATTTATGCACCATGGCTAATCGTGACACAACATGGAGATGAAGTCAAGTTTAGTCAATTGTTGATCTACATGTTGCCCATTTTAGAGGACTTTCACCCCAAGCATTGGTGACTGGGTCCTATTTTACTAGTAAAGCGGAACTGGTTTACCACAGTAAACAAGAGCTGCTTACTTCCCGGGGTTCCCACGGGGGATCCTCTTGGTACAACTTTCTGTTTTGGCTTGAGACCATGATTTAGACTGAGGTTCACAAAGGGTAAATTTTGTGATTCTACCCTGCTGTGCAGGGTAGCATCACCAAATTCACCCTCTGGGGACCTCATTTTGCAGATGACAGTCTGCTTATTTTCAGGCTTGCTTTTGAAATAGGGCTGTTGCGATTATTCAACTAATCATCGACTGTTGGAGAGAGTCCACAGTTTTTATTTTTAATCGAACGTTGTTCTTTTTAAAATGTTACAAGTCGGGTTAAAATTGTACTGTGCAATGAGGTGAATTAACAGATTATTAACCTTTGAAATGTCTCACCTTAGTTACTTGTAATATCTCATGGCCTTGTGTGCAACAATTTAATTTAAAAACACTGAGCCCTGCTATTTGTAGTACTAAGTTGTAACTTGGTTTGAAATGCAGGGAGTTTTATATTCGCAATTTCTGAAAATTAGTTACACAAAAGAAACATCTGCACAAATGTTCTGTTTAAATTCTTCAAATCAATCAGAGTCTAATGGAAATATTTTGGTGTTTCCATTTATTCTCAGTACACATTCAAACATCGTCAGTTTTAAATTTATTTTGTAAGTATATTAGAAATTGTTGAATTTATGGGAAACGACTGTTGATCGACTAACTGTTGAATTATTAATTTATTTATTGGTGTTTAAGGTCACATATTTATGCACAATGGCTAATCATGACTGTGACAGTTTTATGGGTGGAGGAAGCCGGAGTATCTGGAGATAACCACCGAGCAATGGCGAGCAACTGTCAGCTCCCCAACATACTAACCCCACACAAGCAGGGTTAGCATTGGTTGAAGACAAGTGCACCATCGACGTGCTGTACGCCTTAGTACACAATGCCACCGTGCCTCCAGATGGAGATGAAGTGTCTTGCCCAAGGACACAATGCGGTTGCCGCAGGCGGGATTTGAACCGAGGACCTCTCGGCTTGCAGCCTGCACCTCTACCTACTGAGCCACTGTGCTCCCTAACTGTTGAATAATGGTGGCAATTAGTCGACTATGAAAATTGATTGTTGTGACAGCCCTACTTTAAACCTGATGTTATAAACTGTATGTCATAGTACTAACTTTCCCCCTTGAAGATCGCAGTTAAGAATTTGATATATCTGTTTCAGCTTGAATTCTTCCCCTTTCCTTATGTTAGAGTAAAATTCTGAAATACTCAGATGCACTGATGCCCATTCGTTTCTTCACCAATCAATGTAATTTGGATATACAATGCAGAGAACTTCCCGTAGAGCTTCTTGACAGGTTATTTACCGCAGAAACAGACTTGAATCTTTTTCGAGATTTGATTCAGTATTCAACTCAAGCCAAGAATGAGGATTTGCAGGCCCCTATATGCTCCAAACACATATCTAAACTGAACTGAAACCGAGGTCTTTTCCTGAAACCAAACCAAAACTGAATGTGAAAAATAAAACCTCCCTGGTCTAGTTATTGTCCCACTCCAGCTGTGATATTTCACGTGTTTGATCATCAGGCCTAGCAATCTAGAAAATCAAGGAGTGCAAAACTTGTATGCTATTTTGGTTATATTCACTTCAAGGTATTAATATTGTGACTAAAAAATTGTACTATATTCAGCTACATGGTGGAAAAATTGGCACACACATCTTCTCATTATTAAAAATGCTGTATTCAATTCTTATGTGACTGTCTTCTCCACTCAAAATCTCTTGAATGCGACACAGAATGGGTCATGAATTATTGCGCATCAATACAACATTGACAAATCGTCCCCTGAGTTCCAATGTGTTCTCTATGCCAGTAGGCTCAGAGAACACATTGGAACTCACTACAAAATGATAATAGATTTTAAAGGCAGTCCCCAAACAGGTCTGGTATTCCAGAAAACCAAGGGGTGCAAAAAATTGCCCTCCTCAATTTTTTCTATGTGTGCAGTAGGCATGCAGCACTCCTGTACTCCCAAAGAATGCCAGGCCAGGATCATCCAATCCACTTTGAACTGCGGGTGTGATACTTTAATCATAAAGAGCTGTTTTCTATGGAGGTTTAATATAAAGCAAAGTTTTTTTATCCCTAGGTTAGAGGGAAGGATCAGGTTGGTGCAAAGATGGATTTTATGGAATTGGAACGACAACGTGGTATAACGATACAGTCAGCAGCAACCTATTTAGATTGGAAAGGCATTAACATCAATATAATAGACACACCAGGTTAGTGAAGAGCTTTATAAAATGATTGCTGTGTGTGTAACCCCATAGACACCCATCCTTTACACTCAAAAGTTGAGTGTTTGTCTGTGGTATTGAATCACCAGACATGTATAGTCTTCTATTTTTTTGTAAAATTTCACGCTGGGTGGTCGTTTATTTATTTTATTTTTTATTTTTTTATTTATTTCTTTGCAATCAAAAGTTCATGTTCTTAGTTTGTTTTATTTTGTAGGCCTCATAATCTACAGAATAGCATGGGTGGTGGTATATTTCGTCACTTGCATGCAAGAAGGCTTTGCAATGCTAAAGCATTGCAAAGCCTTGTTGCACTCGAAGGATAAATTTTTATTAACTTGGGTCAGACATGTTAACTCTCCCGGAATGCCCGGGAAAATCCCGAAATTTCAGTGTAGTTCCCGGACAGGAATCAGTTTTGGACCCAAAATCCCGGAAAACAACAGTCGAATATTTCTTTCCCGCTGTAACTTATTTAAAACGCTGGTAAAAACTTACGAAGCCATAAAATAAGGATTTCAGCTAAATTTATTTAAGGAAAGGGTATTTTATGATATATATTTCAGCTGTGTTCATGTTTATTTCTATATTTTTCTTTACAATCGGAGATTCGTGATCAATGTGCGAGTGTCGAAGTGAAAATAGGTGACTTACTTTAAAAAAATTGAAAACTCCACCTTCATTTAAATGCCGTTTTTTGGTAAATAAAATATATGAAAAGGGATTAAATAATATATGTTTATTTGTTTATAGAATGGTTTTAATTCTCATCCCTTTTCCAAACACAATCAAAACGTGAACAACACCTTGACCTCAGTCAGTTTAAAAATAGGTTAAAGTCGCTTTGGATGCCGAAAAATTATGACTGCAGATTTATACACAATGGACTTATATTTTTATACTGTACCAATGACCCAGACTTAGCTGGTGCTAACTCTAAAAAATCCAGGGCCAAACACAAATTTTGCCCCCCAATCCCCAAAATTTGCATCCAATACCAAAAGAAATCATGTCCTATAGGACCTCCATACTTTGCCCCTACTGCGCATGCGCAGTGTCAAGGACGTTCCAAAATTGGCGCCAATTATCATTCTCTGTTTGGCCCTTCATCAGTCAACATCTCACTGATCTTTGTGCTTGTAAATCTCAGTTTAAAGGATGCCAGACACGTAATAATTGGAGAAATGGTGATTCTAAGGAGGATATAGAAGGAGGAGAGGAAAAAGGAGTGACAAAAAATAATCAGGGCTGTACTTAAAATTTTTTATGAAATTATGTTAAGTTGCCTATTTTCGAGGCATGGGCCTCTTGTTGTCATTCTTGCTAAAAAGTTGCACTGCTTATTCAGTGTTTCCTCTCCCCTGGTCTTCTAAGTCCCCCCTTGCAATTCTCCCATGCTTTTGGCATATTTTTGAGAAATATCATTTCTAAATTCTCTTGGGAGAGTTGCTTGGTTACAGAATGTTTTCTGTTATTTTCCCCATAGTTACGTTTTCACCCATGGGTGTATAAACGTTGTGTTCTGCATCTTCCATCTGATGTTCTGCAGATTCTCCCCTGGGAGTCTCTGTCTTGCATCAGATAGAGTGTAATTTTGATGACTGATTTCGGGCCAGTTTTGTCAGTGCCTGGAGTCATGTTTTCTGGTGTTTTACACTGTTTGTTTACATTGGCAACAGTCTCTTTTGGGGGGGCTGTTTGCCTTTGGTTTAGTTTATCTCACTATAAGATACATTTTTATTATCCGTAAGTGTTGCATTAATTATTTAATATAAATTTAAAATTTTTGATCACACTTAGCCATCGGATCCATCGGGGCTCAATGTTACTTTTCAGAAACTTGGGCTTTGCTGAAAAAATATTTTTCAAAAATTATTTTGTTTTGCAATTGTTTTTTCATTATTAATGGATCATGTTATTATGTATCTTTGTGTCAGGGGTTTGTGCGAGTAACTAGGACTTGTTGTTGACTTTTCACAATGAAAGGATATTGTTCAAATTGTAATAGGAAGAAATCTTCCTCTGACTTTCATGATCATTGAATTAATTGTAGTCAGTGTTCTCGCACTAATCCCTGTTCTGTATGTCAATATTGGGATGACAAACATTGGAAACGTGTGTCACGATATGTTGTTAGTGGAGAAAGGGAGAAAGGGCTATGCCGGCTCTTTCTCCGCAAGGTCACTCTACTCTCTCAGTTTCTATTTCAGAGGAACAAGAACAGGGTGATGTTTCCATGTTATCTTCCGCAAGTGCGCTTCCGTCGTCACAAATGAATACAGAGCTAGCGGCAAAAGTGCTCATGGAGATTAAACAAATGTCGTCCGCTAGCTCGCCCGGTGTAGCGTCCATTCACCGAATGGTTCGGCAGCCGGGTTCGTCCGATGCGGTCCAGGAGGAAATGTTGGGTGATGCGAGCACTATAAACATTCAACGTGCACACCCAGTGACGGCGGATAGTAGACGAGATCGGAGGAAGCCTTTGAGTCCGGTTCCTAGCTCGTCCAGGTCCAGCCGGGCCGCGAGCGAGAGAGGCCCCTCTCTCGTACAACAACATCTGGGACCAGATGTTGTGGTACAAAATGTGTCGCAAGCGGAGCATACGTCCGTCGCTCGGGATGCTCCGTTGTATAGGCAGTCCGCGGAGACTGCTCAGGCTTCTTCCTCTCGTCAGTGCACACGACCGCACCTTGGCTACGTGACCGCCGATATTTTACCAGCTTCGCCGATCAGGGATTCTTCGGCGACCAGGTCACACCATCCGGTAGCCAGGGACACGAGGCCGATGGACTCCGGACGTTTGCATAGGAAAAGTATGCGGGAGTCATCAGATGCGGAGCTGCCCTCGGCGAAGCAGCGAAAGACTGCGCCTCCGCAGGCCTCGGTGTCGGATGTACTTGTGCAGATAGCACAACTTATCGCAGCATCCCAGCAGCCGACAGAAACGGTGTCGGATCGGGAATTATCCGACGGCGCTGGGTCGGTACGCTCCGCCGAAGCATCGGGAGCGGACGACCGGGAGCATCATGAGGTCCGACCGGATGGTGAAGGGGATACGGCTGACTTGGAGCTATCCCTTTCGGAACAACATAAAGCTGCCGTGGACTTCATCCGGCACTTTCTCCCTCAAGTTGTTCCGTCGGGCCAGACTGCTGCGGTTCCGGACAAGAGAATTATAGCGTCTTTGGACTCTGATTTCTGAGTTTCCGTCTCAGTCCAATAATGTTGCAAGAACATTTGAATTATTGAATGACGCTATATTCAAACTTGCTTCCAAAATGGGGAAAGCAGGTTTCTTGTCCGCCAATACTCTCAACCTGCCTTTCATTAATGCAAGGAATAAATTCGACACGGCAGGACAGGGTATCCCGAGAGTTCCTCTGCGTATGGACGACGAGGCGGAAGACTTAGAGTTATCATTACCGTCGTCGGCGTCTATTCCAACCGCGGTGTTGGAAACAACTATTTCGTCTAACAGAGCTGGTTTAGATGCCTTATCTTACGCAGATCACCTTACTAAGGCGTTATCACTGTGCCTTCAAGGGAAAGAATTTCAGGATATACAATCCTCTTTAAGACTTCTTTCAAGGGCAGTAGCTTATTCCATGTGTAACTCCGCCCTTTCAGTGGCAAACCTGGAGTTGGTTAGACGTGACGCAGCCTTAGCTACATCCACACTTGTGGATACTAAGGTGAAGAACTCTCTCAGAGTCGCTTCGGTCTCCGGAGAACTCCTCTTTGATGGCAAGCTTTCTGCAATTTACGATAAAATTACAAAGAAAGCTTCGGATTCTCTGCTGTTCAAATCTGCTTCTAAGAAGTCGGACACGGCAGATAAGAGTAAGACAGGCACTTCTGGGTCTAATGCGCCCAAGAGAGGTTCCTATAGAGGTTCCGGTGCGTCCTCTTGGTCTTATTCAAGAGACCGTCAAGGTAGCGACTCACGTTTGGGACGTCCTTCGGGCCGGGACAACCGGTCGGACGCCCCGAGGTCGATGGGACGAGGTGCGGGTCGTGGAGGACGTGGTTTCTCCTACCGCAAGCCTCGCAGGTCCAGGAGGTGATGGCTTAAACCTCTATCGCGTACCGGTTGGCGGAAGGTTGTCGAGTTTTTCACAAGAGTGGGCGTCGATTACGGATGACCCTTGGGTGAGAGGGGTGACTTCAGAAGGTCTAAAGATATCCTTCAAACGAAAGCCTCCAGTAACTCGAAGTCCAAAATGGACTCAACTTCCGTCAAATCCGCAGAAAAGAGACGCTCTACTATCAGAGGTGCAGTCTCTTTTAATGAAGAACGCGGTAGAGGTCGTAGAAAACCAGGAGACTCCGGGATTCTACAGCCATCTGTTTCTGGTTCCGAAACCAGACGGCTCGTTCCGCCTAGTCATAGATTTGAGCTGGATAAACAAGCTGATCGTCGCTCCGAAGTTTTATATGGAGACGATTCGGTCGGTCAGAGCGAGTATTCGGGTGAACGATTATGCAACGAGCATAGATCTCAAAGATGCGTACTTTCACGTCATGATACATCCGACATTCAGAAAGTATCTACGCTCCGCAGTCCTAGGAGTGGTGTATCAATTCCGGGCGATGTGCTTCGGATTGAATCTAGCATCCTGGGCTTTCACTCGGGTAATGAACTCGGTAATGATCTATTTCCGAGCTCATTTGTCTGCGGTAACGTCGGCCTACCTGGACGACATTCTTCAGAGGTACGGCAACGAGTTAACGCTTCAGAACGATGTTCAGAATCTACTTCTATTGCTCCGAAGTCTTGGTTTTATAGTAAACGAGGAGAAGTCGAATCTGGTGCCGTCCAAGTCATTCACACATCTGGGAATGAGCTTCGAGACGCACAACAATCTCGTTCGTCTGCCGTTAACCAGAGCGAAATTAGTCAGTTGTTACGCTCGCTATTGTCTGCACACAGACAAAGTCACGGCGAGAGAATTTATGAGACTGATAGGTCTGTGCGGAGCCGCTGCGGATCTCATTCCGATGGGGCGGTTACGCACGCGTCCTCTCCAAATTTTCTTGACTCAGAATTGGAGTGTGAAAATTCATTCGCTCGACATAGACGTTCTCTTGTCAGATCAAGTGAAACGAGAGATTCAGACTTGGGCAAACATTCAGTGGTTAACTCAGGGAGTTCCGCTGCAGTTGCCGGATCTGAGTTTTACCATTATGACGGATGCCAGTCAAACAGGTTGGGGTGCTTCATTGATCCCAACGGATTCGAGATGCCAGGGTCTTTGGGATCCGCAATTCCTGGGCAAGCACATAAACATCAAGGAAATGATGTCAATTTGGCTTGCGTTACGTCATTGGATGGACATTATTCACAATGCTCATGTCCAAATCCTATCCGACAATACGACAGTAGTGGCGTATATACGGAATCAGGGAGGCACTCATTCAGTTCCGTTGTTCAATCTAACGGAAAGAATCCTTCTGTTTGCGCTAGATCATCAGGTTCTTCTTTCGGTCCGTCACATACCGGGTCGTCTGAATGTACTAGCAGACTCCCTTTCACGAAAGGGTCGCTTGTTGCCGTCGGAGTAGACTCTCAACAAACAAGTATTCAATCAGATTTGCTACCAATGGGAACGGCCAATGATAGACTTATTTGCGACACATCTCAACAATCAGTTGCAGATGTATGTGTCTCCGTGTCCGGATCCAAGAGCATTTGCAGTAGACGCTCTGTCGATTCCTTGGGACGGAATGATAGGACATGCGTATCCTCCAGCGCCGTTAATTCAGCAAGTATTGCTAAAGATAAAACAATCTCAATGCAAGATTCTGTTGGTAGCATCTCTGTCTCCACAGAGACCGTGGATAAATCTACTCAGGTGTCTGTTGTGGGACCTACCGCGAAAGCTTCCTCCGCGGGAGGATCTTCTTTCGCAGGGGAAATCGCGTCAACTCCATCACAACCCGCAAGGTCTCAACCTTCACGTTTTTCCGTTGTGCGGTCCTTCTTGCATGGCAAGCACTTTACAGGACAAGCAGTGGACGCGATTTCTAACTGTAGGAGGACCTCCTCTTCGCTAAACTATGCTGCTAAGTGGAAGGTTTTTCGTCGTTGGTGTAGGGATCATTCTGTGGATATTTTTGATCCCTCTATACCAGACATTGCAAACTTTCTAGTATACTTGTTTGACGAAATCAAACTGCAGCCTGTTACTATTAAGGGTTATAGGTCTATGTTATCTGATACCTATGCACATCATGATAGTTTACAAATTGGATCTAATGTCTCTTTAAGTTGGTTAGAAACTTCTCGATAAATAGACCCAGAACTCTTAGGTTAATTCCTAAATGGAATTTAGCTTGGGTTCTTCTTAAACTGAAGGAAAAGCCATTTGAACCTCTTGGGACAGTAGATTTCAAATTCTTATCTTATAAGACAGCTTTTCTCTTAGCTTTCTCTTCTGCTAGAAGAGTCAGTGAGCTTCATGCACTGTCGGTGGATGATCCTCACTATCGTAGTGTCGGGAACACTATCACCTTCACTACTAATGTGGGTTTTTTAGCTAAGAATCAGGCTCCTAATAAATATCCGGAACCTATTGTTATTAAGGCTCTTCCGTCTTCAGACGGGCGTAGGCCTTTACTCTGTCCTGTTAGAGCGTTACATATCTATAAACAGAGATCTCAGTTTATCAGAAAGGGACGAAAACATTTCTTTCTGTCTCTGATGCCTAATAGAAAGGACATTTCGGTCCATTCTAGTGCTAGATGGATTCAATTAACTATCCGTACTGCTTATGAGAGTTTATCTTCTTCTCAGCAGTCTGTGATTAAGATTTCGGCTCATGAAGTAAGAGCTCTTGCTACTTCTTGGGCTTACGCTAATAGTATTGCTATTACAGATTTAATGAAGGCTGCTTATTGGTCTCAGCCATCCACATTCACGAATTTTTATCTCAGAAATATTGAGTCCATTTCTGGAGACCTGCATTGTTTAGGTCCGTTATCTGTTGCTCAGAATGTCGTCCACTAAACAGTTGCAACTATAGTTATGCAGGCTTTCTGTTCCGGCAGTGACTCCGTCCGGCTGCCCTCTTTGCTCTGGGCTATTTGACCCAGGGCAAGGGGAAGGGGGGGGGGAGGGTGTTCCCTTAGGTCACCTGCTTTATAGTGAAAAGCAAGGGAATACCTCCTCCAAAGTCAGTATTTCTGAGTCGTTTCCGGGATGGTTTTAAAGTGTAATATTAATGTTAAAAATTCATTCATGTCATATTTTTAAAGTGTAGCTCGGTGTGAAGCATTTGTATATGTCAAGTGTCAAACGGGCGTTAATATACAATCCTCGGACACTTTTAAAAGAATATAAAGAGTCTCAATTCTCTGGACTAACTTTATTTATTGGCTTACTTTAAAAATAATTAGTATAAAGGGTTATACTGGATGTTAATAGAGAACATGAATGTTATTGTGCTCAATTATGAAGGGTATTGTATCTTTCTAATTTAACATAAAATAAGAAAGATACATGTAAAACCTAATACTCCTTTTCTCCTTGAGGGGTTGCCTCTATATTATATAGTTGAGCTTATTGGATTTTCCTCTATGTCCTAGGCCCTCCAGCCTTTTTACTATTCAGCTAAGTCTGGGTCATTGGTACAGTATAAAAATGTTAAAAAATTTATAGTAATTTATATATTTTTTATACTTACCAATGACCCAGATGGTCCTCCCAGGAGTTGGGAACTTTTACCTCCCCGCTAAGTACATAGCGCTGACCAGGCTCTGCCAGTAAGAATGATAATTGGCGCCAATTTCGGAACGTCCTTGACACTGCGCATGCGCAGTAGGGGCGAAGTATGGAGGTCCTATAGGACATGATTTCTTTTGGTTTTGGATGCAAATTTTGGGGATTGGGGGGCAAAATTTGTGTTTGGCCCTGGATTTTTTAGAGTTAGCACCAGCTAAGTCTGGGTCATTGTTAAGTATAAAAAATATATAAATTACTATAAATTTTTTAACTTTCTAACAATGCATGTATGCCGTTGTGCTGACAACAGAGCTGTTAACTGTTGTTGGCTGTCTGTACCCAGAAAATTTCAAATGGAATTAAAAACCCCCAAATCCTTCAATGATGAAAAGAAAAGTTTTGTTTAGGGCACAAACGTCCACACAAGCATGAAGGATTTTGATAAAAATACTTTCCAAGTATAAATCTTCTTGAAGTAACTGAACATTAGGACATCATTTCCTGTTAACATTTCCAGACTTTGGAAATTATTATCTGAGCAGACTTTGATAAAAGCAAACCACAGGTGGTGTGCTCGGGGGAGGGGGGGTGGGGGTGGTGGTTATGAAGAAGAGGATGGGGGAGGGGTCAAATCAACAATTCTTTTATGATGTTTTAAAAGCATAAATGCATCAGCATAATTGACAACTAGATCTGGATATAAGCTGGTATTAATGGTGGTCTATGAGCTGATAATCTGCAAGTTTCATCTTCTGTTTTGTCCCCGCGCAGACTTTTCCCTGAAATCCTCCCATTTCCCTGAAAATCACCCTCAGGTTCCCTGAAAAATTATTCTGGAGGTTAAAATGTCTGACTTGGATACAATATCAGACATAAATCATTTCATTTTTATTTTTCTAAGTTTGCTCTGGTTATAAACACAGAGAATGTGGCAGCCGAAATGGCAATGCGGGATGACCAGAGAAAGAAGATTTTTAAACTTTTTTTAGGCCTAAGTATTTTTTATTATATGCGCCATTATGTGTTAATTGCCATTAAAAATGTTTTAATTGCCATGAAAATATCCAAACACTTTAAATCCACATTGTTAATGATTTAAAATTATTGTGTAATTCCAGGGAGATATTCTCCTGTATCTATCGTGATTGTAGATTTTGACCAGTATTTCTTAGAAACTTTCCACTTTCTGATCAATCTACCTTACAATTGTTTACAACAGGCTTGCACTACAGTGGAAGTCCCTAACTTGGAAAATATACTCTCTATTTTGATCTTTCCCAAGCGATTTGGGAAAGAAAAGTGGTGCAAAAGCACCAAGAAAAAATAAGCCAAAACTGGGTCGAGTGCTACCGGCGCAGACCCAGTAGGGGACGCTCTTCACCTAGTACAAATCCATGACTTACGTTGCCAGTGCGCAGACACGTAGCTAATGACTTTTTCTTTTTTCGTCCGCCATGTTGATGAGACGTCTTCTCAGCATTTGAAATCAGTGATCATCCTGGCTCGTTGATTGTGTGTTCCTGTGCTAAGTTGTTGGATCTAAGGATCCACTGTTATCAGCACTGTGTTTTCTTTATATTCTCGTTTATAAAATTATTTGCGATTATGTATTATTTTTTTTCTATCCGTGTCGCGTATTTCGTGTTATCATTTTTTCATACTGTTATTTGTGTTGGAGTCATTTTTCACAATTAATTTATGTTATCATTTTTTCATACTGTTATTTGTGTTGGAGTCAGGTGTCAGCAAGGTGCTTCTTAAGCAGAATTTCTTCTCACTGTTGAGAGTGGACCTTCAGTTTTTTGGGTCCCTGTCGACCGTCTGGGGTCTGTTGTGTTCCCACCGGTCTATTTTCTTCTGTCACCTTTCTCTTTTTGTTGGGGGGTGTTCTTCTGTAATCGGTTGAATTCACCTTCTTCTCTTCAGCTCTCACTTTTGTCATGCCCAGGACTATTCCTTGTGGGCAATGCCTTCTCCCTAAGCATGTGGACGATTCACATGCTTCTTGCTCTTCTTGCAATGGGTGTTCTCCTGATCGACCCTGTGGGCTATGTGGATTGTGGGCATCCACTTTTTGGGCATCTGTGAACCGTGTTGTGCATTCTCGTGGCCATGCCTCCCGAAATGACCACATCTGGTGAGAGTTATTCCTCCTCCGTGGGGGATGTGCCGACATTTCCTGTGGTGGATACTGCGGGAGCCGTTGAGTTGTCTGTTGAAGAGATGCCTGGTTCCGGGACTGTGGTGCCTCTCCAGTCGACATCTGAGGCTGTCACTAGGATTGTGACTCCACCTTCGGAGCAGAGCACGGGTGCTCTCTCCACCTTTCCACCAGCCTCAACGACTCCTGACATATCTGCTGCTACTGTTGCTACGTCATCGATTATCGTTTCAGCCGGCCTCGGCTTATCCCTGCAGGGGTTTGCCGAGTTGTCTGTTAGTGTGGACGTGGGATATCGGCCTCAGCCTTCCCTGACTTCCAACTCGGCGAAGTCGGAAGGGGCTGCCGGCCGAACCCTCTACACTGGTCTCTCCACTGTCGAGCACTGCAGTTTTTTCATTGATTCGGATGTTCATGGTGGGGCCACTATGAACTCCGTGGCATTTCTGTCCATGCACACTGGTCACATAGCCAGTTTTGAAGAACCAATGCCTTTTGTGCAGCCTGGACCTTCTGTCCCTCAGAGGTCCGCGGCGATACTCCTGAGTTCCTGCTCTGTAGATCCTCGGGGTATGTCATACCCCTATACAACTCTGCCTTCAGATGTTTCGGCTGCCGCCCATCGCAATGCTTCGGGTGTATTTGAGGATCGTGACCCTTTGCTGGTTAAAAGGGTCAGGAGTGAAGCCACTTTGCCGGTTCGTCCCCATGTTGAACCGGCCGACACAGGCCGTGAGCTTAGGGAGGCCCTCTCCTTGCTCACTCAGGTTCTGTCCAAGAGCCTTCCTGTTGCTTCCAGCGAGGCTACACGTGCTTTCCAGGTGCCCCCTGTGGCCCCGCCTCCCGGGATTGGAAACAGGCCGCTTTGTGATCCCCCTGGTGTGCCTACACCATGGTAGGCGTATGCTGGTTTGCCCATGATGGGCTATGTGTCTTCCAACTCAGGGGATGAGTCGGACATTCTTGACGTCGAGAGCCAACAGTCTTCTGACTTGGGGGCAGCTCTTGACTTTGTGTTTGGGTTCCTTTCTGATCTCAAACCGTCAAACCAGCTGACAGTGTCAGCCAGGCCGCGAACATCAATTGCGTGCCTACAGCCTGTGGAGCAACCTGCTTCTGGGCGCCTTCGACCATGCCAGTCGGTACAGGTGGTTGAAGCATTTACAGCTTTGGACTCTTAAGCTGAGTTCCAAGGCTATGAAGACGTCGTTCTTCATTAGGATTGACTCTTTTTGCCTCCGGCGCATTATCGTTCCTACGATTCCGCCAATCTGTCAGTCTGCCAGACTTTGACGGTCTTGGATGAGGACTCCAACTCCCTCGGGCTTTCCAAGCCCAAGTTGGCCGTTATTCCTATGGCGACTCTGGAGTCTGTGTTGGGCTTATAGAGAGAGATGCTGGGCATGCTTTCTCTCTCAGATCACGTCTCTGCTTTAGCTGCTTATCTGCCCCCAGATAAGTTTGACGGCGTAAGGCTCCTTTGCGTGTGTTTCCAAGGCACTCATGCATCTTACTCACACGCATGCCTGTAACATGGCTAACTTGGAATTAGTTCTCAGGGACGCTGTGCTGGACACAAGCCATTCCCTTCCTGAGGGGCAGTGCGCTGCTCTTCGATCTGCTTCTTTGGCAGGTCCGCAACTGTTCCATGGTTCTGTGGCGACGGTCTGGGATGAGGTCCTACGTCATTCCAAAGATCAGCTGCTGCTCTGTCAGCTTGATCAGCCTTCTGTTGGAGGCAGGGGCCGTCCAAAGCCTAACAAGCTCCCTTCTGCTTCCGCTGCGAAGCAAAGGGCTGATCTTTCTGCCACCGCTTCTACTTCTTACTCACAGGGTAAGGGTAAGTGTCGGCAGGCTAGAGGGAGGACTCAGGATTCTTCATATAGCTAAGCAGAGGAGGTGGTTTCTCCTCTCGCGGGCCTCACTGGGTCTCGAAATGAAGGTCCTCACCTCAATTCGTCCCAGGTGGAGGAAGGATATCAGATTTCGCAGACCACTGGGCCACCATTACATCCAATCCTTGGGTATTAGATGTTGTGCGGTCTGGGCTGCGAATAAACTTCTGGAGGCACTCCACTCTGTCAAGAGTGCCTCTTCCAACTACAGTTCCTTCAGACGTTTTATTTCGGGAGCTTTTGTCCACGTAGATAGACAATCTCCTGGCAAAGGGGGTGATCGAGGTCATCAAGAACGTTCAGTCAGTGGGATTTTATTCCTGCCTGTTCTTGGTGCCGAAGAAGGATGGCCGATTCCAACCGGTTATCGATTTGAGTATCCTGAACCAGTCTTATCATTACTTCTAAGTTCAGCATGGAGACTTTCAGGTCGGTTAGCCGTTCCATTCACCAGGGAGATTTCGCTTCCAGCATTGACCTGCGAGGCACTTACTTTCATGTCCCGATTCAACGGACATCGCAAAAGTATCTCAGGTTCGCTTTTCTGGGGCGAGTTTGCCAGTTCAAGGCCATGCCTTTCGGCCTCAACCTGGCTCCTTGGGCCTTCACCCGACTGATGTCGCATGTGATAGCCTTCCATCGCACACAGTCCAGGGTGACTACTTCGGCATATCTAGACGATATCCTCCACAGGCATTCCAATGCTGCCTTTCTGGAGTCAGATGTCGACACACTGTTGAGCCTGCTCACGTCGCTAGGGTCCAGAATCAATGAGAAGTCGAACCTGGTCCCTTCTCAGTCGTTTTGTCATCTGGGGATGGACTTCCGTACTCAGTTCAATACGGTAGCGTTTCCCCGGGCAAGGGCTTTAATTCTCTCAGCTTTTGCCTTGACTGTGTCCCAGTCCACGTCTGTGACAGCTTGGAGTATTCTCTGACTGTTTGGTCTCTGCGGTTCAGTGACGGATCTCATTCCTCCAGGTCGACTGCATGTCAGACCTCTCTTTCTACTCAGTTGTTGGAGGCTGAATATCGATCCTCTGGATCTGGTGCTTCAGTTACCAGAATCTCTTCATCCTCACCTTCTCTCCTGGTTGAATGTTCAGTGGATTACGCAGGGAGTTCCGTTGGACTTACCCACGTCCGATCATGTTCTGATAGCAGATGCCAGCGATCTCGGATGGGGTGCGATGTTGGATCCTCTAGGTCTTTCACTTCACATGGTGTGGGACTAGGATCAAGCAGCTCTTCACATCAACAAGAAGGAGCTTTTTGCTCTTCTGAGTTTCCAGCAGTGGATCACTCACCTTTCGAATCGCCAGGTCCTTCTGTTGTCTGACAATTTGACAGTGGTTGCTTACATTCGGAACCAGGGCAGCACACACTCGGTTCCCATGTATGAATTGGCTCGTGATCTTCTACAGCTCGCTCAGAATGTCAATGCCGGGGTGGTGGTTTGTCACATTTCCGGTTGTCTGAATGTCCTAGCCGACTCCCTGTCCTGACGGGGCAGGGTCATTTCCACCGAGTGGATGCTCCACAGGGCGGTGTTCAAGTTGCATTGCGATCTCTGGGGTCGTCCCCACATCGATCTCTTTGCGACTCGTTGGAACCATCAGGTGGACACTTTCGTGTCCCCATGTCCAGATCCTCTGGCTTTTGCCGTGGACACTCTGTCACTCGATTGGAACGGTCTAGTCAGCTATGCCATCCGGCCGGTCCCGATTCTGCCTCAGGTTCTAGCCAAGATACGAACCTGCAGTTGTCGAAACATTCTGATCGCTCCCCTGTCGCCTCAGCGGTTGTGGATCAATCAGCTGCACTCTCTGTTGACGGCTGTTCCGACACGTCTCCCTCTGCGTCGCGACCTTTTTATGTTTCATGTTGACCCAACTTCATTGTGCCTTCACGCATATCTTTTGTCAGGTCCTCCTCCATAGAGGTTTTTCGAGACGAGCAGTGGAGTGCATTTCTTCTTCAAGGAGGCAATCCACTGGTTTAGCCTATGCGGCTAAGCGGAAGGTCTTCTGTTGGTTGTGTGTCAATCACTCTGTTGATTATGCCAATCCTTCGATATCACAGATTGCGGAGTTTCTGGTATATCTGTTTGATTCTCGAGGTCTCCAGCCTGCAGCCATCAAAGGGTACAGGTCCATGCTTTCGGAGACCTTTTCGTATAATAATAATAAGGGAGTTTTATATAGCGTAAAATCACAAGCTGTGCTCTAAAACGCTGTACAACAAAATAAAAAATCGAGCTCCTGACCATCAAGCAATTTATAGAGTGAGAAAGAAGGGGGGCAAAAATCACATATCACCAAAAGCCTCTCTAAAAAGATGAGATTTCAATTTTTTTTTGAATTGATCAAGATTTTCTGATGCCTGAACTTGATCAGGTAAAGAATTCCAAAGTGCAGGTCCAGCGAATGAGAAAGCTCTGTTATTCACAAGAGCTGACCTAGAGAAGGGCATCTGAAGCTTAATTTGTTTGGAAGAACGTAAATTTCTTTCAGGTTTTTTAATTGTCAAAAGGTCTTGTAAATACTTTGGTGCCAAGCCATGAATGCACTTAAAGACAAATACCAAAATTTTGAAACTAATCCGCTGTCGTACAGGAAGCCAATGCAATTGTTTGAGTACTGGTGTTATATGATCGTAGCATCTAGAGCCTGTGATGATGCGTGCAGCTGTATTTTGAATGGTTTGCAGTTTTGAAATATATGACTGCGGCAGGCCAATTAGAAGAGAGTTGGAAAAATCTAAGTGGGATGATATAAAGGCATGAACTACAGTTTCCAGTGACTTTGGTGTGAGATAGCGACGAAGATAGCTCACATGCCTGATTTGCATAAAGCAGCGCTTGCAGATTGCGTTGACATTTTGCTCCATCGAAAGGTGAGAGTCAAATATCACCCCAATATTGCGAGCACTGTTTGATACATTTTGTATGGAATTTCCTATGGCCAGTGACTTGATTTCTAAATTGGGTGGAAACTTTGTGCGTGATATGACTAGTACTTCGGTCTTATCATCGTTCATTTTAAGTCTGTGACGGATCATCCAGTCACGAACTTTGTCTATACATTCTTCCATCTTGGCTACTGAAACATTAATGTCAGATTCAATTGAAGGATTTAATGACAAATACAACTGAGTGTCATCAGCATATAGATGGTAGGGAACACCCATCTCCCTTAGCGATTTTCCCAATGAGGCTGTATATAGTGTGAACAGTATGGGACCAAGAACAGAGCCTTGGGGAACTCCACATGTGAGTAATTTACTATCAGAATTTGTTTTCGAAATGGTCACTTGTTGTTCACGTAATGAGAGATAGGATTTGAACCAGGCAAGAACTTTACCGTCAATTCCGAGCTGTTGCATTGTGGATAAGAGAAATGAATGATCAACCGTATCGAAAGCAGCGGAAAGATCTAATAAGACCAGAATGACACATCTACGTTCACCTAACGAACATATTATGTCATTACAAACTCTTAAAAGAGCCGTTTCTGTACTATGATTTGCCTGGTAGGCCGATTGATATGGTTCTAAGAGGCAATTTGTTGAGAGGTATTGCATAAGTTGTTTGGCAACCACTTTTTCTAGAATTTTAGATATAAAGGGTAGATTGGAAACTGGACGATAATTTTTCAGGATGTCTGGATCGAGAGACGGTTTCTTGATTAAAGGTGAGACCAGTGCTATCTTCAGCTCGGTATGTGGGGAAGCGTCGTATCAGCACAAATCCATAACTCCCCAAGCTTGTTCGGCACTTTTCCTTGAAAAGGCCTAGGACTTTGCAGCTTACCCTAAGATGGAATCTTTCTTGGGTGCTGCTTTGCTTGTGGGGTGGGGGGTGGGGGGGGGGGGCACCGTTCGAACCTTTATCCCAGACGGGTTAGTGAACTTCACACTCTCTCGGTTGACCCGGCCTTTATCAGGAGCTCTCCCAACAGTGTTACGTTTACCACTGATTGCTCCTTTCTGGCCAAGAATCAGATACCAGAAACTACTCTGCCTCCTTTCTGTATCAGGGCTCTTCCTTCTGTTGAGGGTAACCGCCCTTTGCTCTGTCCGGTTTGTGCACTTCGCATTTATCTCAACCGGATGCAGTTCATTAGGAAAGGCAGCAAACGATTTTTTCTGTCTCTTATTCCTGATCGACCGAAGATCTCTCCTCATTCCATTTCTCGATGGATTTGTCTTGCTATTTGTGCGGCTTACGCTCATCTAGCGACTAGTGATTGCATTACCAATCGTATTTCTGCCCATGAGGTGCATGCATTGTCTTCCTCTTGGGCTTTTTCTATCTCTGTCAAGTTGTTGGATGTTATGCAGGAAGCCTACTGGAGAAATGCTTCTACCTTCTCCACCTTCTATCTGTGTCAGTTGCAGCAGCAGTCTGAGGACCTTTTTGCTTTGGGCTGTCTTTCTTCTGCACAGGCTGTTGTTTGCCCTGGCCATTAGGCTAGTCACAATGTCAGTTCCAGCTCTGTGCTGTTACTGTCCTTTTCTGTCTGTGCGTCGCACAGAACCGTACTCCTCATCTCTCATTATCTTTTACTAATGTTTGTGAGGCTATGGTTTGATAGGCCTGGGGACCTCTTCCTCTATCCACGGTTCCAGTGCTATCTGGGTTATGTGTGGATTGGTTATGTGATTTCCTCCATCCTATTGTCTATTCAGCCTGTAGTAAACAATTGTAAAGTAAAGTAGGGTGATAAGAAATATAAATTTTATAGTAAATTTCCTTTCTTATTATACCTACCACAATTGTTTGCATTTGTTTACCCCCCCCCCCCCACCCCCCCGTCTTCTTATTCAGGTAAGAATCCTTCCTCCCCACTGATCACATAACTCCAACGTTGGCAGATTCAAAAGAATGAGTCATTAGCTACGTGTCTGAACACTGGCAATGGAAGTCGTGGATTTGTACTAGGAGAAGGGCATCCTTCACTGGGTCTGCGACAGTAGCACTCGACCCTGGTTTTGGCTTATTTTTTCTTGGTGCTTTTACACCACTTTTCTGTCCCAAATCGCTTGGGAAAGATCAAAATTGAGAGTATATTTTCCGAGTAAGGGACTTCCACTGTAGTGCAAGCCTGTAGTAAACAATTGTGGTAGGTATAATAAGAAAGGAAATTTACTATAAAATTTAAATTTCTTAAAAGGTATCATATAATCAACTATTAACTGCTTGGGTGCTAGAAGCCACTAGCAGGGCTTTCAAAAAAATCAGGTTACCAGAGCAAAAGTCACCATTTTACTTGTTCAAGTTTCATATTCAGTCAAACGCAGTGTTCATGCTGGCATGTACCAAATGCACATGTTTTAACGTTTTACCCAACGTAACAGCCAAAACCAGCCAGCGCTATTCTCAAAAATCGCCAATTTTCATTATCTTTTCATTTTTTGTCTCAAAAACATAGGTTATGACCCCTCGTTGGAACGAGCCCGTTGAGCTCGTTCCAATGAGGGGTTATAACCTATGTTTTTGAGACAAGAAATGAAAAGAATTAGTTATTCAATAAATGTTCTTGCAAGTGTCGTCTGCTTTTCATGTTAGGTAAAGGGTTAAAAATCTGGCGCATAAATGTGAACATTTGGCACAAAACTTTGGCACATAAATCAAAATCACGAACTTGGTATATTCTTGATTTACGTCCAGCCTTTGACCTTATGGCAGCCATTTCCGACTTGCAAAACTGGGTATATAATATTACATTTTCTCCTAATAAAGTGAACAAATGATAAGTTAAATATATCATTATGAATGCTCACATCATTAATTACAAAAAAAGTAATTTCGTTTAACTGTGGACATAATTCCAATTGTCCTTACCGGTGATCTCATAATGAGAAGTTGTGTGTTGTGTAAACTAGGGCCGCACGATATTCAAAACAGAATACCGGTATCGGTATTCAAAAAAATACTGCGGTATACCGGTATATTGAAAACTGTTCAGATATAAAAACACAAGTACCACAATCGAGACTCGAGGCATCACAGTCGAAACTAATTAGCATGCCTTGATGATGCGGTTCGAAAAACCTTTACCCAACGCAGACGATATCAAAATTTATTATTTTTAAAATTAGTTTATCAGATTTTCCCCAGATTTCAACAAAACTTTATCATGTGACCCCTCATTGGAATGAGCTCAACGAGCTTGTTCCAATGTGGGGTCACATGATATAGTTTTGTTGAAATTTTTGAAAATTATTTTTTCAACTGCTGAATTTGTATATTACGAGGGCACAAGCAGACGATTCCTTGGAAAAAGGGATAATATTATTCATTTGGGACTACAGATAAAAAACTCAAAGATATCTTGAAAATTAAATTGTCGGTAAATAAATAATGACGATAAACGATAAACCGATACTTTTGCAATTACACCAGTATTCAATCGATATTGGTTTGAATACCGGTATATATCGGTTTATCGATATACCGTGCAGCCCTAGTGTAAACAATGCACGTTTTGTTCCTTCACCAGTGAACATTAGACCAGATTATCAATTTTCTTTAATTGTTGATGGTTCTTTCCCCATTGACCCAAATCAAAGATTAGCACAGTAATAAAATGACAAAGGTTTCAATCCACATATCAATCAGTTACCGTATTGACCTGCTATATATACGACTATATATACTACTCAAAGTTTGCTAAGCACCACATATGTGACACATCATTGTGAAATTTTCTTGTGACACATTTGCGATATTTTTGGGGGATATGATTGAGGAATGTATTGAGATGATCCCCAGTGTTTACATTTAATAACTCTCTTGACAGGCAGACTTTTCGTGACAGTCATGGAAAGCAAGTACCCCTTGATTTTCATGATGTTTTTGTGTACTGTCTACATGTACATGACATGTGTAGGGTATTCAATCTTCATTTCAACACAAACCCTTCTGATTTAATGATTGAATATGGTGAATGCAAATGTAAGAAGACATTTGTCTGAAACAGAAATGTGGTGGGCTGTAGGGATGGTGGAACAAGGGGCTACCCATCGTCAGGTTGGTGAAGCCCTTGGTGTGCACCATACGGTCATCGCCAGAGCCTGGGCAAGATTTCAGCAGTATGGCACACCAGTAAGACGATATGGTGGTGGCAGAGACAGGGCAATATCTGCAGCTAAAGACCGGTGTTTGATCATTCAGGCCTGTAGGAACCGCTTTGACACAGCAACCCAGCTTCGCAGTGACCTTCAGAATGCATCCGGGGTACATGTTTCGACGCAGACTATCCGGGCAAGGTTGCACAAAGGTTTTTCCTATCGAGAAGACCATGTATTCGCATTCAGCTGTCCCAGAACCACCGACAGGCACGATATGAATGGGCCATGGATCACGTTGGATGCACCAGAGAAGATTGACGACCTATCCTTTTTACAGAAGAGTCAAGGTACTGCCTAGACAACACAGATAGGTGTTCTAGGGTATGGAGAAGACCAGGAGAGCGATTCCATGCAGCCAACATTGCTGAGCATGACCGCTATTGTGGAGGGTCAATAATGGTCTGTGGCGGCATCAGCTGGGGTGGATGTACAGAGCTCTGTGTCCTTGACCGTGGTATATTGACTGCACAGCGGTATATTGATGAGATCCTGGATGTTCACGTCAGATTGTATGCATGTGCAGTGGTTGATAGATTCATTCTAATGGACGATAATGCCCGTCCTCATGTTGCACATGTTGTCTGAGAGTGCCGACAGAGGGAGAGGATTGAGCGTATGGACTGGGCAGCAAGATCCCCTGACCTCAATCCATTCGAACATGTCTGGAATGAGTTGCAGCTTACAATTTCAGTCCGTCCAGTCCAACCAAGAAGTGTCCATGAGCTTGGTGCCATGCTGGTCCAAGAATGGAACAACATCCCCCAAAGGACCATCTGGAACCTGATTGGGAGCATGAGAAGGCACTGTCAAGCTGTAATTAACAATAATGGGTCTCATACTTGATATTGAGCCCATACCAATTCGCTTTGTCAACTTGTTGGCAAATTTGAAAAATTTCCTTTTTTACCAATAATATCCATTTTCCATGGTTATCGTATTCAAAAGCTAAAAAATAATGTCAAACACAAACAAAATCTTAATTTATGTACTTAAATCATTAAAAATATAATTAAATAAAAAATATATACACTTTTCATAACAATATTTCAACTAAAATGCACAACAGGTAGTTGGATATACTTGGTCCTTAGCAAACTTTGAGTTGTATATGTTTCATGATATTTTATTATTTTTTGTTCCATTTTATGCCTATGGGCACTCTCCAATAATTTGTTATAAAACAAATTGTAAATAATAATATTTTGAATAACAAATTCAGACCACCAAAAATAATCTTTCCCATGACCAGTTAATACAGGGGGAATCTTCCCACTAGACCAATTCCCCTTAGACCAACTACACAGTGTTTCTGATTAAGGGTTGATTAAGGATAATTACGAAAACAATTATTTATAAAAATCTGCCCAACATCTATAAAATATCGACAAGCCAGAAAATGAGCAGAAAATCATCTGGAAAATGAGGTCCCCAGAGGGTGAATTTGGTGATGCTACCCTGCTATAGCAGGGTAGCATCACTAAATTTACCCTCTGTGAACCTCAACCGTGAATTTGGTGATGCTACCCTGCTATAGCAGGGTAGCATCACTAAATTTACCCTCTGTGAACCTCAACCTGAATCAAGGTCTCAAACATCATCAGAAAGAGGTACCCAGAGGATAAACTGGCCCACTGTATGGGATAGCATCAGCAAATTCACCCTCTGGGGACCTCATTCTGCAAATGACAGCCTGCTTATTTTCAGGCTTGAATATCAATAACATTAAAAACATTTATAAATATTTATAAATATATCAAATTATTGATATAGAATTATTTTTAAAGTAGAACACATCAGTTGGTCTAAGGGGAATTGGTCTTTTGGGAATTGGCCTCGTGGGAGTTGGTCTACAGGGAATTGGTCTAGTGGGACTGAACCATACAGGGCTGTGTATGGTTGTTACATTGACTAAAAGGGTATTGACACATTTTGAGACATGGGGACTGGTAGTTATTTGTGTATTTTCTCATCATTCCAAACTCTGAACAATTCTTTTTAGGGCATGTTGATTTCACAATGGAAGTGGAAAGAGCATTAAGGGTGTTAGATGGTGCAATTTTGGTTCTGTGTGCTGTTGGAGGTGTTCAAAGTCAGACATTAACTGTGAATAGACAGATGAAGCGGTATAATGTACCCTGTTTAGCATTTATAAACAAGTTGGATAGGAACAGTTCCAATCCTTACCGAGTCTTGTCTCAAATCAGGTATGTGTCGATCTTCACCAGAAATTGGTTAACCCTTTATCTAACGAATTGGTCGCATCCATATGTGTTACTTTCAAACTGAACAGTTGAAAAAATATTAGTTTTCAAAAAATTGTAACAAGACCATATCATGTGACCCCACATAGGAAAGAGCTTGTCAGGCTTGTTCCAGTGAAGGGTAACTTGATATGGTTCTGTTGATTTTTTTTTAATTTGGAGAAAAAATAATTAAAATAATAAATGTTGATATTGTGTTTGTTGGGTAAAGGGTTCACTTCTTGTATTCCGCTAGTGTAGATTCCAGCCCAGGACAGGAAATCTCTTGCAACAAAATTAATTATAATTTGTGCACTGTTAACCATTAAATGGTAGAGTGCTGGAAGCCCATATTTGGGCTTTCAGGGTTCACACGCGGGTCTGGAATCCTGGAAAAATTTTGAAAATTAGAAAATAATTTTCCATACCCTGGAAAAATCTGGAAAACGGCACCTTTTTTGAGCTGGTTTGGAAAAAGTCTTGGAGAAAACTGAACACAGAAGAGATGTGTATGGAAAAGTTATGGAATCGATCATTTGTTTCGAAAATCCGAATATTGTTTCGAAAAAAAAAGAAAATCTCAATGCGTCGTCGGAATTCACGAACGTCTGCTATTTGGCTGGTCTTTATTTGCATTTATGGGGACATTTTAGAAACACCAGCGGATGTACAGTATAAAGGCACTTTAGAAACACCGGCGGATGACCTCATTTTTGCAAATCTGTAAATATATCGCGAAACATGCCTGGCAATTGTATCTTCAGAGAAAGGTGGCTATCAGAATCAAAGTTTTGTGGCTGGATACAAAAAGATGTTAATAAACTGAAAGCCAGATGCATTCCACGTGCGAAATCGATTGACATTGCCAATATGGGAGAAGCTGCACTTGTCAGTTACTCAAATGGAAAAAAAAACATTTGGAGGCAACTGCATCCAAGAAAAACAGTGTTGCTACAATCTACTCTTTTATGAGCTATCAAACGAAAAAATCTGAATGCTCAAGCAATAATAACAGTGACGCATCCAAGATAATATTTTCTGTTGTCAAGTCTGATGTTTTAAAAGACGAAATTTTATGGACACTGGGTATGGAAAAGGTATGGAAAGTTTCTTGCCGATGGTCTTGGAAATGTGAGGAAAGTCCTTGAAAAGTTTTGGAAAAGTTATGGAATTTTTCTCCCATAGAAGTGTATGAACCCTGGCTTTATTATGAAGTGCAGGTACTGCAACTTAAAGGCTTCAAATTCAGTGGCTGTGCTTCATATTGTCTTTGAAGTGATATTATTTACTCTGTTAGGTTTTGCCTTGTTACAATTTATAGGAGAGTGCCCACAGGCACTCTCCTATAAATTGTAACAAGGCAAAGACATGTGAACAAATTTTGGTGGCCAAAAATAATTTAGCACTCTACCAGTTAAGGGCCTGGCCAAGTATCCTGAATTCTTGCGAGTCCAAGGCCTTACTATGTTGAGTGGCTTGGCAGTGATTTCTAGTCAAGTCTTGGCTGCCTTAACAGGCTGCCAAGACTATAACTAGGAAGCACTGCCTAGATAAATTGCCTATTGTAACATAAACTTCCTCATGTTGGCATGTTCAAGGCACCTACTTTGAGATTGTAAAACCAGGATATAGGCCTTTAACTGGTAGAGTGCTAAATTATTTTAGACCATCAAAATTTGTTCACATGTAGGCACTCCCCCATAAATTGTAACAAGGCAAATCTACACAGACTAAATTTCACTTCGAAGATAATATGAAGCATATCCACGGAGTCTGAAGCCCTTATATTACAGTCCCTGTACATCAGAGTAAAGCCCAAATATGGGCTTTCAGAACTCTACCAGTTAACTAGTAGAGTGATGGAAGCCCATATTTGGGCTTTATTCTTAAGTGCAGTTACTCCAGCTTAAAGGCTCCATAATCTGTGGAAATGCTTCATATTATCTTTGAAGTGGAATTAAATAGTTTCTGTGAATTTGCCAAGCTGCAATTTAACTTCTAACAAGGCAAACAAATATGTGAACAAATTTTGATGACACTCAGCACTTCACCGGTTAAAGGTTAACCAAATTCTCACCTGCAAGTTGAGTCAGCATTTTGACCAATGATGTTTTGAGTAAATTTTCATGAATTTGCCATTAAATCTAGTCATGGCTGCTTCACAGCAGCCAAGACTTGATTTGATGGAAAATAATTTTAATAATACTCAGCAGGTTAAAAGCTAAACTGGGTTTGAAATTCTTTTTGGAGTTTGTAGTCTTATCAGGAAACCTTATATTTTTTCAAATACTGAAAACTGGTTGTTCTGCCATAAAAAAACTGCTCAACTTGTAGACAATTAAAATGTAAATCATGCATCATTGACTATTCCTTGTGTCTTCCCAGAGGCTTAGAATTTTTTCTCTCAAGGAATCTTGCTTTGAAAGGAATGTTTCAGCCTTCTACAACAATGCCAGAAAGCCTAGAAACTGTCAGTATGGTAGCCTACATTCCGAGCCAAATATCATTTCAACTGTCAAATCGATCTTCACTTTCCAACATTGTCATAGAAATTTTATGAGTTTGTTTCTTCAGCTGATAGATTTGACAAAACGGACATCCAGGAAAGATGGGCATTTATGATTGCCATTCAGGAGAGTTACATATTAATCATTTGTGTTATGAGCTTGAATCATAACATGAGGTACCCACAGGTATTAGAGTACCCATTTTTCAGCTCTATTTAAACCAGCATTACCATTTTGGGTAACGATTTTTAACCCAGTAGAAAATTAGTTTTAATCATGAAAAAGTATATCTCATGTCGAACAAGACATAACAAATAACAAACTGTATAAAGAAGATTAGCCCTTTACATAACACGAAAAGGCAGACAACACTTGCAAACAAAATTCTTTAATAACTAATTTTTTTCATTTTTTGTCTCAAAAACATAGGTTATGACCCTTCATTGGAACGAGCTCGACAAGCTCGTTCCAAAGAGGGGTCATAACCTATGTATTTGAGACAAAAAATGAAAATTAATTGGCGATTTTTAGCTCAACTTTGGCAAAGCTAAATTTGAGGTATTGTCATGTCCCGTCGTCCATCGTCCATCCGTCTGTCAACACGCTGTCTGTCCGTCGCACCGTCAACACGGCTCGGGCTAGAGACTGTATTTATGAACCAATCTTTAAGAAACTTCTTGGGTACCTTTGTTATCACCATGGGACATGAATGAGTGTTTTGGGGTCCGGTCTGAAATTCAAGATGGCCGCTGGCAGCCATTTTGTACAAAAATTAGGTGCAATCAGATTTTTGCGCAGAACTTCCATATGAAAGCGCTGAATTGAATAATTTTTTGTGTGAATGTTTAGTACCATGGGATACATCACATATAATACAGGTTTTTTCTCGGGCATAAATTATGCCAATTAGATTAACTTTGATCTATTTAATGTTACTTTCAGCACTGTAACTGCAAATGCCAATACGGCTCGCGCTAGAGGCTGTATTTATGAGCCGATCTTTACGAAACTTCTTGGGTACCTTTGTTATCACCATGGGATGAGTACGAGTGGTTTTTGGGTGCGGTCCAAAATTCAAGATGGCCACCAGCAGCCATTTTGTACTTTAGTTAGTGCAATCAGTTTTTTGTACAGAACTTCTGTATGAAAGTTCTGATTTGAATAAATTTTTGTATGGATTTTTAGTAACATGGAATACATCACATATAATTTGTTTTTTTTTCTCGTGCAAAAATTATGCAAATTAGATGAACTTTGATTTATTCAGTGCTACTTATACACGTTAAGTGCACATGTCAATACGGTTCGGGCTAGAGTCTGTATTTATGAACCGATCTTCATGAAACTTCTTTCTTGGGTACCTTTGTTATCACCTTGGGACGAGAACGAGTGTTTCTGTGTGCGGTCCGTAATTTAAAATGACTGCCGGCGGCCATTTTGTACCAAAATTAGTGCAATCAGTTTTTTGTACAGAACTTCTGTATGAAAGTTCTGATTTGAATACATTTTTGTATGAATGTTTAATAACATGGAATACATCACATATAATACAGGTTTTTTTCTTGAGCAGAATTTATGCAAATTAGATGAACTTTGATTTATTGAGTGCAACTTATACGCAGTAAGTGCATGTGTCAATACGGCTCGGGCTAGAGGTTGTATTTATGAACCGATCTTCACAAAACTTCTTGGGTTCCTTTGTTATCACTTTGAGACGAGAACAAGTGTTTCTGGTATGGTCCAAAATTCAAGATGGCTGCCAGTGGCCATTTTGTACCGAAATTAGTTCCAATCAGTATTTTGTACACATCTTCTATACGGCTCGGGCTAGAGGCTGTATTTATGAACCGATCTTTATGAAACTTCTTGGGTACCTTTGTTATCACCGTGGGACGAGAATGAATGTTTTGGGGTGCGGTCCAAAATTCAAGATGGCCACCAGCAGCCATTTTGTACAAAAATTAGTGCAATCAGTTTTTTGTACAGAACTTCTGTATGAAAGTTCTGATTTGAATAAATTTTTGTAGGAATGTTTGGTAACATGGAATACATGACATATAATACAGGTTTTTTTCTCATGCAGAAATTATGCAATTTGATAAACTTTGATTTGTTCAATGCTGCTTATACACAGTAAGTGCACATGTTAATACGGCTTGGGCTAGAGTCTGTATTTATGAACCGATCTTCACTAAACTTCTTCGGGTATATTTGGGTGTCTTTGTTATCACTGTGCTATGAGAACAAATATTTTTGGGTTCAGTCAAACCCACTCTGGGACTCAAAGATTTCTTTTCTAGTTTAGCATCTAACTGTCCCCCACCTTTACAATACTTTACCTATATATTTGTTACAGGTTACGGTCAGCATTTATGTACAGACCGTTACAATACTTTACATGTACCTTTGTTATCAGGTCATTACCTAGATGTTTGTCATGGCTGTGTCACATACTATACATGTTCATGTCTTAAACAGGTTGAGCTACAGTGTCATTGACACTTTCATTGTGAATAGTGCTGGCCGGTTCTGGCTGTTATGTTGGGTAAAGGGTTAATTGAATTGGACGCTTTTATATGAATTATATATAAAACATGGGGGTACTTTTGCATAATGGAAATTGTGTTTTGTTAACAATAATAATAATTACCAATTTATATTGATTGATTTTTGAATCTCTCTATCAGAACTAGTCATTGATGTCAAATTTTTATTTATATGGGGCTAAGGACATAAAAAGATTCTCTTCTTAGGCCTAAAAAAAGAATAAATCTGTTTCTCAGGCCCTCCCGCATGGTTCTTTTGGCTGCCGCACGCTCTCTTTTTATAACCAATGTAAAATTAAAAAAAATAAAAATTAAATGGTTTATGTCTGATATTTTATCCAAGTTAAAGAAAATTGATAAATTTGTCCCTTGAGTGCAAGAAGGCTTTGCAATGCTTTAGCATTGCAAAGCCTTCTTGCTCTCAAGGGACAAACTACACCATCACCCATGCTATTCAGTAGACTATGAGGCATAACACATAAACCAATACCATGAACTTTTGATGGCAAAGAAGTAATTACAGAAATATAAAATAAAATAAAAAAATGCTTGCCCGCATGCAATTTTACAAATAATGTCCTGAGAAACAGAAGATCTACTTTGTGTGGCCTTATTTATACAGATATATAAAAAGACAGAACGCGATGTGTGTTTGAATCGGTGGGTGTTTTACATAACGAGTTGGAATGGCATAATCATATTTCGCGAGAGCGAAATATGATTATGCCATTCCAACGAGTTATGTAAAACACCCACCGATTCAAACACACCGCGTTCTGTGTTTATTACGCATCCCATGCATTAAAATTCATTATAATAAACAAATTTTAATTCTGATGTTTAAACCCAAAAGTGAAGAGTCTGTTTGTTTTGACTGAAGCTGTACTGATCAAATGGATCGATAAAAAATCAAAACAACCTTTTCAGAACCAGTGTTTTTTAAATTCGTATTGTTGTTTCTCTTCGGCTGGTGCCCATTCACGCCTAACCATTTGGTGCCTATGACTGTTAGTGAAAATATAAGTACAAATTTGTGCAGATTTGCAAAACAGCTGGGAGAAACATTTTTAAAAGAAGTTGGAAGCATGTCAAGATGTACGAAGATTTACCGAAATAAAGTTGACCAAATTAGATATAACGGATCTACAAAACGAGGCAGCCACGGAACTGGGCTAATGTTCTGGTTGGAAATGATTGGGTTTTTTTTAAAAATATTATCTCATTTTTGGTTAACTAAATTTTTGTGAACCAACTTTATTTTGCTTTGAACGTTTCCTTTTCACACTATGCGACAGACTGTCGATAATTGTAAAATGAAATTTGGAAACTTTTTGAAGCGTAACTAATGACTCGATGGGAAAGGAACTAGTATAAACAGTGCTGGGAAAAATGTTCGGCTTGTACATTACCCATTGAATACAGAATCATTAATGTCATAGCGGTATTCCGTTAAATATTATTTAAGGGTTTAAAGTTGAATGGATGTGTAATAAATAGCATTACATTATCTTTTCTTCTAGATATGTTTGTTTGTCTCCGAATAAAATTTATCTGTCAACTACATCTTCTTCACCAGTGACCACTGTCTTGTTTCAAAACTTGTGTTTTGCTGTTCCAACTGCATGAAGAGAGGAGGGTAAATCCTCTTGTTTTACCAACTATTTTTAAATTATTATATTAGGGCCTATTAAAAAAAATACTTCTTGTTTCCCAGGCAATTTTTTCTCAAATTTTATGATGAGGTAGGGATGATTTTTTTTGGCTGATTTTTGTTCAAACACAAAACAGTCCTGCAAATAGTTGGAATTAGAAATTTAACTCCTTACACTATTAGGCTAAAGAAAATTAATCTCGTGATTCTCAGGCACCGGCGCATTCGTTTTTTCGGCCTGCTTTCGGCATTTTTATTTCGGAATCAAAATTCAAAATGTATAAAACTACCATGTGATTTTAGCGGTATCACATCGCAATTTGCGATGCATTATGTCGTATTCATTGATACAGAATTGTTATTCTCTTCGTGAAATGCGACACTATTCTGATATGAATACGAAAGAAATATTTATTTAACTGGTTGAGGACTAGATTTTTTTTTGTGGTCTGAATTTGTTCATTAAAATTGTTCTGCAGTAGAACCTGTCTTGAGAGACCGCCCTTTGGGCCACACAAAAGTGGTCTCTCAAGACAGGTGGTCTCTCATAACAGGTTTCAGGTTTTCTCAAGTCAGTGAATAACCAACCACAAAATTCAGAAATGGAGAAGAATGGATTTTTGTAATTACTTTGTAGTTGTTCTTTTTTATGAAGTTTTTGTAACAAATTGAAATGGGCTGTTATAAAAATTATAAAAATAAATTAATGTTGAAAATCTTCATTGAAGATTTTCAACACTAATTTATTTTTATAATTTTTATAACAGTCCATTTCAATTTGTTACAAAAAGATTTTCAACACAAATTTATTTTTATTCCTGTCACATTTCAGGTATGTATGAAATTGTTTGTTCAGCAATAATCCTAATCTTTTCACGGTTTATTCCCGTTTCGCCGATGAGGTTAAATAAACAAACCAAAACTAATCGCCGGTGGAGGTGTGAACAAGTTGTTAATCCCACTGATTGATATTAACTCTTCTTCACCGGCTGAGTTCATGGTCCCAAAGTGATTAACAATCAGTTAACATTGATCAACTGTAAACAACTAAACAACTTCAAACATCTCAATAGTATATAATATGACCCTTCATGCTGTACATCAACAACATTTCCTTCAATTCATCATGGCAAGTGAACAAGTAAATGTTTCTTTCATCCCTAATAAGAGAGGTGGTAGACACTTAGTTTATGGTGGTTATAAATTTCGTGTGAAGTCTCAGAATCAACCAAATATACATTGGAACTGCGTTAAAAAAGATTCTTTAGGATGTCGGTCAACTATCAACACGAAAAACGATTTTATCAGTTCGCCGATGGGGCAGCATAATCATCCACCAGATATGGAGCAGATTGTAGCCGATGCTTTCCTAGCAGATTTAAAGAAAACCGTTCGACACGACAGCAAATCAGTGAGCGCACTTTACCAAGAGGAGCTTGGTTCTCTCAGATCGGATACCGACCCACTCATCATTGCTAAAGTTCCTACATTCTATAGCATCAAATCAGCATTATACAGGTCTCGTGCGAAAACCATACCGGCTCTTCCGAAAACTCGCTCAGCAATCAGCTTACCTGATAGTTACATGGAAACAACTGCAGGAGATCAGTTTTTACTGTCAGATCCAAGTGACGTCAACTGCCTCATTTTCAGCACAGCGTCAAACTTACACCTCCTCGACGAAGCGACTTCGTTTTTCTGTGATGGGACATTTGAGAAATCACTGAAACTCTTTTATCAGCTGTATACCATCCATGCTTTCGTCGACAATAAGATGTTGCCATTAGTCTATGGCTTGCTGCCTAATAAAACCAAGTCAACTTATATAAAATTCTTCAGCACCATACGCCAGAAGGCTTCATCTTTAGACATTCACCTACAACCAGCAACAATCTTTACTGATTTCAAAACTGCTGCACAAAATGCTTTACGTCAGATTGACGCACTGTCATTTTTAGACAGAGTCAGTCGAAATTCGGGTTTTTAAAAAATGTGCTTTATGCCTTTAAATGTTCATATTATTATATTATACTTGCTCGTTTATTGTTATTTTTAGACAGAGTCAGTCGAAATTCGGGTTTTTAAAAAATGTGCTTTATGCCTTTAAATGTTCATATTATTATATTATACTTGCTCGTTTATTGCGTTGATAAATCAATAAAAAAATTACATTACATTCAGTCGAAATTCGGGTTTTTAAAAAATGTGCTTTATGTCTTTAAATGTTCATATTATTATATTATACTTGCTCGTTTATTGCGTTGATAAATCAATAAAAAAATTACATTACATTCAGTCGAAATTCGGGTTTTTAAAAAATGTGCTTTATGTCTTTAAATGTTCGTATTATTATATTATACTTGCTCGTTTATTGCGTTGATAAATCAATAAAAAAATTACATTACATTCAATCAATTCGTCGTTACTTGTGAGTTTCCCTGTGGTACATGGGTTAAATTGATAAAAATTATCTCCCAACATCCAAATTAACAAATTATCGCGGCACTTCTTTGATCTGCGGATTACTGACACCTACCCCATTAGAATCACATCGGCGAAACGGGAAGACCCCCTTTTCACAGGGGTCTTATAAAAACGTCTCAATCTTTAATGAGTTAGCAATTGAAACCCAATTAAGAGCTTTTAATACTTTTAATTATGTTAGTGTAACCACAATAGATTTTCCAATTCCAGAACAGGTAAAAAGTTTTTGTCGGTGTCGTCCCACCTAGCCAACCTTTTTAATTTCATTAGTAGCGTCTGGCCAACCTTTTAATGATCAGGAGTAGCGTCTAGCCAACCTTTTTTTTCACACTTGCTTAATCCTTGTTATAGTCTGTAGCATATAAATTGTCATATTTTTTTTTGCAAAATAAAAATCATTTTTGCAAATTAAAATATTGTTGTTTTTTGTCAGTCGGTTGAATTGAGAAAACAATTAATTAGTTTGTTACTATATATTATCATCATCTTTGATGTCTTAATTTTTAAAATATTCGGCAGTTATGTTGTTTTTTCTAATTTGTTATATGTTATCATTGTTTTTGATGTCTTGTTTTGCAAAAATAAAATATTCTGCCGCTGTCTTGTTTACACGGTGTTTGATATTTCTTAGATTCACTAATTGTGCCTTTGAAGTGAACAACAATCACTGTGTTTGTCTCATCTATTATTTTATGTTTTCAAAACACAGTCCCATATTATATATATATATGGATCTTCTCAGCATGAATTGTCAGTAATCATGGCTTCCGCACAAGTTGACATTGATTTTCTTGATAATGGTAGAGGTGGTTTTTTCTTGATTCATGGTGGATTTAAATTCTCTATCAGAACACGAAATCATGGACGTTGCTATTGGAGGTGCGTTGATCGGAATTGTCCGGCTACAGTGGTGACAAAAGAAAGTATTCTTGTTAAGTTCGGTAATGGACATAATCATACTTCTGATATTGAGAGTATTGCTTCAAGTGCATTCTTGTCGAAAGTTAAGAAGCGATGTCGCGAAGAAGTCGGACCAATCCCGAGCATTTATGATGAAGAACTCGGAAGCTTGCGAAATACAGATTCACATGAAGTTATCAAAAAAATTCCCACATTTGAGAGCTGTAAGTCGTCTTTATACGGGAATCGATTAAAAGTTCTTCCAAAGTTGCCATGAGAGCAAAACCAAATTGAACTTGGTGATGAATGGACAAAAACTTTTGCTGGAGAACGGTTCTATTGCGTGACATAGTAGATGAACAGACCCGACGAATCTTAGTTTTTAGCACTGACGACAATTTGCGACGATTGTGCAATTCTGACATTATTTTTGCAGATGGAACATTCTATTCGTGTCCCGAGTTGTTTTATCAGCTGTATTGTATTCATGGAATGGTTGACCGTAAAGTTTTCCACTTGGTGTTCGCGCTTCTGCCAAATAAAACTCAATCAACTTACTCAATATTTTTCAACATTCTGAAGGATGAGATTCGAAACTTAACGTTTGCACCAGATACTTTCATGATAGACTTCGAGACGGCGGTGATAAACGTTTTGGAGTGCGTGTTTACTTCCGTGGTGGTTAAAGGTTGTTTTTTCCACTTTACACAGTGTATCTGGAGGAAGACTCAATCCGTTGGTTTAGTGAGACATTACAATCAAGATGATGACGTCAAACTTCTTGTCCGGAGGGCTGCTGTTCTTCCACTCATTCCCGTCCAACATGTTGAAGATTTCTGGCTAAATGCTTTAGAATCAGCCGAGGACATTTCCGTGGATGTCACCGCATTTACTGACTATGTTACCGAACAATGGGTAGAGGGTGTTCCCATCAGCAAATGGAACCATCACAACAACGACGGCGCAAGAACAACCAACAATGCGGAAGGCTGGCACAGCAAAATAAAAAAAATGTGCAGAGCTGCTCACCCAAACATATACTCTTTCCTTGTGTTGCTAAAGAAATTGCAGGCAACCAACGAAAGCAAAAATGATTCAACTTGAATCCGGAGGTCTCGCACCAAAAAGACGAAAGCGTTACAGAACGATAGACAATCATTTGAAAACACTGAAGAACAGACTCAATAGTGGCAATCTGGACGTTTTTGAATTTGGTGACGAAGCAAGTAAATTACTAAAATTGAAATAATGCGAAGGTACTTATAGATTTTATTATAAAGTTGAGATGTATTTTGATATGATGTTGTTTGATTATGTAGGTAAGACGATACAGACTATAGCCTAATCCTCTACTGCAAAAGTTGCGTTCAGCCAACCTAACACCTTTCTGTAATTCACACCTATTAACTGGTATTTTAGGAAGGTTGGCTGAGTGGGAATAAACCGTTTTTGTCATGATTTCAGCCATTAAAGGGGCAGTCTCTCAAGACAGGTCCATTATGGCATAAAAATACAAATTGGTACCAGGTTACAGTGGTCTCTCAAGACAGGTGGTCTCCCATAGCAGGTCCATTATAGGGTAAAACAATCGGTGCCTGGTAGATGTCTCTCAAGATTGGTGGTCTCTCAAGACAGTGGTCTCTCAAGACAGGTTTTACTGTATTACAAATTATTGGAGAGTGCCAAGAGGCACTCTCCAATAATTTGTAATAGAACAAATTTGTATAAACAAACTATTATTTACGTTTAACTGAATATGAAACATTGGTAACTAAATGTTACTTTTGCCCTGGTACCCTCATGTTTTTTGAAAGGCCTGATTGTGGCTTCTAACACTCAATCAGTTAAAAAAAAAAAACTTCTTATTATTATTTTTGATCTCCATTTTTGTTGTTCTATATTGATTTTGTGTTGTGTGATCGCTGTTATGAAAAAACAAAACTATCAGCAAAATCAACATTGAATCTCTAGTATTTAATTTTAGGCTCTCACAATTGGATTTTCCTTGTTTGTTTTTTTTTTTTAAAAATGCCTGAGAATCAATTATTTAATTTTGTTTGGCCCTATGTGAAAAAAATAATATTTTCAGCAGTTAAAATTTCCCATAATGCAGTTGCAAATTTAACCAAGTATATCTTGTTTGACCGAGCTCAGCGAGCTCTGTCAAACAAGATGAAGTTGGTTAAATTTTCATCCTACACGTGCAAAATAGTATGAGTGATGAGATTTTCAAGTAATAAAAAAGTATTGAGACAGCTTTTCAATGACGAGGGAGTTGCCTGGGAAACAAGTATTTTTTTTTATAGTCTGATGTATGTATTTATGGAATTACAGTACAGATGCTGTCATAATCTGATATAATTGGTCATAATTCACACTAGTGTTCAACCGATTACGAAAAATTGTCACTGACTGATTATAAGTTATTTAAGTTCACAATCAGCCGATTCTGATGATGATTCGGATTGTAATACTGTGTACTACTAGATAAGATGAGGCTCGAAAGAACTACATTAAACTGAACATTTTTCTCAGTGTTAAACTTTGTTGACTGGGGTCTCAGTCAGGGCTGGGAGTAGTTAACGCTTTAACACGTTAATGTGTTAAAAAAAAATTAACACGTTCGAAAAAATTTAACTTGTTAATTAACGCCATAGTTCATATTCTTTGTATCATCGTATATGCATGTTGAATAACGTAAAATACAACAAGATTAAACTGAATTCATCCGGTCTATAATAACCCTAACGAGACACAGTATTCGCGTGACGATGACGTTGCTTTTTGAGTTGAGTTGAGGAGCTGACAATTGCTCATCGTTGCTCGATGGTTCTATCCCAGTACTCCGGCTTTCTCCACCCGAAAAACTGTCACAGTCACGATTAGCCAGCATAAGTATGTGACCTTAAACACCAATAAATAAATATCCCGTAAAGGGGCGTCTAGAGAGATTAATAATACACATTGTGGTGGTTTTTCATCTCTATTGAGTGGTATCATTGACATAATTTTACATTAACAATTGAACAATTGCAGAAGATAATAAAATGCAGTTCATGAATCATCACAAAATGCTTCACAACAATCGGTTGAACCAATATTCCAGAAGCCGTCATCATCCGATTGCCCAGTGATGTCCATACATGCTTTTACCAGGTAATAAAAATCATAATCGACCAAATTTTAATTAATGGAGCACCGGGTTGTACCTGGTGCTTCATTAATTAAATTTTTGATGATTATTCCTATGATTAGTGTTTGTAAGCTAATATTGCGTCTGTGGAAATATTGCCTACCCGTGGAAAGTGACCACGGCGGCCGTACTGTAGCATACTGCTTCTCGCTGATGTTTGTTTGCTTGGAAAGGTGAAGGTTACATTGAAATTTCATGCAAAAATTAATTTTTGGTGAATTTTTTTAGGTCAAAACTCAATCACAATGCAGCCTTGATGCAGATACCAATAGGATTAGAAGCAAATCACACGGGCATAGTTGATTTAATTCATGAAAAAGCTATTTATTTTGATGAACCTCAAGGGTAAGCAAATATCTTAATCAGGCCTTTAAATCCCCCCAAATAGCAATGTAATTGTGCCCACTTTATGCTGTGTTTAAATTTTAAAAAAAAGTATTGCAGTGCTTCGGTTATATGTATTTATCTTACAGTCAGCATGTATTTTGTCTGGATTAACTCTGTAACTGTCGTGTATCAGATACAGATGTTTGTATCGGGGGGCGGATACAAGCCTGTTTCTTTCGCGAGAGTTCCATTTTTTTTTCTTTTTGTCCATCCATATGAATAAATAGTTTGTTATATATTCGTCTACATTCTTGACTTATCCCCAATATATTGTAAGATAAAATGATTATTACCATTATGTGGATGTACAAAATATGTATCCGAGTCTCGCTCCGAGTTCTACGGGTAGATCACGACTCGTCTTCGACTCGTCGTGATCTGCCCTTAGAACCCGGAGCTCGATTCGGATACATATTTTGTACATTCACATAATGGTAATAATCTCTATATATTTTGGTCAAGTTTCCCTGATGCATGCAATATAATTTAGGGCCTACCTGTCGACTCCAACAATGCAGCAGATAAATAGATAGGTGACCCTGGCTGTCAAAAGTGTTGTTAAACCTCAATAAATAAATAAACACCTGATCTTAATGCTGATAGTTGGCTGCCATCCACTGATTGGATCCCACCATCATACAGTCCCCATCTTATGTTATAGGACAGCTACAAGCAGTCTTTTGATTTTGAAGCAAGTTGTTACCCTTGTGTGCCATCATTTTTATTTTTTAGCTTAACTTGACAACATCAAGTATGAGCTATTGGGATGGGTTGTGATCCGTGTGTTCATCCATTTGTCCATCTGTCCATTCCTCTGTCCATCCACAATTCCTTTTGCACACCCTACAGGCTGCAGCTCTCACCCAATCAATTCCAAATTTCATATGTGGCTTTGGGCAATGTCTTGATGGGAGCTATCAAATTTTTCTGAATTTTGTTGAAAAACATGGCTGCCAGTGGCCATCTTAGATTTGGTATATAAATTGTCAACAATTCCATTAGTACACCCAACAGGCTGCATCCCTCACCCAAACCTTTTCAGTTTTCATATGCAGCTTTGGGGTGAAAACTTGAGTGAATGACTTAGCTGGCTCTTTCTATTTAGTTTAAACAATATTTATTTCCAACCTCAGTGAGTACAGTATACAACATGAAGATGTTTGTGGATTCGACAGTAAGCCGTTGGCTTGTACAAGGTCGTTTCCACACCATTAATTAATTACCTATAATATATTCGAGAAACAGCTATAAAATATGTTAAATCCAAACCAGTAAATAATTTACTAAGTAATAATACGGTTTGGTATAGGCTGGAAACACATTTCTGAAATTCTGAAATTATAGAAAGAAGAAGAAGAGAAATAAAAGAGAAAACCAGAAATAGTAATCATTTAAGTAATGATAGGCTACAATTTGTAAAACGCCACACTCCACAGAACGGAAGACATGGCCTGAAATGACAACGGAGAATGGCTTGTGGTGGGTTACTTGGTTGGCAACATAGGCTGAGGGTGTCACATTTGAATTTCAAAATTTGTTAAGATTAGGATTAAGTGCCCCGGGGCGTCGCGTGACGGTAAGTGCATGGAGTGCATTAGATTCTCTTCGTCTTCATTGTGTGTTGTTTGTAATGCATCGGTTAAAGGGAGATTATTCGATGTTTCCTTGCCAATGACGGAGATATGCTCAATAATACCACCTCAAACTCATGGCTCCGTGATTTGTGCATACCAAATGAATGAAGAACCGCCCCTGCAGCGCGGTCATCACCTCCAATTCCCACCTTCCAGGAGGGACGTGGGTAGTGGAGGCAATGACCGAGGGTTTGGGACATTTGGCTCATGGTGAAGAAAAAATTAGTTCTTAATTAGACCCCGAGAAGCATAAAGGAAGATCAGTGCGCGTAGGTAAAATACCGATATCCAAAAAGAAAACGAGGCAGTGAGTGAGAAATGATGAAAGGCCACGCTTCCGTTCTGAGCAGCACGTTGAAGTCTATGAATGCCGGATGTGTGACGATGTCACATACTTGGCTGTATAGTCACATAAGGGCCTCGTCAGATAATCTGTAGAGAACGGACGACACGCTCATACCTCACAAAGTGAACATCCGTAACCGTATTTAGTTCAGTACCCTCTTGGATAAGTTGAGCTGCAGTGTCATTGACACTTTCATTTTGAGTAAACAACAGTCCGCCTCTGCTCTTGCTATCAAGTGATTAAAATCTATTTATGGGAAAAGTGTCAAATAATACAACACATGATTGGAAATGTGAACAGCTTACTTTTTTATACGTAAGGCTACACAAAGTAGATCTTCTGTTTCTCGGGCCATTATTTGTAAAATTGCATGCGGGCGAGCGGTTTTTTATTTTATTTTTTATATCGGTAATTATTTCTTTGCCATCAAAAATTCATGTTCTTGGTTTATGTTTTAGGCCTCATAATCTTCAGAATAGCATGGGTGGTGATGTCTTTTGTCCCTTGAGAGCAAGAAGGCTTTGCAATGCTAAAGCATTGCAAAGCCTTCTTCAACTCAAGGGACAAACTTATCAATGTTTTTAACTTAGGTAAATTATCAGACATAAACCATTTAATTTTTATTTTTTTCAAGTTTACATTGGTTATAAAAAGAGAGCATGTGGCAGCCAAAAGGTCTATGCGGGAGGGCCTGAGAAACAGAGTTTTAATTTTTTTAGGCCTGATAATACTTTTATACTACTAGACTATAACATACATATTATAAACTGAAGCATTTCAAGACTTCAGTTGAATCAAACTTCGCTTTCCAAGAACTGGAATGTAAACAAGGCAATTTGGCAAACTTGAAAGGCCGGTAATATTACTCACTGTCACTTCACTTTTGCGACTTTCGTCTGATTAACCTGCGACTTGATGGCTCATTTCCATAAGTCATTGCAGATTATGTAAAAATAAATCTACCCTATTTTTCCCTATTGGCAACACCTGCTTCGAAGGTCTCCATGACTTGTTAACCCTTTAACCAATGCAGACGATATCAAAATTTATTATTTTAAATATCATTTTTTTTAATTTTTCAAAAAATTTCAACAAAACCATATCATGTGACCCCTCATTAGAACGAGCTCGACGAGCTCGTTCCAATGAGGGGTCACATGATATGGTTTTGTTGAAATTTTTTGAAAAATAATATTCTTTCAACTGCTGAAGTTGCATATTACGTGGGCGGATGCGGGCGATTCGTTGGGTAAAGGGTTAAAAAATATTTTTTCAAGTGCACTCAATCCACCTCATAAACTTCTTGAACAGCTCTTAACGACTTTCCATGCTTGAGCATGCTTGAGCTAGTGGGAATTTTCAAAATGATGTCAGTAATGATGTTACCAATTTTGTACAAGTTAGTAGACCTATATTAATAAGTTGAAAAGATCTGTCCCTAAATTATTACGTTATATGCATTTCAAATAGTGGTGCAGTCTTTTTCTTGCCAGGGGTATTACGTTTTGGATATTCTATACCAGTACCTGTTACAAAACACATTTAGTAACTCTGAAACAATCCCCAGCTGTTTTGTTTCATCTTGTGAAGCAACTCCAGGTTTTTTGTGCCATCTTTGATCATCCCAAGAGACAAAAAATATGCTGTGAATTGTGGCTAGAATGTTATGATGACAAGGTTTTTTAGCTCACCTGAGCGAAGCTCAAGGGGAGCCTTACTAATCACTTTCCGTCCGCCGTCCATCCGATGTAAACTTTAAATTATCGACTTCTCCTCACATCTCAGATTAACGTTTGTTCAAACCAAATCCCTGGGTTGAAAATATTGGGTCTGGTTCTGGCTTAGAAATTTTGGACCAAAATTGTAAAAAAAAAATTTTCGATTTTTTTTTGTGTTTTGTTCATTGAGATGAAAAAAAAAAATTTTAGCCTGAAAATTTTGGGTCCGGTTCCGACTTTTAGACCAAAATTCGGAAATTTTTGTGTCGATTCTTTTCAAAATCGAGTTCCTAGATGAATTAGAGTGGTTTTATGCAAAAATGTTTTTACCCTATGTCCTCCCCTTCCTTCCTTGTTGGGGATTGGAGGAGGGCAGTTAGATGTAACAAAATGTTTGGCTGCAAAGTATATTTGGAAAGATTTAGAGTGATTTTATGTGGAATAGTATTCTCATTAAACGTATTATTCCATTGAGATATTAAACCACAGGTTAGGTTTACATGGAATAGTAAACCCAGTAAACCAGAATAGATCACTGAAACGTACCCTAAATGTTTCATTTTTTTTTCAGTTTAAAACTGAGGGAGGATGAAGTTCCTCAGAATATGAGAGCACAGTGTGTTGACTTTCGACAGGAATTAATAGGTAATGTTTGATTGTGTCGTAATATATTTTAACCTTATTAACACTGATGTCGGAATATCAAAATTTCAGTATACTGTACTAATATTCAGGTCTGAAAATAATTTTCATTGCGCTTCCAGTCAAAATGTCAGACACTAAATCAATCATGTCTGTCATTTAAGAATGATTTCTGACATATTACAAAATGGAGTTCAAGTAATCGAAATAGTGTGTTTTAGGTGTACATGTACCTTCATCTTAAAACTGCCCAGAATTCATCCAACCATACCTTGTTTGGCAGGGCTCAATGAGCCCTGCCAATTAAGGTATGATTAGTTTCATTCTGAATTGGAACTGAATTAGCCTTCAGACATAATTTAGAAACATGTATGGCTATATCAAATCGTATTCCTTCACATTCTGTTAATACTGATGAGCTGTACAGTCACTTTCTTCACACTTCCCAACTTGCTAGGACCAGAAATCACAATAGTCATTAATTTTAGGCTTGCTAGTTATGTACATGATTTCCAGCATGCATGATGTTCTGATCACTGAACTTCATTGATAATTTTGGCATCAGACATTTTGACTGATGATTTTAAACCTCAGTCAGACATTGGCCTTTTTGTCCCCCCGAAAAATGTTTTGGAGGACTATAGAAATCAGCGGTGTTCGGGCTTCCGTCCATCTGTGCGTCCGTCCCACTTGGTGTCCCCATGATAACTCCAGTTTGGATCATTTGATTAGAACCAATTTTGGTATGTGACCTTCTTAGCACAAACCACAGGTCAAGTTCGAATATGGGTTCGGCCAGATTATTTTTATTAGAGTTATACCCCTTTTTTGACTTGGAAATTTCAAGATTTGCGGTGTCCGGATGATAACTCCAGTTAGGATTATTTGATCGGAAAGAATTTTGGTATGTGACTTTCTGGGGTAATAATACAGGTCAAGTTCGAATATGGGTTCAGAACGATCATTTTTACTAGAGTTATGCCCCTTTTCGACTTGTTTTTTCGGGGGGACATGTGGCCGAGCGGCCTTTTATTGTACCTGACATTGTCCTTGTCTGACCACTTATTTTCTGGTAGGCTAATATTTCCTATACATTTGAAACTAGAAGTCCTGTCACTATATTGTGCAGAATTTTGAAATAATAGTGTTCTGTGTAAGTTCACTTTTGTCCCTAACAAATTTCACCATTAGCGTAAACCAATTCCTCTAGAAAAATAGCGTGCCCAACTCTATACAATTCTACACAAGTAAATAGAGATCGTCATCAACATTCCTAACCTCCTCGCCCCCATCCCCTTTGTTGCCTAGATATTTCAAAAGTTGGAAATTCGGTGATGTAAGGTTCAAAAGTAGGAAATTCAATAATATCAATTTAATTTGCTCGCCATAGAACCTTTTGCAGCCATTGTTTGGACTTTTTTATGGTTGGCCCCACGGTGTAAAAAAACTTATTGATATTTCTGAAATAGTAGCTATGTTTTTTGAACAGGTGAGGCGGAAGATATGCAGGTTGGACATCTCCCCCACCCAACCCCATCCACGTGTTCAGAAAAGTCCCCAAAATTGCTGGAAAGGTTCTAAGATTGTCTATTTTCAATTCACTGGTCATTATTCAATGGTATAAGCCAAGTGGAAACTGTGTTTAATTTGTTCTACTTTTTTTGACATGGGGGTTGGGGGGGGGAAGATAACCAGGACTGGTTATCTCCCCCCCCCCCACACCCATGTCAAACTCCCAATAGACATTCATAGAACCTTTTAGAGCCATTGTTTGGACTTTGTTATGGTTGGCCCCACGGTGTAAAAAAACCTATTGATATTTTTGAAATAGTAGCTATGTTTTTTGAACGGGTGAGGCGGAAGATATGCAGGTTGGACATCTCCCCCACCCCAACCCCATCCACGTGTTTGGAAAAGTCCCCAAAATTGCTGGAAAGGTTCTAAGATTGCCTATTTTCAATTCACTGGTCATTATTCAATGGTATAAACCAAGTTGAAACTGTTCTTAATTTGTTCTATATTTTTTGACATGGGTGGGGGGGAAGATAACCAGGCCTGGATATCTTCCCCCTCCCACCCATGTCAAACTCCCAACAGACATTCATAGAACCTTTTGCAGCCATTGTTTGGACTTTGTTATGGTTGGGCCCACGGTGTGAAAAAACCTATTGATATTTGTGAAATAGTTGCTTCTGAGATTGCCTATTTTCTATTCACTGGTCATGTATATAATAAAGAGTTGAACCACTTTTTTGTGTTAATTTCAATTAAAATTCTATAAATAAATGTTCTTATCCTTATCTTTTTGTTCAGTTCTTTTCATATTTTATTTTTGAGGTGGGGGGGGGGAGATATCCAGGGTGGGGGGGGGGGGAGATATCCAGGGTGGTGGGGGGGGGAGATATCCTGCTACACCGGTATTCTGTTTTGAATATCGTGCAGCCGTATCATCATCAGCAAAAGTTTAATTAGTGAAGTTCTGGGTACTACATAAATTGAAGTTTTGATGATTATTCCTATAATTGGTGATTGCAGTACAATATTATTGTATCCTTGGAAATACTGCCCACCCCATGGAAAGTGACCAGACCACAGCGGATGTACTGTATATTGATTGGGTAGTGCCTTGTAGTATTGTCTAGTTAATAAGAAAAAATTTGTAATGCATGAATTAGATTTTGATATTTAAGTAAGCATTGCTATAATCCTTCAAGGAGAAAATATGCACTTATAAATTATAAACACTTTACCAGTCATAACTGCCATAACTGGCCTGTGCTATTCACAGAAATGGTCTTTAAAATTTTATTATGTTACCAATTTTTGCCTTGAAAACATCGCTTATCATACGTCATTGGAACAGGCTCACTGAGCTCATTCCAGTGAGAGCCATTAACCCTTTACCCAATGCAGACGATTTCAAAATTTATTATTTTAAATATCATTTTTTAAATTTTTCCAAAAAATTTCAACAAAACCATATCATGTGACCCCTCTTTGAAACGAGCTCGACGAGCTCGTTCCAAAGAGGAGTCACATGATATGGTTTTGTTGAAATTTTTCGAAATATAATATTTTTTCAACTGCTGAATTTGCATATTATGCGGGCGGATGCGGTCGATTCATTGGGTAAAGGGTTAACAGTGTTTTTGAGGCAAAAAAAATGAAAACTGTTTTTATACCCCACACAACGAAGTTACTGGGGTATAATGTTTTTGACTGGTCCGTCCGTCAGTCCTACTTGTTTTCCGGACTTTTTTTCTACACGCTTCCAGATATTGAGCTGATTTTTGGTATATTAGTCTAACATGGTGGCCTACAGATCAAGTTTGCATTTTGTTCCGCTCCACTGATTTTTACCGAAATTACGGTCCTTGAACTTTGAAAAGTTCATCAAAATTACAGTTTTCCGGACTTTTTTTGTACACGCTACCAGATATTGAGCTGTTTTGGGGTATGTTAGTCTAACATGGTGGCCTACAGATCAAGTTTGCATTTTGTTCTGCTCCACTGATTTTTACCGAAATTACGGCCCTTGAACTTTGAAAAGTTCATCAAAATTACAGTTTTGCAGACATTTTTCCTACACGCTTCCAGATATTGAGATGATTTTTGGTATGTTAGTCCAACATGGTGGCCTACAGAACCAGTTTGCGTTTTGTTCCGCACCACTCATTTTTACCAAAATTACGACCCTTGGACTCTGAAAAATGCATTAAAATTACAGTTTTCCGGACTTTTTTTCTACACGCTTCCAGATATTGAGCTGATGTTTGGTATGTTAGTCTGACATAGTGGCCTACAGATCAAGTTTGCATTTTGTTCCGCTCCACTGATTTTTACCAAAATTACGGCCCTTGAACTTTGAAAAGTTCATCAAAATTACAGTTTTCCGGACTTTTTTCCTACATGCTTCCAGATATTGAGCTGATTTTTGATATGTTAGTCTAACATGGTGGCCTACAGAACAAGTTTGGGTTTTGTTCCGCTCAACTGATATTTTTATACTGTACCAATGACCCAGACTTAGCTGGTGCTAACTCTAACAAAACCAGGGCCAAACACAAATTTTGCCCCCCAATCCCCAAAATTTGCATCCAAAACAAAAAGAAATCATGTCCTAAAGGACCTCCATACTACGCCTCTACTGCGCATGCGCAGTGACGCAGACGTCCCGAAATTGGCGCCAATTATCATTCTCTGTTTGGCCCTTCATCAGTCAACATCTCACTGATCTTTGTGCTTGTAAATCTCAGTTTAAAGGATGCCAGACACGTAATTTTTGGAGAAAATGTGATTCTAAGGAGGATAGAAGGAGGAGAGGAAAAAGAAGTGACAAAAAAAAATCAGGGCTGTACTTAAAATTTTTTGATGAAATTATGTTAAGTTGCCTATTTTCGAGGCATGGGCCTCTTGTTGTCATTCTTGCTAAATGTTGCACTGCTTATTCAGTGTTTCCCCTCCCCTAGCCTTCTAAAGTCCCCCCTTGCAATTCTCCCATGCTTTTGGCATATTTTTGAGAAATTTCATTTCTAAAATTTCTTGGGAGAGTTACTTGGTTACAGAATGTTTTCTGTTATTTTCCCCATAGTTACGTTTTCACCCATGGGTGTATAATGTTTGTGTTCTGCATCTTCCATCTGATGTTCTGCAGATTCTCCCCTGGGAGTCTCTGTTTTGCATCAGATAGAGTGTAATTTGATGACTGATTCCGGGGCAGTTTTTTCAGTGCCTGGAGTCATGTTTTCTGGTGTTTTTACACTGTTTGTTTACATTGGCAACAGCCTTTTTTGAGGGGGGCTGTTTGCCTTTGCTGTAGTTTATCTCACTATAAGATACATTTATATTATTCGTAAGTGTCTCATTAATTATTTAATATAAATTTAAAATTTTTGACCACACTTTGCCATCGGATCCATCGGGGCTCAACGTTACTTTTCAGCAACTTGGGCTTCGCTGAAAAAATATTTTTTCAAAATTATTTTGATTTGCAATTGTTTTTTCATTTATTAATGGATCATGTTATTATGTATCTTTGTGTCAGGGGTTTTTGCGAGTAACTAGGACTTATTGTTGTTCTTTCACAATGAAGGGACATTGTTCAAATTGTAATAGGAAGAAATCTTCCTCTGACTTTCATGATCATTGTATTAATTGTAGTCAGTGTTCTCGCATTAATCCCTGTCCTATATGTGAATATTGGGATGAGAAACATTGGAAACGTGTGTCACGATATGTTGTTTCTGGAGAAAGGGCTATGCCGGTTCTTTCTCTGCAAGGTCACTCTACTCTCTCAGTTTCTATTTCAGAGGAACCAGAACAGGGTGATGTTTCCATGTTATCTTCTACAAGTGTGCGTCCGTCGTCACAAATGAATTCAGAGCTAGCGGCAAAAGTGCTCATGGAGATTAGACAAATGTCGTCCGCTAGCTCGCCCGGTGTAGCGTCCATTCACCGAATGATTCGGCAGCCGGGTACGTCCGATGCGGTCCAGGAGGAAATTTTGGGTGATGTGAGCACTATAAACATAATAGATGCACACCCAGTGACGGCGGATAGTGAGCGAGAACGGAGGAAGCCTTTGAGTCCGGTTCCTAGCTCGTCCAGGTCCAGCCGGGCCGCGAGCGAGAGAGGCCCCTCTCTCGTACAACAACATCTGGGACCAGATGTTGTGGTACAAAATGTGTCTTTAGCAGAGCATACGTCCGTCGCTCGGGACGCTCCGTTGTATAAGCAGTCCGCGGAGACTGTTAAGGCTTCCTCTTCTCGTCAGCGCACACGACCGCACCTTGGCTGCGTGACCGCTGATATATTACCAGCTTCGCCGATCGAGGATTCTTCGGCGACCAGGTCACACCATCCGGCAGCCAGGGATTCGAGACCGATGGACTCCGGACGTTCGCATAGGACAAGTATGCGGGAGCCATCTGATGCGGAGCTGCCCTCGGCGAAGCAGCGAAAGACTGCGCCTCCGCAGGTCTCGACGCCGGACATTCTTGTGCAGATAGCACAGCTTATCACAGCATCCCAGCAGCCGACAGAAACGGTGTCGGATCGAGAATTATCCGACGGCGCTGGGTCGGTACGCTCCGCCGAAGCATCAGGGGCGGACGACCGGGAACATCATGAGGTCCGACCGGATGGTGAAAGGGATACGGATGACTTGGAGCTATCCCTTTCGGAACAACATAAAGCTGCCGTGGACTTCATCCGGCACTTTCTCCCTCAAGTTGTTCCGTCGGGCCAGACTGCTGCGGTTCCGGACAAGAGAATTATAGCGTCATTGGACTCTGAATTTTTTGAGCGGTTCAGGGACATCGCTCCCGAGTTTCCGTCGCAGTCCAATAATGTTGCAAGAACATTTGAATTATTGAACGACGCTATATTTAAACTTGCTTCCAGGACGGGGAAAGCAGGTTTCTTGTCCGCTAATACTCTCAACCTGCCTTTCATTAATGCAAGGAATAAATTCGATACGGCAGGACAGGGTATACCGAGAGTTCCTCTGCGTATGGACGACGAGGCGGAAGACTTAGATCTATCATTACCATCGTCGGATTCTATTCCAACCGCGGTGTTGGAAACAGCTATTGCGTCTAACAGAGCCAATTTAGATGCCTTATCTTACGCAGATCACCTTACTAAGGCGTTATCACTGCGCCTTCAGGGGAAAGAGTTTCAGGATATACAATCCTCTTTAAGACTTCTTTCAAGGGCAGTAGCTTATTCCACGTGTAACTCCGCCCTTTCAGTGACAAATCTGGAGTTGGTTAGACGTGACGCAGCCCTAGCTACATCCACACTAGTGGATACTAAGGTGAAGAACTCTCTTAGAGTCGCTTCGGTCTCAGGAGAACTTCTCTTTGACGGCAAGCTTTCTGCTATTTATGATAAAATTACAAAGAAAGCTAAGGATTCTCTGTTGTTCAAATCTGCTCCTAAGAAGTCGGATACAGCAGACACGAATAAGACAGGCACTTCTGGGTCTAATGCGCCCAAGAGAGGTTCCTGTAGAGGTTCCGGTGCGTCCTTTTGGTCTTATTCGAGAGACCGTCAGGGTAGCGACTCTCGTTCGGGACGTCCTTCAGGCCGGGACAATCGGTCGGACGCCCCGAGGTCGACGGGGCGAGGTGCGGGCCGTGGAGGATGTGGTTTCTCCTACCGCAGGCCTCGCAGGTCCAGGAGGTGATGGCTTAAACCTCTATCGCGTACCGGTAGGCGGAAGGTTGTCGAGCTTTTCACAAGAATGGGCGTCGATTACGAACAACCCTTGGGTGAGAGGAGTGACTTCGGAAGGTCTAAAGATATCCTTCAAACGAAAGCCTCCATTAACTCGAAGTCCAAAGTGGACTCATCTTCCGTCAAATCCGCAGAAAAGAGACGCTCTGTTATCAGAGGTGCAGTCTCTTTTAATGAAGAACGCGGTAGAGGTCGTAGAAAACCAGGAATCTCCGGGATTCTACTGCCATCTGTTTCTGGTTCCGAAACCAGACGGCTCGTTCCGTCCAGTCATAGATTTGAGCTGGATAAACAACCTGATCGTCGCTCCGAAGTTTTATATGGAGACGATTCGATCGGTCAGAGCAAGTATTCGGGTGAACGATTATGCAACGAGCATAGATCTCAAAGATGCGTACTTTCACGTCATGGTACATCCGACATTCCGAAAGTACCTACGCTTCGCAGTCCTAGGAGTGGTGTATCAATTCCGGGCGATGTGCTTCGGATTGAATCTAGCACCCTGGGCTTTCACTCGGGTAATGAACTCGGTAATGATCTATTTCCAAGCTCATTCGTCTGCGGTAACGTCGGCCTACCTGGACGACATTCTTCAGAGGTACGGCAACGAGTTAACGCTTCAGAACGATGTTCAGAATCTTCTTCTATTGCTCCGACGTCTCGGTTTTATAGTAAACGAGGAGAAGTCGGATCTGGTGCCGTCCAAGTCATTCACTCATCTGGGAATGAGCTTCGAGACGCACAACAATCTCGTTCGTCTGCCGTTAACCAGAGCGAAATTAGTCAGTTGTTACGCTCGCTATTGTCTGCACGCAGACAAAGTCACGGCGAGAGAATTTATGAGACTGATAGGTCTGTGCGGAGCCGCCGCGGATCTCATTCCGTTGGGGCGGTTACGCACACGTCCTCTTCAAATTTTCTTGACTCAGAATTGGAGTGTGAAAATTCATTCGCTCGATGTAGACGTTCTCTTGTCAGATCAAGTGAAACAAGAGATTCAGACTTGGGCAAACATTCAGTGGTTAACTCAGGGAGTTCCGCTGCAGTTGCCGGATCCGAGTTTTACCATTATGACGGATGCCAGTCAAACAGGTTGGGGTGCATCATTAATCCCAACGGATTCGAGATGCCAGGGTCTTTGGGATCCGCAATTCCTGTGCAAGCACATAAACATCAAGGAAATGATGTCAATTTGGCTTGCGTTATGTCACTGGATGGACATTATTCACAATGCTCATGTCCAAATCCTATCCGACAATACGACAGTAGTGGCGTATATACGGAATCAGGGAGGCACTCATTCAGTTCCGTTGTTCAATCTAACGGAAAGAATCCTTCTGTTTGCGCTAGAACATCACGTTCTTCTTTCGGTCCGTCACATACCGGGTCGTCTGAATGTGCTAGCAGACTCCCTTTCACGAAAGGGTCGCTTGTTGCCGTCAGAATGGACTCTCAACAAACAGGTATTCAATCAGATTTGCTACCAATGCGAACGGCCAATGATAGACTTATTTGCGACACATCTCAACAATCAGTTGCTGACGTATGTGTCTCCGTGTCCGGATCCAAGAGCATTTGCAGTAGACGCTCTGTCGATCCCTTGGGACGGAATGATAGGATATGCGTATCCTCCAGCGCCGTTAATTCAACAAGTATTGCTAAAGATAAAACAATCTCAATGCAAGATTCTGTTGGTAGCATCTCTGTCGCCACAGAGACCGTGGATAAATCTACTCAGGTGTCTGTTGTGGGACCTACCGCGAAAGCTTCCTCCACGGGAGGATCTTCTTTCGCAGGGGAAATCGCGCCAACTCCATCACAACCCGCAAGGTCTCAACCTTCACGTTTTTCCGTTGTGCGGTCCTTCTTGCATGGCAAACACTTTACAGGACGAGCAGTGGACGCGATTTCTAACTGTAGGAGGACCTCCTCTTTGCTAAACTATGCGGCTAAGTGGAAGGTTTTTCGTCGTTGGTGTAGGGATCATTCTGTAGATATATTCGATCCCTCTATACCAGACATTGCAAACTTTCTAGTATACTTGTTTGACGAAATCAAACTGCAGCCTGTTACTATAAAGGGTTATAGATCTATGTTATCTGATACCTATGCACATCATGATAGTTTACAAATTGGATCTAATGTCTCTTTATCTAAGTTGGTTAGAAACTTTTCGATAAATAGACCCAGAACTCTTAGATTAATTCCTAAGTGGAATTTAGCTTGGGTTCTTCTTAAATTGAAGGAAAAGCCATTTGAACCTCTTGGGACAGTAGATTTCAAATTCTTATCTTATAAGACAGCTTTTCTCTTAGCTTTCTCTTCTGCTAGAAGAGTCAGTGAGCTTCATGCACTGTCGGTGGATGATTCTCACTATCGTAGTGTTGGGAACACTATCACCTTCACTACTAATGTGGGTTTTTTAGCTAAGAATCAGGCTCCTAATAAATATCCGGAACCTATTGTTATTAAGGCTCTTCCGTCTTCAGACGGGCGTAGGCCTTTACTCTGTCCTGTTAGAGCGTTACGTATCTATAAACAGAGATCTCAGTTTATCAGAAAGGGATGGAAATGTTTCTTTCTGTCTTTGATGCCTAATAGAAAGGACATTTCGGTCCATTCTATTGCTAGATGGATTCAATTAACTATCCGTACTGCTTATGAAGATTTATCTTCTTCTCAGCAGTCTGTGCTTGAGATTTCTGCTCATGAAGTAAGAGCTCTTTCTACTTCCTGGGCTTATGCTAATAGTGTTGCTATTACAGATTTATTGAAGGCTGCTTATTGGTCTCAGCCATCCACATTTACGAATTTTTATCTCAGAAATATTGAGTCCATTTCTGGAGACCTGCATTGTTTAGGTCCGTTATCTGTTGCTCAGAATGTCGTCCACTAAACAGTTGCAACTATAGTTATGCAGGCTTTCTGTTCCGGCAGTGACTCCGTCCGGCTGCCCTCTTCGCTCTGGGCTATTTGACCCAGGGGAAGGGGGGGGGGTGTTCCCTTAGGTCACCTGCTTTATAGTGAAAAGCAAGGGAATGCCTCCTCCAAGTCAGTATTTCTGAGTCGCTTCCGGGATGGTTTTAAAGTGTAATATTAATGTTAAAATTCATTCATGTCTTATTTTTAAAGTGTAGCTCGGTGTGAAGCATTTGTATATGTCAAGTGTCAAACGGGCTTTAATATACAATACTCGGACACTTTTAAATGACTATAAAGAGTCTCAATTCTCTGGACTACTCTATTTATTGGCTTGCTTTAAAAATAATTAGTATAAGGGATATACTGGATGTTAATAGAGAACATGAATGTTATTGTGCTCAATTATTAAGGGTAGTGTATCTTTCTAATTTAATATTAAATAAGAAAGATACATGTAAAGCCTAATACTCCTTTTCTCCTTAAGGGGTTACCTCTTTACTATATAGTTGAGCTTATTGGATTTTCCTCTATGTCCTAGGCCCTCCAGCCTGTTTACTATTCAGCTAAGTCTGGGCCATTGGTACAGTATAAAAATGTTAAAAAATTTATAGTAATTTATATCTTTGTTATACTTACCAATGACCCAGACGGGGATGGCCCTCCCTGGAGTTGGGAACTCTTGCCTCCCCGCTGAGTACATAGCGCTGACCAGGCACTGCCAGTAAGAATGATAATTGGCGCCAATTTCGGGACGTCTGCGTCACTGCGCATGCGCAGTAGAGGCGTAGTATGGAGGTCCTTTAGGACATGATTTCTTTTTGTTTTGGATGCAAATTTTGGAGATTGGGGGGCAAAATTTGTGTTTGGCCCTGGTTTTGTTAGAGTTAGCACCAGCTGAGTCTGGGTCATTGGTAAGTATAAAAAATATATATATTACTATAAATTTTTTAACTTTCACCAAAATTACGGCCCCATAGACTTTGAGAAGTTCATCAAAATTACAGTTTTCCAGGCTTTTTCTCTGCTTGAATTCTTTCAATACCGTTGAAACTACGGAACACTGTTTTCTGCAGTATTCCTAGAATCTATGTTTATTTTTAAAAAATGATTAGAGCTTGAAATATCGGGGCGCGTGGGGTATGTGAGTGTGCTCACTGAGGGTCTTTAATGTTATTCATAAAATTATTTTACAAGTGTCATCGGGGGCGTGGTGGCGCAGTAGGTAGAGGTGCAGGCTGCAAGCCGAGAGGTCTTTGGTTCGAATCCCACCTACAGCAACCGCGTTGTGTCCTTGGGCAAGACACTTCACCCCCATTGCCCACGTGGGGGCACGGTGGCGCTGTGTACTAAGGCATACTGCACGTTGATGGTGCACTTGTCTTCAACCAATGGTAACCCTGCTTGTGTGGAGTTAGTATGTTGGGAAGCTGACAGTTGCTCGCCGTTGCTCGGTGGTTCTCTCCGGGTACTCTGGCTTTCTCCACCCGTAAAACTGTCATGGTCATGATTAGCCATTGTGCAGAAATATGTGACCTTAAAAACACCAATAAATAAATAAATAAATAAATAAATAAATAAATAAATAAATAAATAAATAAATAAATAAATAAATAAAGCATGTTGATCACCAATTGTTACCAGGAGTACTTCAGAAAGAAAACATTGTGTAGGTGATCGTTTTGCAAATACACATCAGATTTTCATAAATTTTGTTTGTTTGTTTATTTATTTGTGTTTAACCCTTTACCAAACATGAAAGGCAGACGACACTTGCAAATAAAATCTTGAATAACTAATTTTTTTCATTTTTTCGCATCAAAAACATAGTTTATGACCCCTCATTGGAACAAGCTCAATGAGCTTGTTCCAATGAGGGGTCATAAGCTATGTTTTGAGACACAAAATGAAAACAATAATGAAAATTGAATGGTGATTTTTGTAAATAGTGCTGGTCAGTTTTGACCGTTAAGTAGGGTAAAGAGTTATGGTCGCTTTCAACAGCTATGGCTATATCATGACCACAACAAGTTTATTTATGCTATTTATGTTGGCAAAGGAGTTAAATGATTATTGTGATACATTTTATTTTGAAAACATTTGTTTGCCACATAATAGTGTAAGTACCGTATTTACTCTGTGTATTGGGACAGCTAAAAATAAATATTTTCACAGATGTCCCACATCTTAGAAAATGGGGAAGAAACACAACCTGGTCTTGTTTTGATGCTGAATCAAGTTGTGTGTGATTCGTTTTCCATCACCATATACGAAAATCGCCATCCAATTTTTTTTTAGATTTTCATTTTTTGCTTCCAAAACATAGCTTATGCCCCTCATTGGAACGAGCACATTGCCCTCGTTCTAATGAGGGGTCATAAGCTATGTTTTGGAAGCAAAAAAATTAAAATTTTTAGTTACACAAGAATTCTCTTTGTGAGTGTCATCTGCCACTAGCATTCAGTAAAGGGTTGAAGACTGTCACAATCTAATATTAAATAGTCTTCCTCATGTCAGTCCGGACTGCAAATATTAAAACTTAGGAACAGATTTAAATGAAAACAACACAAATCAGTATGTATTATCAATTTTTAGCTCACCTGACTTTCAGTCAGGAGGGCTATAGTGATCACTCACCGTCCCTGGTGTTTGCGTCTTCTCCTCCCAAACTGCTGAACCAATTTAATTGATATTTGAGATAATAGTTTGTTATGACATCGCAGTTTGATTTTGTTCAAACCAAGTTACCTCGCTCATTGTAGAGCCACACCCAAAAAGTGTGCTGAAATCTTAAAAAATCTTCTCATGAAGCAGCAGTAGCAGAGACTTGATATTTGGTGTGCAGCTTCCTTTTTAGGTGTAGACTCAGATTTGTTCAAGAAAAGTTTGTGGGGCTATATTTGGCGTCGTAATGGGAGGGGCAAGAATATTTGCCCCTCCCAAAATTTCTATTTTCCAAACCGAGAGGCAAATTTGGACCAAATTTGATATGAGGGCTTATTGGGTCATAAGTACTTAACTTGTGCAAAAAAACATTTTCCCGTCGCCCCATGGGAACCACAGGAGATAAAAATAGAAAAAAATTAAAACGCCCATATCTCCAAAACTACATGGCACTGAGAATTCTTATTTGTTGTGAAGCTTTCTTAGGACCAACAGAATGGAATGGTCAAAAAAAAATTGCCATCGGTTTTATCATGGGGTACTTTTTGGGGACTTTGAAAAAGTGCTGAGTCAGCATTTTTTAACACTGTCAGGTGAGCGCCCTCAGGCCCCCTGGGCCTCTTGTTTATTGTTCAAAAACGAAAATTAAACGCAAACTTAGCTTTAATATTGAGCATTTTGCACCGTTTTCAGGTGACTGGGCCAACTGGAAACAAGTCTCCTGAGTGTCCCAAACATTGGAGGAAAAAAAAAAAATTTTCTGGAAAAAATGTGGGTCCCAAATTATAGAGTGTCCCAATATATAGAGTTGCATTTAATTTGAAATACATTTGTAATTTTAGAAAATGTGGCAAATGTTGATGAATCACTTGGTGAAATATTTCTTGAAGAAAGACAACCAAATACCGAAGAAGTCATGGTAAGCTTCCTTAATAAATTTCTTTCTTTGTTATGATCCAAACCACGAAGCTTTGCATATATTTAATTTTTCATACTCTCTCCCCATGAACGGCTTAGAAACTGGCGAGGGCGCCAAGTAGAATAGTTTTTGCATATCTATGCCTGTATTCATCACTAATTTAATTTAGGGACATATTTCAGTCAGATGGAATGAACTTTGTAGAGTTGAGTGAGATCCCATGTATTGCTGACTAACTAGGTTGGATTCATGGGATTCTTGATGTGTATATCCATCCTGATGCGGAGTACAGTGGAGCCCACTTAATTGGATATCTCTTAATTGTATATCCCTGTTAATTGAATATAATTTCCCAACACAAAACCATTTACCATACCTCCAATACAAATTTGACCCATTAATTGAATATAGGTTATAGAGTAATCTGTTAATGGAATAAAAAATCTTATAACCTGTCGAGAAATTACCCTGAATCTCCCCAGTTTTCCTTTGTTTATAGACCTATTTGGCCTCAGTACATCCAATACAGGCATTTAATCTATTATATCTTGTTTGACAGAGCTCAAGGAGTAGATTCTTGCTACACCTCTGCTAGGATTTGCTTGAAAATCAATGTAACCCGTTACCTAACACAGTGGCAGTAAGTTAACCAATAAAAGGCTAACATGACCTGAAATATCCTGACACTTTGTCAATAAAATTGTACAAATATGGCTGTCATTAGAACCAACTCATTGAGCCAGTTCCACTGACATTCATATTTGTATGGTTTTATTGGTAAATATTGTTTAAAAAATTGTTTAAAAAATATTGTAAAAATTATCAAATCAGTTTATGTTTTAAAAATTAAAAAGCTATCTTGGGTAAAGGGTTAACATGTGTAATCAGTATACAACAGGGGTTCATCCATGGTGGCCTCATGGGATCAAGAAGATCTTCTGTTTCTTGGGCCATTTTTTGTAAAATTTCATGTGGGTGGGTGTTTTTTTATTTTATTTTTTATTTTTGTAATTATTTCTTTGAAATCAATAGTTCATGTTCTTGGTTTGGTTTGTTTTGCTTTAGGTCTCATAATCTACAGAATAGCATGGGTAGTGGTGTATTTCGTGCTTTGTGTGCAAGAAGACTTTGTAATGCTAAAGCACTGCAAAACCTTGTTGCACTCAAGGAAGAAATTTATTGATTGTATTAACTTGGGTAAAATATCAGACATAAACCATTAATTTTTAGTTTTTTAAGTTAGCATTTGTTATTAAAAGAGACCATGCAGCAGCCTAAAGGATCATGCTGGAGGGCCTGAGAAACAGATTTTTCCCTTTTTTTTAACCTTATATCAAAATCTTATCTGAAGCTCTTATGAACTACAGTCTACATGTATGCATGATTTTATTCTTCCATTTTGCAGAGTGCAATAAGGAGGGCCTGTATTCAAAGAGCCTTCACACCAGTATTAATGGGCACAGCATTGAAGAATAAGGGAATACAGCCTTTGTTAGATGCAGTCATATCTTACCTTCCAAATCCTTCAGAAGTGACAAATGTTGGTTTGGATAGTACAAACAGGCAAGTGCTCTTATTTTTCTCATGCCACTATGTGGGATTTGGCAAGTGCTCTTTTACTCTTCTTCAGCCCACTACTCTCCAGTCACTGCCAAGCCTTAAAATAAGCAGAAACTCATCTGCAAAATGAGGTCCCCAGAGGGTGAATTTAGTGATGCTACCCTGCATAGCAGGGTGGCATCACTAAATTTACCCTCTGGAAACCTCAATCTGAATCAGGATCTCATAACTAAACAGAAAGAGGTACCCAGAGGATAAATTGGCCCACTGTATGTGAATGCATCATCAAATTCACCCTCTGGGGACCTCATTCTGCAAATGTCAGACTGCTTATTTTCGGGCCTGGTCATAAGCCATGCATGGGTGGTGATATCCACGCATGCGTTTACAAACTAATAAAAATCATCGTCAGCAAAATTTTAATTAATGAAGCATCAGGTTGTACCTGGTGCTTCATTATTTAAATTTTTAGCTTCGCCTGACAAAATGTCAGCAGAGCTTTTCTAATGCTAAGTTATCCACTGTCCGTCTGTCATCAACATTTTGTTTGTCCAGGCCATAATTTCTTAACCACTGAATATTTTTTAGCAAATCTTTGTAACCTTTTGTGTTGTCATCAGTCATAATGAGATCTTGTGACTTTGATCCAAGGTCATATCATCAAGATCAAGGTCGCAGACAACAAAACTTTGATATTTTTATACAGCCCTTGTCCGTGTAACTTGGTATGATTGACAGATCTTATTTATACTTGGTGCAATTATTGCTCATGACTCAAAGGTGTGTTATGATTTGATCCAAGGTCATATCATCAAGGTCAAGGTCACAGGCAGCAAACTTTTATATTGTTATATAGCCCTTGTCTGATCCATATAATTTGGTATGATTAACAGATCTTATTCATACTTTGTACAGTTATTGCTCATGACTCAAAGGTGTGTCATGACTTTGATCCAACGTCATATCATCAAGATCGCAGGCAACAAAACTTTTGTATTTTTATATAGCCATTGTTCAGTCTATATAACTTGGTATGATTGACAGATCTTATTAATAGTTGGTACAGTTATTGGTCATGACTCAAAGGTGTGCCGTGACTTTGATCCAAGGTCATATCATCAAGGTCAAGGTCACAGACAGCAAAACTTCGATATTTTTTTATATCCCTTGTCTGGACTGTATAATTGGATCTATGTGACAGATCTTGTTCATACTTCACTTCACACAATTTTTTTATCTATAACCTAATGTTGTGTCATGACCTCGACCCATTCTCATATCATGAAGGTCAAGATCACAAGCAGTAACACTTGGATTCTTGTCTTGTATTTAGTTTCCCCTAACAGCTGTGACCCTGGGCAGAGCTGTCTAGGCTGAGAGGCCTCTTGTTGATGATTATTCCTATAATTAGTGTTTGGAATCGAACATTATTGCATCTCTGGAAATATTGCCTCCCGTGGAAAGTGATCAGTGCATGGCAGCCGTACTGTACATGATTCCCACTGCACCTTGAAATCATGCAGTTTAAAACCTGTTGCCAAAGTCCTGACAAGTAATTGAATATCAGAAGCTTCTTTTGAAAACCCTTCCGATTGCCTACGTGGAGGCATCATGATGCCGTGTACTAAGGCGTACTGCACATCGATACTGCACATGTCTTCATCTGCTGTAACCCTTCTTTGGTGGATCTTGAACAGAGTTAGAATGTTGAGCTGACAGTTGCATGTCGATGCTCGGTACTCCGGGTACTCCGGCTTCCTCCACCCTTAAAACTGTCACGATTAGCCATTGTGCATAAGTATGTGACCTTAAACACCAATAAATAAATAAATAAATAAATAAAGAAATTTGAAAACCCTAGAAAAATGATATATCAGGTGATCACAGCAATATTCATCTTGCCTTACTGTGAGCTGAATATTGTTGGAATGGATCTTCTCAGCCAAATAGAATGTTTGCCAAGTAGAAAGTCTACCAAATGGAATAGATAAATGTCTGCCAAATGGAATGTCTATCAAATGGAAAGTTTACCAAATAAAATGACTACCCAGGGCCTATATTTCGACGAGAATCGATTCACGCAAATATTCGCGCAACAAAACCAGTGAGAATCCATGTAGATTCTCGCTGCACGCTCTGTTTGGAATTTGGATTCACGTGAACAGAACAGTGGCAGCAAATAAACCAATACAAGGCTAACATAACCTGAAACATTGTGCCACTTTGTCAATAGAATTGTACAAATATGGTTGTCACTGGAACCGGCTCAGTGAGCCGGTTCCAATGACAGCCATATTTGTAAGGTTTTGTTGGTAAATATTGTTTATTTTTTAAAAAATAATCAAATTTAATTTATGTTTTAAAAATTAAAGAGCCGTGTTGGGTAAACATATGTTATCAGTGTACAACAGGGGTTCAATCACAGGGGCCTCATGGCTTCCCGGGTGACTCATTGCAGATATGGATTCTCGCAACCATTTTCGCGAGAATCCAAATGGATTCTCCCAAATTTAGATGAAATATAAGACTGGCTACCAAATAAAATTTCTACCACATGGAATGTCAAATAGAATGTCTATCAAATGGAATGTCCACTAAATGGAATGTCTACCAAATGGAATGTTTATCTAACAAAATGTGTCCCAAATAAAATTTCTGTCAACTAGGATGTCTACCAAATGGAATGAGAATCATGCATTAGGCCTAAAAACAGGGTTCGCACGCGGGTCTGGAATCCTGGAAAAGTTTTGGGAATTAGAAAAAAAAATTCCATACCCTGGAAAAGTCTGGAAAACGGCACCTTTTTTGAGCTGGTTTGGAAAAAGTCTTGGAGAAAACTGAACACAGAAGAGGTGTGTATGGAAAAGTTATGGAATCGATCATTTGTTTCAAAAATCTGAATATTGTTTCCAAAACAAAATGAAAATCTCGATGCGTCGTCAGAATTCACGAACATCTGCTATTTGGCCGGTCTTTATTTGCATTTATCGGGACATTTTAGAAACACCGACGGATGTAAAGTATCCAGACACTTTAGAAACACCGGCGGATGACCTCATTTTTGCAAATCTGTAAATATATCGCAAAACATGCCTTGCAATTGTATCTTCAGAGAAAAGTGGCTATCGGAATCAAAGTTTTGTGGCTGGATACAAAAAGATGTTAATAAACTGAAACGCAGATGCATTCCATGTGCGAAATCGATTGACATTGCCAATATGGGAGAAGCTGCACTTGTCAGTCATTCGAACGGAAAAAAAACATTTGGAGGCAACTACATCCAAGAAAAACAGTCAACTCTTTTATGAGCTATCAAACGAAAAAAACTGAATGTGCAAGCAATAATAATGGTGACGCATCCAAGATAATATCTTCTGTTATCAAGTCTGATGTTTTAAAAGCCGAAATTTTATGGACACTGGGGTATGGAAAAGGTATGGAAAGTTTCTCGCCGGTGATCTTGGAAATGTGTGGAAAGTCCTTGAAAAGTTTTGGAAAAGTTATGGAATTTTTCTCCCTTAGAAGTGTATGAACCCTGAAAAAAGTTAAAAATCTGTTTCTTAGGCCCTCCCACAGGGTCCTTTTGGCTGCCCCATGCTCTTTTTTTATAACCAGTGCAAACATAAAAAAATAAAAATTAAATGGTTCATATCTTATATTTTACCCAAATTAATAAAATTAATAAATTTGTCCCTTGAGTGCAACAAGGCTTTGCAATGCTTTTAATAACAAATGCTAACTTAAAAAACTATAAATTAAATGGTTTATGTCTGATATTTTACCCAAGTTAATAAAATCAATAAATATCTTCCTTGAGTGCAACAAGGCTTTGCAGTGCTTTAGCATTGCAAAGTCTTCTTGCACTCAAAAGACGAAATACACCACTACCCATGCTATTCCGTAGATTGTGAGGCCCAAAACATAAAACAAACCAAGAACATGAACTTTTGATGGCAAAGAAATAATTACAAAAGTAAAAAATAAAATATAAACTGCCTGCCTACTTCCAATTTTACAAAAAATCGTCTGATAAACGGAAGATCACCTTTGTGGAGCCTTAGATTTTGGATATAATTGTGATATGATGACATTACAGTTAACAATATTGAGTACAATCTTCCTCGGAAGAGCTGGGCAGTGTTTTGGTTTTCCAGTTTGTTTCCATTTGTTGTGGCAAACCAGAAAATCGAACCACAAGACCCAGCAAAAAATGGCCAAATTGTTTTTAATGTGTTTGTGCATAATCTGGCCAAACTATTTTACTGAGAGGAAACTGGATAAGTGGCCGCAATGGACTCTCACCGCATAGTCTATCTGGGAAAGGAGTGAATACGTCATGCATTCATTGTCACATTTTCTCCCTTGTCAAGCCTGTGCCAGCGGACGTCACATGATATGGTTTTGCTGAAATTTTTTGGAAAAAAAAACCCAGTAAATAAAATAATAAATTTGATACCCTATGCATTGAATAAAGGGTTAACCCTTAACCCTTTACCCAATGAATCGCCCGCATCCGCCCACGTAATATTATATTTTTATACTGTACCAATGACCCAGACTTAGCTGGTGCTAACTCTAACAAAACCAGGGCCAAACACAAATTTTGCCCCCCAATCCCCAAAATTTGCATCCAAAACAAAAAGAAATCATGTCCTAAAGGACCTCCATACTACGCCTCTACTGCGCATGCGCAGTGACGCAGTCGTCCCGAAATTGGCGCCAATTATCATTCTCTGTTTGGCCCTTCATCAGTCAACATCTCACTGATCTTTGTGCTTGTAAATCTCAGTTTAAAGGATGCCAGACACGTAATTTTTGGAGAAAATGTGATTCTAAGGAGGATAGAAGGAGGAGAGGAAAAAGAAGTGGCAAAAAATAATCAGGGCTGTACTTAAAATTTTTTGATGAAATTATGTTAAGTTGCCTATTTTCGAGGCATGGGCCTCTTGTTGTGATTCTTGCTAATTGTTGCACTGCTTATTCAGTGTTTCCTCTCCCCTAGCCTTCTAAAGTCCCCCCTTGCAATTCTCCCATGCTTTTGGCATATTTTTGAGAAATTTCATTTCTAAAATTTCCTGGGAGAGTTGCTTGGTTACAGAATGTTTTCTGTTATTTTCCCCATAGTTACGTTTTCACCCATGGGTGTATAACGTTTGTGTTCTGCATCTTCCATCTGATGTTCTACAGATTCTCCCCTGGGAGTCTCTGTTTTGCATCAGATAGAGTGTAATTGATGACTGATTCCGGGCCAGTTTTTTCAGTGCCTGGAGTCATGTTTTCTAGTGTGTTTACACTGTTTGTTTTCATTGGCAACAGCCTTTTTTGAGGGGGGCTGTTTGCCTTTGTTGTAGTTTATCTCATTATAAGATACATTTATATTATCCGAAAGTGTCTCATTAATTATTTTATATAAATTTAAAATTTTTGACCACACTTTGCCATCGGATCCATCGGGGCTCAACGTTACTTTTCAGCAACTTGGGCTTTGCTGAAAAAATATTTTTTCAAAATTATTTTGTTTTGCAATTGTTTTTTCATTTATTAATGGATCATGTTATTATGTATCTTTGTGTCAGGGGTTTTTGCGAGTAACTAGGACTTATTGTTGTTCTTTCACAATGAAGGGACGTTGTTCAAATTGTAATAGGAAGAAATCTTCCTCTGACTTTCATGATCATTGTATTAATTGTAGTCAGTGTTCTCGCATTAATCCCTGTCCTATATGTGAACATTGGGATGAGAAACATTGGAAACGTGTGTCACGATATGTTGTTTCTGGGGAAAGAGCGATGCCGGCTCTTTCTCCGCAAGGTCACTCTACTCTCTCAGTTTCTATTTCAGAGGAACCAGAACAGGGTGATGTTTCCATGTTATCTTCTTCAAGTGTGCGTCCGTCGTCACAAATGAATTCAGAGCTAGCGGCAAAAGTGCTCATGGACATTAGACAAATGTCGTCCGCTAGCTCGCCCGGTGTAGCGTCCATTCACCGAATGGTTCGGCAGCCGGGTTCGTCCGATGCGGTCCAAGAGGAAATTTTGGGTGATGCGAGCACTATAAACATAATAGATGCACACCCAGTGACGGCGGATAGTAAGCGAGAACGGAGGAAGCCTTTTAGTCCGGTTCCTAGCTCGTCCAGGTCCAGCCGGGCCGCGAGCGAGAGAGGTCCCTCTCTCGTACAACAACATCTGGGACCAGATGTTGTGGTACAAAATGTGTCTTTAGCGGAGCATACGTCCGTCGCTCGGGACGCTCCGTTGTATAAGCAGTCCGCAGAGACTGTTAAGGCTTCCTCTTCTCGTCAGCGCACACGACCGCACCTTGGCTGCGTGACCGCCGATATATTACCAGCTTCGCCGATGAAGGATTCTTCGGCGACCAGGTCACACCATCCGGCAGCCAGGGATTCAAGACCGATGGACTCTGGACGTTCGCATAGGAAAAGTATGCGGGAGCCATCTGATGCGGAGCTGCCCTCGGCGAAGCAGCGAAAGACTGCGCCTCCGCAGGTCTCGACGCCGGACATTCTTGTGCAGATAGCACAGCTTATCGCAGCATCCCAGCAGCCGACAGAAACGGTGTCGGATCGAGAATTATCCAACGGAGCTGAGTCGGTACGCTCCGCCGAAGCATCGGGGGCGGACGACCGGGAACATCATGAGGTCCGACCGGATGGTGAAAGGGATACGGATGACTTGGAGCTATCCCTTTCGGAACCACATAAAGCTGCCGTGGACTTCATCCGGCTCTTTCTCCCTCAAGTTGTTCCGTCGGGCCAGACTGCTGCGCTTCCGGACAAGAAAATTATAGCGTCATTGGACTCTGAATTTTTTGAGCGGTTCAGGGACATCGCTCCCGAGTTTCCGTCGCAGTCCAATAATGTTGCTAGAACATTTGAATTATTGAACGACGCTATATTTAAACTTGCTTCCAGGACGGGGAAAGCAGGTTTCTTGTCCGCTAATACTCTCAACCTGCCTTTCATTAATGCAAGGAATAAATTCGATATGGCAGGACAGGGTATACCGAGAGTTCCTCTGCATATGGACGACGAGGCGGAAGACTTAGAGCTATCATTACCGTCGTCAGCTTCTATTCCAACCGCGGTGTTGGAAACAGCTATTGCGTCTAACAGAGCCAATTTAGATGCCTTATCTTACGCAGATCACCTTACTAAGGCATTATCACTGCGCCTTCAAGGGGAAGAGTTTCAGGATATACAATCCTCTTTAAGACTTCTTTCAAGGGCAGTAGCTTATTCCACGTGTAACTCCGCCCTTTCAGTGGCAAATCTGGAGTTGGTTAGACGTGACGCAGCCCTAGCTACATCCACACTAGTGGATTCTAAGGTGAAGAACTCTCTTAGAGTCGCTTCGGTCTCAGGAGAACTTCTCTTTGATGGCAAGCTTTCCGCTATTTATGATAAAATTAAAAAGAAAGCTAATGATTCTCTGTTGTTCAGATCGGCTCCTAAGAAGTCGGATACAGCAGACACGAATAAGACAGGCACTTCTGGGTCTAATGCGCCCAAGAGAGGTTCCTATAGAGGTTCCGGTGCGTCCTCTTGGTCTTATTCGAGAGACCGTCAGGATAGCGACTCTCGTTCGGGACGTCCTTCAGGCCGGGACAATCGGTCGGACGCCCCGAGGTCGACGAGGCGAGGTGCGGGTCGTGGAAGACGTGGTTTCTCCTACCGCAGGCCTCGCAGGTCCAGGAGGTGATGGCTTAAACCTCTATCGCGTTCCGGTTGGCGGAAGGTTGTCGAGTTTTTCACAAGAGTGGGCGTCGATTACGGACGACCCTTGGGTGAGAGGAGTGACTTCGGAAGGTCTGAAGATATCCTTCAAACGAAAGCCTCCATTAACTCGAAGTCCAAAGTGGACTCATCTTCCGTCAAATCCACAGAAAAGAGACGCTCTGTTATCAGAGGTGCAGTCTCTTTTTAATGAAGAACGCGGTAGAGGTCGTAGAAAACCAGGAATCTCTGGGATTCTACAGCCATCTGTTTCTGGTTCCGAAACCAGACGGCTCGTTCCGTCCAGTCATAGATTTGAGCTGGATAAACAAGCTGATCGTCGCTCCGAAGTTTTATATGGAGACGATTCGATCGGTCAGAGCGAGTATTCGGGTGAACGATTATGCAACGAGCATAGATCTCAAAGATGCGTACTTTCACGTCATGGTACATCCGACATTCCGAAAGTATCTACGCTTCGCAGTCCTTGGAGTGGTGTATCAATTCCGGGCGATGTGCTTCGGATTGAATCTAGCACCCTGGGCTTTCACTCGGGTAATAAACTCGGTAATGATCTACTTCCGAGCTCATTCGTCTGCGGTAACGTCGGCCTACCTGGACGACATTCTTCAGAGGTACAGCAACGAGTTAATGCTTCAGAACGATGTTCAGAATCTTCTTCTATTGCTCCGACGTCTCGGTTTTATAGTAAACGAGGAGAAGTCGGATCTGGTGCCGTCCAAGTCATTCACTCATCTGGGAATGAGCTTCGAGACGCACAACAATCTCGTTCGTCTGCCGTTAACCAGAGCGAAATTAGTCAGTTGTTACGCTCGCTATTGTCTGCACGCAGACAAAGTCACGGCGAGAGAATTTATGAGACTGATAGGTCTGTGCGGAGCCGCCGCGGATCTCATTCCGATGGGGCGGCTACGCACACGTCCTCTTCAAATTTTCCTGACTCAGAATTGGAGTGTGAAAATTCATTCGCTCGATGTAGACGTTCTCTTGTCAGATCAAGTGAAACAAGAGATTCAGACGTGGGCAAACATTCAGTGGTTAACTCAAGGAGTTCCGCTGCAGTTGCCGGATCCGAGTTTTACCGTTATGACGGATGCCAGTCAAACAGGTTGGGGTGCATCATTAATCCCAACGGATTCGAGATGCCAGGGTCTTTGGGATCCACAATTCCTGTGCAAGCACATAAACATCAAGGAAATGATGTCAATTTGGCTTGCGTTACGTCAGTGGATGGACATTATTCACGATGCTCATGTCCAAATCCTATCCGACAATACGACAGTAGTGGCGTATATACGGAATCAGGGAGGCACTCATTCAGTTCCGTTGTTCAATCTAACGGAAAGAATCCTTCTGTTTGCGTTAGAACATCACGTTCTTCTTTCGGTCCGTCACATACCGGGTCGTCTGAATGTGCTAGCAGACTCCCTTTCACGAAAGGGTCGTTTGTTGCCGTCGGAGTGGACTCTCAACAAACAAGTATTCTATCAGATTTGCTACCAATGGGAACGGCCAATGATAGACTTATTTGCGACACATCTCAACAATCAGTTGCAGACGTATGTGTCTCCGTGTCCGGATCCAAGAGCATTTGCAGTAGACGCTCTGTCGATCCCTTGGGACGGAATGATAGGATATGCGTATCCTCCAGCGCCGTTAATTCAACAAGTATTGCTAAAGATAAAACAATCTCAATGCAAGATTCTGTTGGTAGCATCTCTGTCGCCACAGAGACCATGGATAAATCTACTCAGGTGTCTGTTGTGGGACCTACCGCGGAAGCTTCCTCCACGAGAGGATCTTCTTTCGCAGGGGAAATCGCGCCAACTCCATCACAACCCGCAAGGTTTCAACCTTCACGTTTTTCCGTTGTGCGGTCCTTCTTGCATGGCAAGCACTTTACAGGACGAGCAGTGGACGCGATTTCTAACTGTAGGAGGACCTCCTCTTCGCTAAACTATGCGGCTAAGTGGAAGGTTTTTCGTCGTTGGTGTAGGGATCATTCTGTAGATATATTTGATCCCTCTATACCAGACATTGCAAACTTTCTAGTATACTTGTTTGACGAAATCAAACTGCAGCCTGTTACTATAAAGGGTTATAGATCTATGTTATCTGATACCTATGCACATCATGATAGTTTACAAATTGGATCTAATGTCTCTTTATCGAAGTTGGTTAGAAACTTTTCGATAAATAGACCCAGAACTCTTAGATTAATTCCTAAGTGGAATTTAGCTTGGGTTCTCCTTAAATTGAAGGAAAAGCCATTTGAACCTCTTGGGACAGTAGATTTCAAATTCTTATCTTATAAGACAGCTTTTCTCTTAGCTTTCTCTTCTGCCAGAAGAGTCAGTGAGCTTCATGCACTATCGGTGGATGATTCTCATTATCGTAGTGTTGGGAACACTATCACCTTCACTACTAATGTGGGTTTTTTAGCTAAGAATCAGGCTCCTAATAAATATCCGGAACCTATTGTTATTAAGGCTCTTCCGTCTTCAGACGGGCGTAGGCCTTTACTCTGTCCTGTTAGAGCACTACGTATCTATAAACAGAGATCTCAGTTTATCAGAAAGGGACGGAAACGTTTCTTTCTGTCTTTGATGCCTAATAGAAAGGACATTTCAGTCCATTCTATTGCTAGATGGATTCAGTTAACTATCCGTACTGCTTATGAAGATTTATCTTCTTCTCAGCAGTCTGTGCTTAAGATTTCTGCTCATGAAGTAAGAGCTCTTTCTACTTCCTGGGCTTATGCTAATAGTGTTGCTATTACAGATTTAATGAAGGCTGCTTATTGGTCTCAGCCATCCACATTTACGAATTTTTATCTCAGAAATATTGAGTCCATTTCTGGAGACCTGCATTGTTTAGGTCCGTTATCTGTTGCTCAGAATGTCGTCCACTAAACAGTTGCAACTATAGTTATCCAGGCTTTCTGTTCCGGCAGTGACTCCGTCCGGCTGCCCTCTTCGCTCTGGGCTATTTGACCCAGGGCAAGGGGAAAGGGGGGGGGGGGGGGGGGGGGGTGGGGCGGGTGTTCCCTTAGGTCACCTGCTTTATAGTGAAAAGCAAGGGAATGCCTCCTCCAAGTCAGTATTTCTGAGTCGCTTCCGGGATGGTTTTAAAGTGTAATATTAATGTTTAAATTCATTCATGTCTTATTTGTCTTATTTTTAAAGTGTAACTCGGTGTGAAGCATTTGTATATGTCAAGTGTCAAACGGGCTTTAATATACAATACTCGGACACTTTTAAATGACTATAAAGAGTCTCAATTCTCTGGACTACTTTATTTATTGGCTTGCTTTAAAAATAATTAGTATAAGGGTTATACTGGATGTTAATAGAGAACATGAATGTTATTGTGCTCAATTATTAAGGGTAGTGTATCTTTCTAATTTAATATTAAATAAGAAAGATACATGTAAAGCCTAATACTCCTTTTCTCCTTAAGGGGTTACCTCTTTACTATATAGTTGAGCTTATTGGATTTTCCTCTATGTCCTAGGCCCTCCAGCCTGTTTACTATTCAGCTAAGTCTGGGTCATTGGTACAGTATAAAAATGTTAAAAAATTTATAGTAATTTATATATTTTTTATACTTACCAATGACCCAGACGGGGATGGCCCTCCCTGGAGTTGGGAACTCTTGCCTCCCCGCTGAGTACATAGCGCTGACCAGGCACTGCCAGTAAGAATGATAATTGGCGCCAATTTCGGGATGACTGCGTCACTGCGCATGCGCAGTAGAGGCGTAGTATGGAGGTCCTTTAGGACATGATTTCTTTTTGTTTTGGATGCAAATTTTGGGGATTGGGGGGCAAAATTTGTGTTTGGCCCTGGTTTTGTTAGAGTTAGCACCAGCTAAGTCTGAGTCATTGGTAAGTATAAAAAATATATAAATTACTATAAATTTTTTAACTTTTAAAAAAATTTCAACAAAACCATATCATGTGACCCCTCGTTGGAACGAGCTCGTCGAGCTCGTTCCAACGAGGGTTCACATGATATGGTTTTGTTGAAATTTTTTGAAAAATTTGAAAAAATTATATTTAAAATAATAAATTTTGATATCGTCTGCATTGGGTAAAGGGTTAAAGGCATATTTCCGACTTTACGACCTCAGAACAGGTGTCCTTAACATTCCATCATGAGGAGATCCTGTTGACAACAGACAAATTAGGTTGATAGTGGTTTCTAGTGAAGACTTGACTAGAAATCACTTCAAAGCCACTGGACGTATAGAGGCTATGGGCTTGTGGGAATTCAGGATACCTGTCTAGGCCCTTTAAGGGTTAAGCAATAAACTTTACTTTATCTCCATGTTGCAGTCGCGATTAGCCATTATGCAGAAATATGTCCCCTTAACCATTTGAGACTTTAATTATCCTGACGTTCAAACGTCACTGGGAATTTAGTTTCTTCATCGTTATTTAAAATGCGACGTCGAACGTCGGAAAGTACAAATAACAAAATATTTTTCCACATTAGTGATTATCTGGTGGAGGGCTAGATTATTTTTGGTGGTCTGAATTTGTTATTCAAAACTTGTTTTATTACAAATTATTGGAGAGTGCCCACATGCACTCTCCAATAATTCGTAATAAAACAAGTTTATGTAAACAAAATATTATTTATATTTGACTGTCTATGAAATGTACAGTTAAAACTAGAAGTCCTGTCATGAAATGCGCACAAATAGCACGTTGATATGTGCGTTAATGTGCGCGTTATGACTCAATTAAAGCTATCATATTCTGTACATATGGCCTGTGCACATGCAATGTTTCAGCCAATGGACCTCCGGGTAACCCGGAGGTCCATTCGCAGAAACATTGCATGTGTTTGCTATGAGTAACCAGGAGACCCAGCCGTGCTTTGGATTCCATTCGATATGGCAATTGCACGCAATTCCAACGCGCAATTAAGCCTAGATAAGTGCACTATTCGTGACAGGACTTCTAGTTTTAACTGTATGCAAGGAAAGTGTTTGCTTTTGCTCTGGTATCCTCATTGTTTGAAAGCCGTGATAGTGGCTTCTAGCACTGAACCATTTAAGAAGTCTTGACAGCAGGATTATATCAATATTTTAAGCTGCAATAACATTTGGCTCAACGGTTATCACTGAACACTATTCGGAAGAAAATAGGAATTTGAGGTTAAAACTTTACAAAATCGAAAAATAGTAACAACGTGCGGTTTGATTTCGTACATAATAATGCGTACAAATGTATCAAAGGGTTAAACTAAACAAAAGTTTTCGTACGTAACAACACATACAAAAGTATCAAAGGGTTAAACTAAACAAAAGATTTCGTACGTAATAACACGTACAAAAGTATCAAAGGGTTAAACTAAACAAAAGATTTCGTACGTAATAACATGTACAAAAGTATCAAAGGGTTAAACACCAGTAAGTAAACTTTTGAGAAGTATTTTTTTCCCCGGGGGCGCGGTGGCTCAGTTGGTAGAGGTGCAGGCTGCAAGCCGAGAGGTCCTCGGTTCGAATCCCACCTGCGGCAACCGCGTTGTGTCCTTGGGCAAGACACTTCACCCCGATTGCCTACATGGGGGCACGATGACGCTGTGTACTGAGGCGTACTGTACGTCGATGGTGCGCATGTCTTCAACCAATCTAACCCTGCCTGTGCTGCGGTGCAGAGTCCAGAGTTACGATGTTGGAGAGCTGACAGCTGCTCGTCGTTGCTCGGTGGTTCTCTCCGGGTACTCCGGCTTCCTCCACCCGTAAAACTGTCACGGTCACGATTAGCCATTGTGCATAAGTATGTGACCTTAAACACCAATAAATAATAATAATAATAATTTTTCCCCAGGATTTATATTTCATCTAAATTTGGGAGAATCCATTTGGATTCTCGCGAAAATGGTTGCGAGATTCCATACCTGCTATGTGCAGCAGGAATCTACATGGATTCTTGCTGGTTTTGTTGCGTGAATCTTTTCGCGAATCGATTCTCATTGAAATATAAGCCCTGTTCCCTTTCATATATTCCAATGTCCCAATACCAACCGCAATATCTTGCAGTGATTGGTCAATGCCTCATTGATTTTATTTTATGTCACCGGGCACTTGCATCTGTCTACTGTCAGCGATTCTTATATTCACTGTCAAGGAAAGCGCCTCGTTTCCATGAGTAACGGTTCATCGCAATATGTTTTTTCACTTGAAATCAACTGAGACAAATACATTTAACTGTAAAATACACACAAAAGTACCGTTATTACGTACAAAAAGATTAGTTATGTAAACATGGGTAATTATTTATGAAACCGATTAGATTATAAGGTCTCTTTCATTAATTTACTGTAACATAAACTCCAACGAATTGAGAGCGTCTTGCCCCGTTGATTGCGTACGTAAACATTGAATAAAGATTTTTCCAATTCAATTTTACTTGTGTAAGAACGGGACATATACGTTTTTCTGTTTGTTGACAGGGGACATGGTCTCACGTTCCCTGCATGAAACATATATTTAACCTTGGCTGACGCCTCGGTTGAATATAAATTTCATGCAGGGAACGTGAGACCATGTCCCCTGTCAACAAACAGAATAACTTATAATGTATATGGTCTTGTCTAAATACCTTCAAAGCCGTGTAATGTCCTCCAAGTAGTAATGTTAAAAATTGTAACTGAACTCATATTTGTTTACTGAAGTAGCAGGTTACAGAATCTGTACCAGACGACCCTGATACATAATGTATTCAAGTAATTTCAGATTCAGTACCTGCTTATTGTAAGATCAAATTCAGATACCATTCAGTTGTCTCTTATTGTTCACAGCACAGAGAAACCTGACAAAGTTGTTATGGATCCAGCCAGATCTCAAGATAAACCATTTGTTGGATTAGCTTTCAAACTGGAGGTACACTTGTTTTTCATTTGTATTTTATTGGCTTTGATAGGACATGAACACTTGATTTACTGAATAAATCATAAACTTGTGATTTTCTCTCCAGTATATGATAATTTCTTCGTATAGCCATTTACCTGATATAATAGATTTAGCCGGACAGCACTATTCATAAAAATCAACATTCAAACTTTCAAATTCCATTTTTATGCCCCCGCCATAAAATAGCAGGAGGCATATCGTGTTACCCTTATCTGTCCAACATTCTATCATTCTAAAATAAGTTTTCTGGACTTTTTTTCACCATACATGAGATAATTGGTTGATATCTGGTATGTGGCTCTTTTCTTGGATACCAATAAATCAGTTTCAAGTTTTGTTCCAAGTAGGATGATTTTTCTTGGAGTTATTGACTTTGAACTCAGTTTATGATGTGAAAACCAGAGAGCTTTCCGAAATTTTTGGCTCACAGGGGTATACATGTCATACTGACACATCTAGTTTATATTTAACTTTTTGCCTTCAAAAACATAGCTCATGATTCCTCACTGGAACAAGATTGTTCCAGTGAGAGATGATAAGATATATTTTTGAAGCAGAAATCAATTTTTTTTAATTATTCCAGAAAGTTTTTTTGTCCACTAGTTGTGTTAGGTAAAGAGGTTTTATATAGAGAGTAATCGTGTGATTGGACTGGTTATGTGAAATAATTCATGAGAGGTGAGGGACGTTGGAATGCGCATGAGTGTTTTACAATATAGTCCCTCGTCTCAAATGAATTATTTCATGTAACCAGTTCAGTCAAGCGATTACTCTGTTTATTACTTTTCATTATTAACGATAATTATATTATTTAACCCTTTAGTACCTAATGTAACGGCCAACACTATTCTCAAAAATCGCCATTCAATTTTCATTATTTTTTCATTTTTTGTCTCTAAAACATTGGTTATGACCCCTCATTGGTACGAGTTCATTCCAATGAGGGGTCATAACCTATGTTTTTGAGAAAAAAAGATGAAAATAATAACTATTCAAGAATTTTATTTGTAAGTGTCGTTTGCTTTTCATATTAGGTAAAGGGTTAAAAAAAGCAAAAAACAATCAAGTCCCCATTACAGTGACGAATGGGAGTAAAATAAAGGCAAGTGGAAAATCGCTCACCTCATATCAAGTTTGCGAGAGTGAAAAAATATGAGGAGAGTCATTTTGATTCAATGTTTATCTTCATTTTTTTAATACTGTTGAATTGTACATTCAAAGTGTATTTTTTTTCTAAATTAAGTTAAGTTAATGTTATTATTTGCCTGTGGTTCAGAATATAATTTCAAGCTTGAAATCTAGTGTTTGTTTATTGAATGTATTACCAGAATTCCTGAAAATTAATTCTGGATTTTAAATGGCAGATTATTAAAATCTTGGAAAAATGGATGTGTAAATTTCAAATCAGGCACATTAATTCGCGTCACTGGTGAATTGGAGCGACAGGTGTCACATGTGTAAATGCAAATAAGGAACAGGGCAACATTCCGCATGTCTTTGATAAAAAAAAATACGGAAGTATTAAAATGTTTCTCAGAATGACCACCATTTTTATGTGTACCCATACTGTGTATGGTACACATAATGCCGGCATCTGGGGTGGCCATCCGTCATTCGTCCATCCTTTGTCTGTCCACCTGTCTGTCTGCCCATCCATCTGTCTGTCCGTCCGGCATCCGTATCCATTTCTTTGGCATTCGATAACTTGAAAATTATTGCTTGCATTGTCAAGTTACTGTATATTTTAGTTCAGGTTACTGATGTGCTGAGCTGTATAGTTTTTGGTGTAAATCTGATAATTTGATCCTGAGATATTAACCCTTCAAATTGAAAATTCCTTCAATCCCTTTGGCATTCGATAACTTGAAAAATATTGCTTGGATTGTCAAGTTACTTTATATTTGTGTTCAGGTTACTGATGTGCCAAGCTGTATAGTTTTTGGTGTAAATCTGATAATTTGATCCTGAGATATTAACCCTTTGTCCTTCAAATTGAAAATACCTCCAATCCCTTTGGCATGAGATAACTCAAAAAATATCAATCCGATTGTCATTTTACTTCATATATGTGTTCAGGTTACTGATGTGCCGAGCTGTATAGTTTTTGGTGTAAATCTGATAATTTAATCCTGTGATATTAACCCTTTATCCTTCAAATTGAGAACTCCTCCAATCCATTTCTTTGGCATGCGATAACTCAAAAAATATTAATCCGATTATCGGGTTACTTTATATATGTATTCAGGTTACTGATGTGCAGTGCTGTATAGTTTTTTATTTAAATCTAATAATTTGATCCGGAGATATTAACCCTTTGTCCATAAAATTAGGCACTCCTCCAATCCATTTCTATATGTACCCATACCATATATGGTGTACATAATGTCAGCATCCGGAGTGGCCCTCCGTCACAGCTTTCTACTAGTTGCGTGTATGGGTACATATCTGACGAGTTCATTGGCCTATTTTTTTATATCTGAACATGCATGTTCATTTTCTGGCAGAAGTAAGTTCTGGGTGAGTTGTCAATGTACAACCATCTTACTGTCAGCGTGTTGTGTGTGGATGTATAAGCGAACTACTGTGTGTCATGTTTCTAATAACGAAAAGGAAATTGTTTGGAATTGTACTTTAAACACATCAAATTGTCAGTGATTAAAAATTTCCCAACATCAAAAATTAATTGAATGTTTCTGTTGACACAACTCAAATGGATAAAAAACACCCAATAACAGAGGCGAGCGATTATTCGCGCACCTTGAACAATTTTTGCATGAGCGATGGTGCGCAAGAGCGATTGCACGCCTTTCCCATGCGTCACTGCCATTACACCCACGGCAAAGTGTCTTCATTTGCGTGCACAGATACATGACACAATTGTTGATTGCATAATTCACTTGTGAAGTTATCGTTTATAATCAACACGCGTGTGTCATTCTGTGTTTATTACAGACCTTCGCGCCTATGAAAACAATTATTACACGGACACTCAGCAATTCATTTGACAACTATCAACAAAAGGAACACATTTTATCGCCAACCAAATCTGAGGGGAATCTTTGTCACTTTTTGTTCCCTGAGTTCCAATGTGTTCTATGTGCCTAATGGCAATGTGTTCTATGTGCCTACTGGCAATGTGTTCTATGTGCCTACTGGCACATAGAACACATTGGAACTCAGGGGATGATTTTCAGCTATCACTAGCGATTTGAATTGTAATTGCGTGGCACAATTTGTAGAAAATTCCAGTGAAATTTTGCTTTTATTTAAAAATAGTCTGTCAACGATTTCTGTTCCGCACATATGTGTGGAACAGATTTTTATTTTAAGCACGGTTTAATATTGCTGTAGATGGGGATTACATAGAACAGGCATGTAATAAATCCCTTTACCTAATAAATCTACCCGTATAACATAACACAAATTCAGCAGATGAAAAAAAAACATTTCAAACAATTTTGACAAAACCATATCCTGTGACCCCCATGTGATGAGTTCGCTCAAGTGAGGAATCACATGGTATTGTTCTGTTGAAATGTTTTGAAAATAATATTTAAAATAATAAATTTTACACAATCTAATACTGAACCACAGTTTAAATATGGCTGGATAGCACTATTCATGAAACTGCTGTTCAAATTTTATTATTTTTTAAATATTTGCTTCCAAAACATAGATTATGTTTTATTATAGCGTAGCATACATCTGGTTTTTAGGTATATTTGTGAACAGTGTAGTTACATTATTTATCTTGTATTATTATGCTCCCGATAGGGAAGCATCTTAAAACTGGCTTGTCTGTCCATACATCTGTCAGTCCATTCGTCCCTCCGGAACCCTAACTCATAATGCTCTGGCGGATTCCATGGAGCCTTACACAAGGGTAAAGACCAATGGAAGGACTTTTGCACAGCAACACCATGCTTGAGTGACAGCGGAATGGGAAATCTTAATTCTCCCACAGACTGTATTTATCCGTCAAGAGCCATAATTCTATAATGCTTGTCTGACAAAGTTGTCGTCTGCTTTCTCACTTTTATCATTTATAATCCCTGTGTGCAGGGTTTCATTGTTTAACCCTTTACCTAACGTAATGGCCAAAATTGGCCAGCGCTATTCACAAAAATCACCAATTAATTTTCATTATTTTTTCATTTTTTGTCTCAAAAACATAGGTTATGACCCCTTGTTGGAACGAGCTCGTCGACAAAAAATGAAAAAAATTAGTTATTCAAGAATTTTTTTTTGCAAGTGTTGTCTGCTTTTCAGGTTAGGTAAGGGGTTAAAAAGGTTAATTTATATCAGTTAACCCTTTATCCTAGAAAGTTTAAAAAAAATAATAAACTAAATTCCACTCATGGGCGAAAAATTTTATCTCTATTTTCCAATAAAACCATTCAAATATCATTGTCAAAAGAACTTGCACATTACATTACAAATCAAAATTAGTTGTAACATAACTGCAATAAACTAAGTATACTGCTGCTTGTGCACTGATATGACCAGAATGTGACATCATTTTCTAGAAAGCTCTCTCTGAAAGCTTCCCAGAAAATGATGTTAGTTTTGGTCTTATCAGTGTAGGAAGAGAAGGATACATAGTTTATAGCAGTTATTTTACAACTTTATTTTGACTTGTACTGTATGCCAATTTAAGTGACATCCATATGTGTATTGTTCTGTCGAGAAAGTTCCAGCATATTAGTGGCTGTGTTTATTTTATGGAAATAAGGTCAATACAGCTTTTGACTGCTATGTTCAGATGTATTTTATTAAATTTAAAACCTTATGAACTATAGTGAGCACCAAATTGAATACAACACTTTTCATTCCAGTATTATAGGCCATTCGGTCATAGTTTGGGGCATGCGTGGCCAGGTGGTGACCGTAAGTCTTGTTTAAATGTCTTTTTACCAGGAGCTCATATTCCATATCTGGGCTCTGTTTAGTGCTAGAAGCCTTTGAGCTCATATTCCATATCTGGGCTGTGTTTAGTGCTAGAAGCCTTTGAGCTCATATTCCATATCTGGGCTCTGTTTAGTGCTAGAAGCCTTTGAGCTCATATTCCATATATGGGTTCTGTTTAGTGCTAGAAGCCTTTGAGCTCATATTCCATATATGGGTTCTGTTTAGTTCCAGAAGCCTTTGAGCTCATATTCCATATCTGGGCTCTGTTTAGTGCTAGAAGCCTTTGAGCTCATATTCCATATCTGGGCTCTGTTTAGTGCTAGAAACCTTTGAGCTCATATTCCATATCTGGGCTCTGTTTAGTGCTAGAAACCTTTGAGCTCATATTCCATATATGGGTTCTGTTTAGTGCTAGAAGCCTTTGAGCTCATATTCCATATCTGGGCTGTGTTTAGTGCTAGAAACCTTTGAGCTCATATTCCATATATGGGCTCTGTTTAGTGCTAGAAGCCTTTGAGCTCATATTCCATATCTGGGCTGTGTTTAGTGCTAGAAACCTTTGAGCTCATATTCCATATATGGGCTCTGTTTAGTGCTAGAAGCCTTTGAGCTCATATTCCATATCTGGGCTGTGTTTAGTGCTAGAAGCCTTTGAGCTCATATTCCATATCTGGGCTGTGTTTAGTGCTAGAAGCCTTTAAGCTCATATTTCATATCTAGGCTGTGTTTAGTGCTAGAAACCTTTGAGCTCATATTCCATATCTGGGCTGTGTTTAGTGCTAGAAGCCTTTGAGCTCATATTCCATATATGGGCTGTGTTTAGTGCTAGAAGCCTTTGAGCTCATATTTCTTATCTGGGCTAGGGGAAAATTTGTGGGACCGGTAGTTTAAAGAAAGTGAAACTGACACGCCAAAGGTGTGTGCCACACGTGCCGATGGCACGTGCGTATAGAGGGGGGTCTGGGGGGGTTCTGCCCCCAGGAAAATTTTGATTTTTAGGTGCTCTCTGTGGGCATTCTGGTCGCTAAAATGCGGAATAATTGAAGTGGAAAATATGTATTTTTTCCTCCTACTATTCTCTAAATTCCCATGGGACACACAATACTACATCTAGTCGGAGGTTTCATAAAAATACAAACCCAAAACACAAAATCCACGAATCCTAACAGTGACTGAGCTTTGTTTACAACCGCTCGCGGTAATATTAAAAAAGAACCATGATGCAGACGTGTGACGTCATGCACATGCAAATACCGTACTGACTCGTGTAGAAGCCCAGGTGGGTGCTTGTAGGTGATAAATTGCAAAGTGTGTGTGTGTGGGGGGGGGGGGGGGAGGGGGGGAGGGACGAGTAATAGTGCTTGCAAGTCGTGTTGGGATGCGTCTGAAATTGGCGATATAAGACAAGTAAATATCCACTGGGTATGTTACGTTTCTTTGGAAACCGCCTACCAATTTTATAGAATTTGCTTTAAAAATTCTCATAATTATCTTGTACATACGTTTCATTTTCAGATTTCGGGTTTTAATCCTCAATTTAATGAATAAAACAAACAGAAAACCGGTTACTCTCGAAAGTCGAATTCAGAAATGGACGTTAAGTATGTCAATCAGCACTGCAAACCACCCCCTTGAAAACAGACAAACATAGTCTGTTTAAAAATAGCTGTTTTTTTTTTTTAAATATGTACATTTTTTACGAATAAAACAAAATATAGCTTCACACAAACTCAATAAAAAAATCATAATATGAAGACCAGATAAAATTTACACAGCGAAATATGAATAACAAAATAGTTGACTGCCTTGGCACTATTCGAAAAATTGATTTTACACTGAAAGTCATAATTTCACATGTTGCAGGGCATGATGAAATGATAAATGAGCATGTTTTATTGAACCAATAAGTCATAAATCATATGCCTGGTTATATTGTTATATAATTCTCAAATACCAGAGTTTAATTATTTTTTATTTTTAATTACCACTTTCTCATTAATTTCTGAACACCCGTTTTTCACAATGAGTTGTGCACGCTCGAAAGTGGCAGTATTCTTTCACAATGAGTTGTGCACCGCTCGAAAGTGGCAGTGTTCAATCAGTATCTTTCTGATGATATTCAACCACTGTGAAAACTATGTATTGTGGGCGTGTTTCAGACAACTACTGACAGAAGCCTGCACACTCATTTGAAACAAGTGACAGCTTCCAAAACGAGTATATCATTTGTCGCTCAAAATAAAAGCCAGTGATTTCGGACCAAACACGACAATTTGAGTCCGAAATTTTATAGGCGATGTTTAGGATTTGAACTTTGTTTCCCCCTCTCGTCTGGGGGTTATAAGGTATCAGGTTGTCATCAGTAATAGTAGGCATAGTATACATCATAATTGTGCCTATATTACGTGGAAACAAAGGATCCCGAGGGTCGTTACGATACAGCATTGTACTCGACATTTTAACCACAAGCTTTTCTGACTGATCATAGTATGATCGGCGCGGGAATGGTTCCGGTCGACGGACCCGCTGCCGGTATAGCGGAAACCCTGGGGCTGTGTTTAGTGCTAGAAGCCTTTGAGCTCATATTCCATATCTGGGCTGTGTTTAGTGCTAGAAGCCTTTGAGCTCATATTCCATATCTGGGCTGTGTTTAGTGCTAGAAGCCTTTGAGCTCATATTCCATATCTGGGCTCTGTTTAGTGCTAGAAGCCTTTGAGCTCATATTCCATATCTGGGCTCTGTTTAGTGCTAGAAGCCTTTGAGCTCATATTCCATATCTGGGCTCTGTTTAGTGCTAGAAGCCTTTGAGCTCATATTCCATATCTGGGCTCTGTTTAGTGCTAGAAGCCTTTGAGCTCATATTCCATATCTGGGCTCTGTTTAGTGCTAGAAGCCTTTGAGCTCATATTCCATATCTGGGCTCTGTTTAGTGCTAGAAGCCTTTGAGCTCATATTCCATATCTGGGCTCTGTTTAGTGCTAGAAGCCTTTGAGCTCATATTCCATATCTGGGCTCTGTTTAGTGCTAGAAGCCTTTGAGCTCATATTCCATATCTGGGCTCTGTTTAGTGCTATAAGCCTTTGTTTCGAGGTATTATTTTGTACTTCGTACAGTAAAACTCTGTTATAGCAGTGTTACAGGGACCCTCTCCCCCCAAAAATTAGTTTGCAATAAGGTCTAAAAAAATTAAAAATCTGTTTTCAGGCCCTCCCGCATGGTCCTTTTAGCTGCCGTGTGCTCTCTTTTTATAACCAATGTAAACTTAAAAAATAAAAATTAAATGGTTTGTGTCTGATATTTTACCCAAGTTAAAAAAAATTGATAAATTTGACCCTTGAGTGCAAGAAGGCTTTGCAATGCTTTACAAAACCTTCTTGCTCTCAAGGGACGAAATACACCATCGTACATGCTATTCCATAAATTATGAGGCCTAAAACATTAAACCCAGAACTACTCTACAGAAAAATGCCTGATGGCAAGGAAACAATTACAGAAATAAAAAAATAAAATAAAAAACAGCTCGTCTGCATGCAGTTTTACAAATAATGGCCTGAGAAACTGAAGATCTACTTTGTGTGGCCTAACCGATTTTCTTTATATCCTTATCACAAAGTAAATTAGCAATATCCAAATTATGGGGAAAAGACATAAAACAAACTTCAGTTACATGGGTACATGCTATTTTACTTAACCCTTTACCCAATGTAACGGCCGCATTCGCCCGCATAATATGCAAATTCAGCAGTTGAAAAAATATTATATTTTTATACTGTACCAATGACCCAGACTTAGCTGGTGCTAACTCCAACAAAACCAGGGCCAAACACAAATTTTGCCCCCCAATCCCCAAAATTTGCATCCAAAACAACAAGAAATCATGTCCTAAAGGACCTCCATAGTACGCCTCTACTGCGCATGCGCAGTGACGCAGTCGTCCCGAAATTGGCGCCAATTATCATTCTCTGTTTGGCCCTTCATCAGTCAACATCTCACTGATCTTTGTGCTTGTAAATCTCAGTTTAAAGGATGCCAGACACGTAATTTTTGGAGAAAATGTGATTCTAAGGAGGATAGAAGGAGGAGAGGAAAAAAGAAGTGGCAAAAAATAATCAGGGCTGTACTTAAAATTTTTTGTTGAAATTATGTTAAGTTGCCTATTTTCGAGGCATGGGCCTCTTGTTGTCATTCTTGCTAATTGTTGCACTGCTTATTCAGTGTTTCCTCTCCCCTAGCCTTCTAAAGTCCCCCCTTGCAATTCTCCCATGCTTTTGGCATATTTTTGAGAAGTTTCATTTCTAAAATTTCCTGGGAGAGTTGCTTGGTTACAGAATGTTTTCTGTTATTTTCCCCATAGTTACGTTTTCACCCATGGGTGTATAACGTTTGTGTTCTGCATCTTCCATCTGATGTTCTGCAGATTCTCCCCTGGGAGTCTCTGTTTTGCATCAGATAGAGTGTAATTGATGACTGATTCCGGGCCAGTTTTTTCAGTGCCTGGAGTCATGTTTTCTAGTGTGTTTACACTGTTTGTTTTCATTGGCAACAGCCTTTTTTGAGGGGGGCTGTTTGCCTTTGTGGTAGTTTATCTCATTATAAGATACATTTATATTATCCGAAAGTGTCTCATTAATTATTTTATATAAATTTAAAATTTTTGACCACACTTTGCCATCGGATCCATCGGGGCTCAACGTTACTTTTCAGCAACTTGGGCTTCTCTGAAAAAATATTTTTTCAAAATTATTTTGTTTTGCAATTGTTTTTTCATTTATTAATGGATCATGTTATTATGTATCTTTGTGTCAGGGGTTTTTGCGAGTAACTAGGACTTATTGTTGTTCTTTCACAATGAAGGGACATTGTTCAAATTGTAATAGGAAGAAATCTTCCTCTGACTTTCATGATCATTGTATTAATTGTAGTCAGTGTTCTCGCATTAATCCCTGTCCTATATGTGAACATTGGGATGAGAAACATTGGAAACGTGTGTCACGATATGTTGTTTCTGGAGAAAGAGCGATGCCGGCTCTTTCTCCACAAGGTCACTCTACTCTCTCAGTTTCTATTTCAGAGGAACCAGAACAGGGTGATGTTTCCATGTTATCTTCTTCAAGTGTGCGTCCGTCGTCACAAATGAATTCAGAGCTAGCGGCAAAAGTGCTCATGGAGATTAGACAAATGTCGTCCGCTAGCTCGCCCGGTGTAGCGTCCATTCACCGAATGGTTCGGCAGCCGGGTTCGTCCGATGCGGTCCAAGAGGAAATTTTGGGTGATGCGAGCACTATAAACATAATAGATGCACACCCAGTGACGGCGGATTGTAAACGAGAACGGAGGAAGCCTTTTAGTCCGGTTCCTAGCTCGTCCAGGTCCAGCCGGGCCGCGAGCGAGAGAGGCCCCTCTCTCGTACAACAACATCTGGGACCAGATGTTGTGGTACAAAATGTGTCTTTAGCGGAGCATACGTCCGTCGCTCGGGACGCTCCGTTGTATAAGCAGTCCGCAGAGACTGTTAAGGCTTCCTCTTCTCGTCGGCGCACACGACCGCACCTTGGCTGCGTGACCTCCGATATTTTGCCAGCTTCGCCGATGAAGGATTCTTCGGCGACCAGGTCACACCATCCGGCAGCCAGGGATTCGAGACCGATGGACTCCGGACGTTCGCATAGGAAAAGTATGCGGGAGCCATCTGATGCGGAGCTGCCCTCGGCGAAGCAGCGAAAGACCGCGCCTCCGCAGGTCTCGACGTCGGACATTCTAGTGCAGATAGCACAGCTTATCGCAGCATCCCAGCAGCCGACAGAAACGGTGTCGGATCGAGAATTATCCGACGGCGCTGGGTCGGTACGCTCCGCCGAAGCATCGGGGGCGGACGACCGGGAACATCGGGAGGTCCGACCGGATGGTGAAAGGGATACGGATGAATTGGAGCTATCCCTTTCGGAACAACATAAAGCTGCCGTGGACTTCATCCGGCACTTTCTCCCTCAAGTTGTTCCGTCGGGCCAGACTGCTGCGCTTCCGGACAAGAGAATTATAGCGTCATTGGACTCTGAATTTTTTGAGCGGTTCAGGGACATCGCTCCCGAGTTTCCGTCGCAGTCCAATAATGTTGCAAGAACATTTGAATTATTGAACGACGCTATTTTTAAACTTGCTTCCAGGACGGGGAAAGCAGGTTTCTTGTCCGCAAATACTCTCAACCTGCCTTTCATTAATGCAAGGAATAAATTCGACACGGCAGGACAGGGTATACCGAGAGTTCCTCTGCGTATGGACGACGAGGCGGAAGACTTAGAGCTATCATTACCGTCGTCAGCTTCTATTCCAACCGCGGTGTTGGAAACAGCTATTGCGTCTAACAGAGCCAATTTAGATGCCTTATCTTACGCAGATCACCTTACTAAGGCGTTATCACTGCGCCTTCAAGGGGAAGAGTTTCAGGATATACAATCCTCTTTAAGACTTCTTTCAAGGGCAGTAGCTTATTCCACGTGTAACTCCGCCCTTTCAGTGGCAAATCTGGAGTTGGTTAGACGTGACGCAGCCCTGGCTACATCCACACTAGTGGATTCTAAGGTGAAGAACTCTCTTAGAGTCGCTTCGGTCTCAGGAGAACTTCTCTTTGACGGCAAGCTTTCCGCTATTTATGATAATATTAAAAAGAAAGCTAATGATTCTCTGTTGTTCAGATCCGCTCCTAAAAGGTCGGATACAGCAGACACGAATAAGGCGGGCACTTCTGGGTCTAATGCGCCCAAGAGAGGTTCCTATAGAGGTTCCGGTGCGTCCTCTTGGTCTTATTCGAGAGACCGTCAGGATAGCGACTCTCGTTCGGGACGTCCTTCAGGCCGGGACAATCGGTCAGACGCCCCGAGGTCGACGAGGCGAGGTGCGGGTCGTGGAAGACGTGGTTTCTCCTACCGCAGGCCTCGCAGGTCCAGGAGGTGATGGCTTAAACCTCTATCGTGCTCCGGTTGGCGGAAGGTTGTCGAGTTTTTCACAAGAGTGGGCGTCGATTACGGACGACCCGTGGGTGAGAGGAGTGACTTCGGAAGGTCTAAAGATATCCTTCAAACGAAAGCCTCCATTAACTCGAAGTCCAAAGTGGACTCATCTTCCGTCAAATCCACAGAAAAGAGACGCTCTGTTATCAGAGGTGCAGTCTCTTTTAATGAAGAACGCGGTAGAGGTCGTAGAAAACCAGGAATCGCTGGGATTCTACAGCCATCTGTTTCTGGTTCCGAAACCAGACGGCTCGTTCCGTCCAGTCATAGATTTGAGCTGGATAAACAAGCTGATCGTCGCTCCGAAGTTTTATATGGAGACGATTCGATCGGTCAGAGCGAGTATTCGGGTGAACGATTATGCAACGAGCATAGATCTCAAAGATGCGTACTTTCACGTCATGGTACATCCGACATTCCGAAAGTATCTACGCTTCGCAGTCCTAGGAGTGGTGTATCAGTTCCGGGCCATGTGCTTCGGATTGAATCTAGCACCCTGGGCTTTCACTCGGGTAATGAACTCGGTAATGATCTACTTCCGAGCTCATTCGTCTGCGGTAACGTCGGCCTACCTGGACGACATTCTTCAGAGGTACGGCAACGAGTTAACGCTTCAGAACGATGTTCAGAATCTTCTTCTATTGCTCCGACGTCTCGGTTTCATAGTAAACGAGGAGAAGTCGGATCTGGTGCCGTCCAAGTCATTCACTCATCTGGGAATGAGCTTCGAGACGCACAACAGTCTCGTTCGTCTGCCGTTAACCAGAGCGAAATTAGTCAGTTGTTACGCTCGCTATTGTCTGAATGCAGACAAAGTCACGGCGAGAGAATTTATGAGACTGATAGGTCTGTGCGGAGCCGCCGCGGATCTCATTCCGATGGGACAGCTACGCACACGTCCTCTTCAAATTTTTCTGACTCAGGATTGGAGTGTGAAAATTCATTCGCTCGATGTAGACGTTCTCTTGTCAGATCAAGTGAAACAAGAGATTCAGACTTGGGCAAACATTCAGTGGTTAACTCAAGGAGTTCCGCTGCAGTTGCCGGATCCGAGTTTTACCATTATGACGGATGCCAGTCAAACAGGTTGGGGTGCATCATTAATCCCAACGGATTCGAGATGCCAGGGTCTTTGGGATCCGCAATTCCTGTGCAAGCACATAAACATCAAGGAAATGATGTCAATTTGGCTTGCGTTACGTCACTGGATGGACATTATTCACGATGCTCATGTCCAAATCCTATCCGACAATACGACAGTAGTGGCGTATATACGGAATCAGGGAGGCACTCATTCAGTTCCGTTGTTCAATCTAACGGAAAGAATCCTTCTGTTTGCGTTGGAACATCACGTTCTTCTTTCGGTCCGTCACATACCAGGTCGTCTGAATGTGCTAGCAGACTCCCTTTCACGAAAGGGTCGCTTGTTGCCGTCGGAGTGGACTCTCAACAAACAAGTATTCAATCAGATTTGCTACCAATGGGAACGGCCAATGATAGACTTATTTGCGACACATCTCAACAATCAGTTGCAGACGTATGTGTCCCCGTGTCCGGATCCAAGAGCATTTGCAGTAGACGCTCTGTCGATCCCTTGGGACGGAATGATAGGATATGCGTATCCTCCAGCGCCGTTAATTCAACAAGTATTGCTAAAGATAAAACAATCTCAATGCAAGATTCTGTTGGTAGCATCTCTGTCGCCACAGAGACCGTGGATAAATCTACTCAGGTGTCTGTTGTCGGACCTACCGCGGAAGCTTCCTCCACGAGAGGATCTTCTTTCGCAGGGGAAATCGCGCCAACTCCATCACAACCCGCAAGGTCTCAACCTTCACGTTTTTCCGTTGTGCGGTCTAGGGCTGGGCGATATTTCGATATACCGGTAAATACCGGTATTGGAATCAGTACCGGTTAAATATCGTCTATTTTTTGGCAATACCGGTATATCGTCTGTAACGATATTGGTTTGGGTCACATGATAATAAAATTTCAACATGTGTTTTTTCGTAAAATCGCACAGAAAGTTGCTTTGAAAATAAAGGAAGTTTATCTTTCCTTGTTTCGTGAACAAATTGTTGGTCGCATTTGTTTGAACTGTAATCAGCAAGCCATACTTATCGCTTAATTCATTGTCAGCAATCTGACACAAAAATGTTTCAAATCACACTATTCACAATTGCGAAATGTGCAACAATTTTTGTCAAATATGACAGAGGTGTGATTCCATCACTGGGAGAAAACATTGTCGGCTGGTGATTGACACCTGCAGACTATCATGAAAGTGAAGGGTGATCACGTCTTGGAGGCGTGCTTAATATCAACAGACTGACTGGCCTGACATGTGACAGATGACATTTGACATTGTCATCTTAGGAAGTTCACTGCTGGAAGATAGGAGAAGGGGAGGAGCTACTACTGGTTCTTTGTGAAACCAGGCCCTCGGAATTCCATCAACTGTTTTGATAAAAAGTTTTCTTTGCCACAGTTTTCATGAAGCCACACATACGCAATTAACACAATGTGACAATTGACTAGCTCAGTAATTGAACGCTTATCAGTCAAGAGAGGCTGGCCATGTTTTTACAGGAATTAAATTGACAATGACTAATTTACTTGTATCCCAGATTCAGATGAAAGCCAGTAAACCCATGATAATTTTATGGCTTATTTTCGTATTAAACAATAGGTTCAATAACTTTGTAGACATGGATTATTATGGTCTTCCATTCAAATCACTCATTTTTTCCAGAGCAGTAAGTGATACTTCTATCTTTTGCTCCAAAAATATCTTTTTTATTCATGATATTCTTTGCACTTAATATGTGTTTCACACACTGGTGCACGATATACCGGTATATCGCGATATTTTTTCTGATATCGTTACCGGTATTCAGATTCCCATATCGCCCAGCCCTAGTGCAGTCCTTCTTGCATGGCAAGCACTTTACAGGACGAGCAGTGGACGCGATTTCTAACTGTAGGAGGACCTCCTCTTCGCTAAACTATGCGGCTAAGTGGAAGGTTTTCCGTCGTTGGTGTAGGGATCATTCTGTAGATATATTTGATCCCTCTATACCAGACATTGCAAACTTTCTAGTATACTTGTTTGACGAAATCAAACTGCAGCCTGTTACTATAAAGGGTTATAGATCTATGTTATCTGATACCTATGCACATCATGATAGTTTACAAATTGGATCTAATGTCTCTTTATCGAAATTGGTTAGAAACTTTTCGATAAATAGACCCAGAACTCTTAGATTAATTCCTAAGTGGAATTTAGCTTGGGTTCTCCTTAAATTGAAGGAAAAGCCATTTGAACCTCTTGGGACAGTAGATTTCAAATTCTTATCTTATAAGACAGCTTTTCTCTTAGCTTTCTCTTCTGCCAGAAGAGTCAGTGAGCTTCATGCACTATCGGTGGATGATTCTCATTATCGTAGTGTTGGGAACACTATCACCTTCACTACTAATGTGGGTTTTTTAGCTAAGAATCAGGCTCCTAATAAATATCCGGAACCTATTGTTATTAAGGCTCTTCCGTCTTCAGACGGGCGTAGGCCTTTACTCTGTCCTGTTAGAGCACTACGTATCTATAAACAGAGATCTCAGTTCATCAGAAAGGGACGGAAACGTTTCTTTCTGTCTTTGATGCCTAATAGAAAGGACATTTCAGTCCATTCTATTGCTAGATGGATTCAGTTAACTATCCGTACTGCTTATGAAGATTTATCTTCTTCTCAGCAGTCTGTGCTTAAGATTTCTGCTCATGAAGTAAGAGCTCTTTCTACTTCCTGGGCTTATGCTAATAGTGTTGCTATTACAGATTTAATGAAGGCTGCTTATTGGTCTCAGCCATCCACATTTACTAATTTTTATCTCAGAAATATTGAGTCCATTTCTGGAGACCTGCATTGTTTAGGTCCGTTATCTGTTGCTCAGAATGTCGTCCACTAAACAGTTGCAACTATAGTTATGCAGGCTTTCTGTTCCGGCAGTGACTCCGTCCGGCTGCCCTCTTCGCTCTGGGCTATTTGACCCAGGGCAAGGGGAAGGGGGGGGGGGGGGGCGGGTGTTCCCTTAGGTCACCTGCTTTATAGTGAAAAGCAAGAGAATGCCTCCTCCAAGACAGTATTTCTGAGTCGCTTCCGGGATGGTTTTAAAGTGTAATATTAATGTTTAATTTCATTCATGTCTTATTTTTAAAGTGTAGCTCGGTGTGAAGCATTTGTATATGTCAAGTGTCAAACGGGCTTTAATATACAATACTCGGACACTTTTAAATGATTATAAAGAGTCTCAATTCTCTGGACTACTTTATTTATTGGCTTGCTTTAAAAATAATTAGTATAAGGGTTATACTGGATGTTAATAGAGAACATGAATGTTATTGTGCTCAATTATGAAGGGTAGTGTATCTTTCTAATTTAATATTAAATAAGAAAGATACATGTAAAGCCTAATACTCCTTTTCTCCTTAAGGGGTTACCTCTTTATTATATAATTGAGCTTATTGGATTTTCCTCTATGTCCTAGGCCCTCCAGCCTGTTTACTATTCAGCTAAGTCTGGGTCATTGGTACAGTATAAAAATGTTAAAAAATTTATAGTAATTTATATATTTTTTATACTTACCAATGACCCAGACGGGGATGGCCCTCCCTGAGTTGGGAACTCTTGCCTCCCCGCTGAGTACATAGCGCTGACCAGGCACTGCCAGTAAGAATGATAATTGGCGCCAATTTCGGGACGACTGCGTCACTGCGCATGCGCAGTAGAGGCGTACTATGGAGGTCCTTTAGGACATGATTTCTTTTTGTTTTGGATGCAAATTTTGGGGATTGGGGGGCAAAATTTGTGTTTGGCCCTGGTTTTGTTGGAGTTAGCACCAGCTAAGTCTGGGTCATTGGTAAGTATAAAAAATATATAAATTACTATAAATTTTTTAACTTTTCAAAACATTTCAACACAACTATATCATGTGACCCCACGTTGGAACGAGCTCGTTCCAATGAGGGGTCACATGATATGGTTCTGTTGAAATTTTTTGAAAAATTTCAAAAAATGATATTTAAAATAATAAATTTTGATATCGTCTGCGTTGGGTAAAGGGTTAACCCTTTACCCAACGTAACGGCCCAAACTGGCCAGCGCTATTCACAAAAATCGACAAATTAATTTACATTATTTTTTTCATTTTTTGTTTCAAAAACATATGTTATGGCCCCTCTTTGGAATGAGCTTGTTCCAGTGAGGGGCCATAACCTATGTTTTTGAGACAACAAATGAAAAAATTTAGTTCTTCAAGAATTTTGTTTGCAAGTGTTGTCTGCTTTTCATGTTAGGTAAGGGTTAAATGAAACTCATAATCAAATTTTAAATATTGATTCATTAACTTAGTTTTATCCCAACACATACGGTACATAAAATTAATGAGTTTATATTTATCATTTATTTTTAAACTATAAATTCTGCCCTCCTCGCACAATTGCAAGACGTGATTGTGTTTGCAGGAAACAAGAATACAGTTGTTGCCATTAGCCCTTATACATGTGGATGAGTTGAACAATACTTTAAGTTTTTCCAAATCGGTTATGTTTGAACCAACTAAAAATATCAAACGCTCTTTTAATTTCTTGCTACGGACACCTACATCTGCTTTTAATTGTAACAATTTTGTAGTTGTACATTCTGTTGTAGTTTCTCTTAACCATTCTACTTAATATATGTGCAGTTATTTTGGTTGTTTTTCCTTTTTTCAGCAGAAAATCTGTGAACTTGTAACAAAGTCAGCTCCATTATCCGAATTGTGTATTTGAGTTTGTTTCCTTCAAACTCAGGGCCCCAGGACTTTCAGCTTGCAGCTGAGGATTCTTTCAAATCATGACTACAAATACTTAAGCCTTTTTTTAAATTTTTTTTCATCAAAACTAAGTTAATTTTCTGTTGTGAGAAGTTGTTGTGAAAGTAATTTTTTTCTCTCCTACTTTAAAGAAGTGCTGAGCTTAAGTTGTAACTATGGCAGCATCGACATCAGATGTATGTGTCCAATTTTGTAAGAATTTGTGTTTAGTCCAATGGGTCCAGGGTGTTTATATTGCATACGTAGGTTGTACTGAGGCTGTCGCAACAGCATCCAATCCACTGACTTTTTGTTTAATTTCACCTAAATTTGTTGGCCCAAATTTAGTAAATTTCTAATTTAAGAATTAGTGTTTAGGTCAGCTTTTGTGCAGATTGTGAGGTTTTAACTGTTAACTTCCCATTACAGTGTTGAAATAACATCTTTAGGTGTTAAGCTCATTGTATGCAAAGATTTAAGTAAAAAATATTTCTTTCAAAATTCTCATTTTTTTTCCTCAGATTTAGTCAATTTTAGTTTGTGAAAGTTTGTGTTAAGGTGAGTTTTGTTTCTATGGGTCTATCCAGGTCATTGATATTGTAGGCTTGGGTTACTGAAAACCTTGGCAAAAATATTAACTCTCTGATAATCACAATATATCCCATTAAAAATTGAATATATGGCCACACAAAGTAGATGTTCTGTATCTCAGGCCAAGTTTTGTAAAATTGCATGCGGTGGGCGGTTTTTTATTTTATATTTTATTTTTGTAATTATTTTTTTGCCTTCAGAAGTTCATATTTTTGGTTTATTTTATGTTTTAGGCCTCAATCAACAGAATAGCAAGGGTGGTGGTGGTGTATTTCGTCCCTTGGGTGCAACAAGGCTTTGCAATGCTAAAGCATTGCAAAGGCTTGTTGCACTCAAGGGACAAATTTTTCAATTTTATTAACTTGTGTAAAATATCAGACATAAACCATTTAATTTTTTCAAGTTTGCATTGGTTATAAAAAGAGAGCATGCGGCAGCCAAAAGGACCATGCGGGAGGGCCTGAGAAACAGATTTTTAATTTTATTAAGCCTATCCATTATTTGGAGTGATATATACAATAAAACTGTAGCTTCAAGGAGCTTTCTTGACATTGGAGCGACTCTATCACACATGAATGGGGGTGAGTGGCTGGGATGTAACTTACGTCTTGTTACACGCTATGATATTCTTCAATCGGTGGCTGTATAGTTATTTCTAGGAAGTCTTAGCTGCCTCTATAGGCAGCCCTGACTTCCCCAGAGGCAACTGCCAAGGTACTTGAAATGTGATTTTCAAGTTTTCCAAAGGACCGCATGTTGGGACACCTATTTTGTTGCAATAAAAAGTGATCAAAGTCAGAATTACAGTACGTGGAGAGTGGATTGTAACTAAACCACCCGTGGAGTGGAGTTATCACCCAAGATATAACTTTCAAATTTTGTACACATCCACAAAAAACACAAGCAGTGTTTCAGCCAATGGACCTCCGGGTTAAACCCGGAGGTCTATTGGCCGAAACTTTGCTTGTGCTGGTTATGTTTTGCAATAAATTTGCAATTATTGCTTGGGTGGAATGTCCACTCTGTGGGTGATTGAGTGATAATACACTCTCCACGTACTGTAGATCTCTTAACAGTTAACTGACTATTTTTTTTGCAGATAATCATTGATCCCATTTGAAAGCACTTGCATTTTTTTTTCAGGCTGGAAGATTTGGACAACTTACATATATACGGGTATATCAAGGTGGAATAACCAAAGGTGATACACTTTATAACACAAGAACAAACAAAAAAGTTAGAATACCACGTTTAGTACGGATGAATGCAGATGAAATGGAGGTGAGACTTCAATATTATGCTCAGTATTAAGCTTACTGTTTGTATTTTCAAAGCGCTAGAAGCTTCATTTGGGTAACTATTGAAAAAACGCTGAAACTCTGATAAATACAGATTATTATAGCAACTCCAGGATGTGGAGCCATGCTTGTTTACTGTGGTACACAGATAGAATATACCCACAATAGCTTGGTGTATCAAATGTTCACGAGTAGTGAAGTGGTGTTAACCGCGAGCCTTTGGCACGTGGTTAACACCACTTCACCACGAGTGGTGAACATTTGGTACACCAAGCTACTTTGGGTATATTTTATTTATTCTATGATTGTCAGATTATTAATAGTCACTATTATTTTTTCTCGATTTTACTGAGCAGCAGCCGTACATACGTATGAATTTGTTTTTGTTTACATGAGCATTGGTGGGCGGAACTTCCCCTGTCTATTTTATCACCGAAACAAAATAGAAAAAGAAGCAAGCCTTTTTCATTTTAATAACATAATAACATACTATTTCGAGTTATGGATGCTTTATTAACATGAGACAATGCATGTTTGTTAATTTTTGGTGTCTTGTGGGGTAAACTCATTTAAAAACGTAATAAATAATTACCACTTTCATTTCACTCTTCGCAAGGCAACGTGCGATAAATTTAGATAAGTTCGCATTCAGGTCGATGTCACCAAAGGTCAACTTGAATCTAGTTCCACTGTAGGTGTAAATTTTAACTATTGAAATCCCATTGCTGTCATGTTCACCACAGTTGGTGTGTAAAGCTAAAATTTATGTCATAGGCTTTTCATGTATAGTAGAATAGGTAATCATGGTATAAAATATTTGTTAATTGATAAAAGAGGATCTGATAACCTAAGTATGGGGTGGAAGTCATCTGGAGTGGGAGTACAGGTATAAAAGATTAGCCAAACTTGATTTTATAATTGTGCTGCAGTCATGTTAAAACAAGAGAGGCTGAAAGTAAGTAAATAAATAAATAAATAAATAAATAAATAAATAAATAAATAAATAAATAAATAAGTGAATTGTTATGACATTAACTGGTAGAGTGCTAAATTATTTTTGGCCATCAAATCTTGTACACATGTCTTTGCCTTGTTACAATTTATTGGAGAGTGCCCATAGGCACTCTCTAATAAATTGTAACAAGGCAAACCTTCACAGACTTTTTAATACCACTTCAAAGATAATACAAATCACATCCACCGAATATGAGCCTTGAAGCTGTGGTACCTACACTCCAGAATAAAGCACTCTACCAGTTAAAGTGATCAAATTTGTCATTGTCCATCGAGTTGACAAGGTAAGAATGTCGAGTCAAACATGAAGCAAAAGGCATCGTGTTTGATCTGGCAATCTGACCCCATTATTGGGATGGAATACGACAAACAAAAAAAACCTTTTCTTTAAAATTGATCTGTTTATTGTATACCTTTAGGCCCCACAAAGTAGCTCATCTGTTTCTCAGTCCATTTTTTGTAAAATTGCATGCAGGCAGGTGGTTTTTATTTTATTTTTTGTAAATATTTCTTTGCCATCAAACGTTCATGTTCTTGATTTGTTTTAGGCCTCGTAATCTACAGAATAGCATTGGTTATGTGTATTTCGTCCCTTGAGTGCAAGAAGGCTTTGCAATGCTAAAGCATTGCAAAGCCTTATTACACTCAAGGGACAAATTTATCAATTTTATTAATTTTTATACTGTACCAATGACCCAGACATAGCTGGTGCTAACTCTTAAAATATAGGGCCAAACACAAATTTTGCCCCCCAATCCCCAAAATTTGCATCTAAAACCAAAGAAAACATGTCCTGAATGGCCCTCCACACTTCACCTCTACTGCGCATGCGCAGTGTCAAGGACGTTCCGAAATTGGCGCCATTAATCATTCTAAGTTTGGCCCTTCATCAGTTAACATCTGACTGATCTTTGTGCTTGTAAATCTCAGTTTAAATGATGCCAGACACATAAATATTAGTGAAATGGTGATTCTAAGGAGGATAGAGAAGGAGGAGAGGAAAAATGTGTGACAGAATGTTATCAGGGCTGTAACTTAAAATTTTTTAATGAAATTATGTTAAGTTACCTATTTTCGAGGCAGCAGCCATTTTGTTGTCATTCTGGTTATTTAATTACACTGATTTTTTTAGTGTTTTCCTCTCTCCCTTTCCTTTAAGTCCCCTCTTGCTATTCTCCCATGCTTTTGGCATAGTTTCTGTAATTATTATTACTAAATTTTCTTGGGAGTTTTAGCTGAATAACAGAATGAATTCTGTTCTTTCCCCATGTTTATGTCTTCACCTACGGGTGGTTAGGCGTTGTGTTCTGCATCTACCATCTGATGTTCTGCAGTTTCTTCCCTGGAAGTCTCTGTTTTGCATCAGATAGTGTATTTTTGGTAACTGATTCCGGGCCTGGGTGCCTGGAGTCTTATTTTAGTGTTTTTACACTCATTGTTTACATTTACAACAGCCCTCTGTGTGAGGGGGGGATTTCTTGAAAATAATATCTTGATGTTATTTTAATCATAACTAGATACATTATTATTGTTCGTAAGTGTTGAATAAATTGTTTAAAATATTTTTAAAATTTTTGTCCACACTTAGGCTTGGGATCCATTGGGGCTCAATGTTACTTTTCAGAAACTTGGGCTGTTCTGAAAAAATATATATTTTTATACTGTACCAATGACCCAGACTTAGCTGGTGCTAACTCCACAAAAACCAGGGCCAAACACAAATTTTGCCCCCCAATCCCCAAAATTTGCATCCAAAACAAAAAGAAATCATGTCCTAAAGGACCTCCATAGTACGACTCTACTGCGCATGCGCAGTGACGCAGTCGTCCCGAAATTGGCGCCAAATATCATTCTCTGTTTGGCCCTTCATCAGTCAACATCTCACTGATCTTTGTGCTTGTAAATCTCAGTTTAAAGGATGCCAGACACGTAATTCTTGGAGAAAATGTGATTCTAAGGAGGATAGAAGGAGGAGAGGAAAAAAGAAGTGGCAAAAAATAATCAGGGCTGTACTTAAAATTTTTGGTTAAAATTATGTTAAGTTGCCTATTTTCGAGGCAAACGCCTCTTGTTGTCATTCTTGCTAATTGTTGCACTGCTTATTCAGTGTTTCCTCTCCCCTAACCTTCTAAAGTCCCCCCTTGCAATTCTCCCATGCTTTTGGCATATTTTTGAGAAGTTTCATTTCTAAAATTTCCCTGGGAGAGTTGCTTGGTTACAGAATGTTTTCTGTTATTTTCCCCATAGTTACGTTTTCACCCATGGGTGTATAACGTTTGTGTTCTGCATCTTCCATCTGATGTTCTGCAGATTCTCCCCTGGGAGTCTCTGTTTTGCATCAGATAGAGTGTAATTGAGGACTGATTCCGGGCCAGTTTTTTCAGTGCCTGGAGTCATGTTTTCTTCTGTGTTTACACTGTTTGTTTTCATTGGCAACAGCCTTTTTTGAGGGGGGCTGTTTGCCTTTGAGGTAGTTTATCTCATTATAAGATACATTTATATTATCCGAAAGTGTCTCATTAATTATTTTATATAATTTTAAAATTTTTGACCACACTTTGCCATCGGATCCATCGGGGCTCAACGTTACTTTTCAGCAACTTGGGCTTCTCTGAAAAAATATTTTTTCAAAATTATTTTGTTTTGCAATTGTTTTTTCATTTATTAATGGATCATGTTATTATGTATCTTTGTGTCAGGGGTTTTTGCGAGTAACTAGGACTTATTGTTGTTCCTTCACAATGAAAGGAACTTGTTCAAATTGTAATAGGAAGAAATCTTCCTCTGACTTTCATGATTATTGCATAAATTGTAGTCAGTGTTCTCGCATTAATCCCTGTCCTGTATGTGAACATTGGGATGAGAAACATTGGAAACGTGTGTCACGATATGTTGTTTCTGGAGAAAGAGCGATGCCGGCTCTTTCTCCACAAGGTCACTCTACTCTCTCAGTTTCTATTTCAGAGGAACCAGAACAGGGTGATGTTTCCATGTTATCTTCTTCAAGTGTGCGTCCGTCGTCACAATTAAATACAGAGCTAGCGGCAAAAGTGCTCATGGAGATTAGACAAATGTCGTCCGCTAGCTCGCCCGGTGTAGCGTCCATTCACCGAATGGTTCGGCAGCCGGGTTCGTCCGATGCGGTCCAAGAGGAAATTTTGGGTGATGCGAGCACTATAAAAATAATAGATGCACACCCAGTGACGGCGGATAGTGAACGAGAACGGAGGAAGCCTTTTAGTCCGGTTCCTAGCTCGTCCAGGTCCAGCCGGGCCGCGAGCGAGAGAGGCCCCTCTCTCGTACAACAACATCTGGGACCAGATGTTGTGGTACAAAATGTGTCTTTAGCGGAGCATACGTCCGTCGCTCGGGACGCTCCGTTGTATAAGCAGTCCGCAGAGACTGTTAAGGCTTCCTCTTCTCGCCGGCGCACACGACCGCACCTTGGCTGCGTGACCTCCGAAATCTTGCCAGCTTCGCCGAGGAAGGATTATTCGGCGACCAGGTCACACCATCCGGCAGCCAGGGACTCGAGACCGATGGACTCCGGACGTTCGCATAGGAAAAGTATGCGGGAGCCATCCGATGCGGAGCTGCCCTCGGCAAAGCAGCGAAAGACCGCTCCTCCGCAGGTCTCGACGTCGGACATTCTAGTGCAGATAGCACAGCTTATCGCAGCATCCCAGCAGCCGACAGAGACGGTGTCGGATCGAGAATTATCCGACGGCGCTGGGTCGGTACGCTCCGCCGAAGCATCGGGGGCGGACGACCGGGAACATCGGGAGGTCCGACCGGATGGTGAAAGGGATACGGATGAATTGGAGCTATCCCTTTCGGAACAACACAAAGCTGCCGTAGACTTCATCCGGCACTTTCTTCCTCAAGTTGTTCCGTCGGGCCAGACTGCTGCGCTTCCGGACAGGAGAATTATAGCGTCATTGGACTCTGATTTTTTCGAGCGGTTCAGGGACATCGCTCCCGAGTTTCCGTCGCAGTCCAATAATGTTGCAAGAACATTTGAATTATTGAACGACGCTATTTTTAAACTTGCTTCCAGGACAGGGAAAGCAGGCTTCTTGTCCGCAAATACTCTCAACCTGCCTTTCATTAATGCAAGGAATAAATTCGACACGGCAGGTCAGGGTATACCGAGAGTTCCTCTGCGTATGGACGACGAGGCGGAAGACTTAGAGCTATCATTACCGTCGTCAGCTTCTATTCCAACCGCAGTGTTGGAAACAGCTATTGCGTCTAACAGAGCCAATTTAGATGCCTTATCTTACGCAGATCACCTTACGAAGGCGTTATCACTGCGTCTTCAAGGGGAAGAGTTTCAGGATATACAATCCTCCTTAAGACTTCTTTCAAGGGCAGTAGCTTATTCCACGTGTAACTCCGCCCTTTCAGTGGCTAATCTGGAGTTGGTTAGACGTGACGCAGCCCTGTCTACATCCACACTAGTGGATTCTAAGGTGAAGAACTCTCTTAGAGTCGCTTCGGTCTCAGGAGATCTTCTCTTTGACGGCAAGCTTTCCGCTATTTATGATAATATTAAAAAGAAAGCTAGTGATTCTCTGTTGTTTAGATCCGCTCCTAAAAGGTCGGATTCAGCAGACACGAATAAGGCGGGCACTTCTGGGTCTTATCCGCCCAAGAGAGGTTCCTATAGAGGTTCCGGTGCGTCCTCTAGCTCTTATTCGAGAGACCGTCAGGATAGCGACTCTCGTTCGGGACGTCCTTCAGGCCGGGACAATCGGTCGGACGCCCCGAGGTCGACGAGGCGAGGTGCGGGTCGTGGAAGACGTGGTTTCTCCTACCGCAGGCCTCGCAGATCCAGGAGGTGATGGCTCAAACCTCTATCGCGTTCCGGTTGGCGGAAGGTTGTCGAGTTTTTCTCAAGAGTGGGCGTCGATTACGGACGACCCTTGGGTGAGAGGAGTGACTTCGGAAGGTCTAAAGATATCCTTCAAACGAAAGCCTCCATTAACTCGAAGTCCAAAGTGGACTCATCTTCCGTCAAACCCTCAGAAAAGAGACGCTCTGCTATCAGAGGTGCAGTCTCTTTTAATGAAGAACGCGGTAGAGGTCGTAGAAAACCAGGAATCGCTGGGATTCTACAGCCATCTGTTTCTGGTTCCGAAACCAGACGGCTCGTTCCGTCCAGTCATAGATTTGAGCTGGATAAACAAGCTGATCATCGCTCCGAAGTTTTATATGGAGACGATTCGATCGGTCAGAGCGAGTATTCGGGTGAACGATTATGCAACGAGCATAGATCTCAAAGATGCGTACTTTCACGTCATGGTACATCCGACATTCCGAAAGTATCTACGCTTCGCAGTCCTAGGAGTGGTGTATCAGTTCCGGGCCATGTGCTTCGGATTGAATCTAGCACCCTGGGCTTTCACTCGAGTAATGAACTCGGTAATGATTTACTTCCGAGCTCATTCGTCTGCGGTAACGTCGGCCTACCTGGACGACATTCTTCAGAGGTACGGCAACGAGTTAACGCTTCAGAACGATGTTCAGAATCTTCTTCTATTGCTCCGACGTCTCGGTTTCATAGTAAACGAGGAGAAGTCGGATCTGGTGCCGTCCAAGTCATTCACTCATCTGGGAATGAGCTTCGAGACGCACAACAATCTCGTTCGTCTGCCGTTAACCAGAGCGAAATTAGTCAGTTGTTACGCTCGCTATTGTCTAAATACAGACAAAGTCACAGCGAGAGAATTTATGAGACTGATAGGTCTGTGCGGAGCCGCTGCGGATCTCATTCCGATGGGACGGCTACGCACACGGCCTCTTCAAATTTTCTTGACTCAGAATTGGAGTGTGAAAATTCATTCGCTCGATGTAGACGTTCTCTTGTCAGATCAAGTGAAACAAGAGATTCAGACTTGGGCAAACATTCAGTGGTTAACTCAAGGAGTTCCGCTGCAGTTGCCGGATCCGAGTTTTACCATTATGACGGATGCCAGTCAAACAGGTTGGGGTGCATCATTAATCCCAACGGATTCGAGATGCCAGGGTCTTTGGGATCCGCAATTCCTGTGCAAGCACATAAACATCAAGGAAATGATGTCAATTTGGCTTGCGTTACGTCACTGGATGGACATTATTCACGATGCTCATGTCCAAATCCTATCCGACAATACGACAGTAGTGGCGTATATACGGAATCAGGGAGGCACTCATTCAGTTCCGTTGTTCAATCTAACGGAAAGAATCCTTCTGTTTGCGTTGGAACATCACGTTCTTCTTTCGGTCCGTCACATACCGGGTCGTCTGAATGTGCTAGCAGACTCCCTTTCTCGAAAGGGTCGCTTGTTGCCGTCGGAGTGGACTCTCAACAAACAAGTATTCAATCAGATTTGCTACCAATGGGAACGGCCAATGATAGACTTATTTGCGACACATCTCAACAATCAGTTGCAGACGTATGTGTCCCCGTGTCCGGATCCAAGAGCATTTGCTGTAGACGCTCTATCGATCCCTTGGGACGGAATGATAGGATATGCGTATCCTCCAGCGCCGTTAATTCAACAAGTATTGCTAAAGATAAAACAATCTCAATGCAAGATTCTGTTGGTAGCATCTCTGTCGCCACAGAGACCGTGGATAAATCTACTCAGGTGTCTGTTGTGGGACCTACCGCGGAAGCTCCCTCCACGAGAGGATCTTCTTTGGCAGGGGAAATCGCGCCAACTGCATCACAACCCGCAAGGTCTCAACCTTCACGTTTTTCCGTTGTGCGGTCCTTCTTGCATGGCAAGCACTTTACAGGACGAGCAGTGGACGCGATTTCTAACTGTAGGAGGACCTCCTCTTCGCTAAACTATGCGGCTAAGTGGAAGGTTTTCCGTCGTTGGTGTAGGGATCATTCTGTTGATATATTTGATCCCTCTATACCAGACATTGCTAACTTTCTAGTATACTTGTTTGACGAAATCAAACTGCAACCGGTTACTATAAAGGGTTATAGATCTATGTTATCTGATACCTATGCACATCATGATAGTTTACAAATTGGATCTAATGTCTCTTTATCGAAATTGGTTAGAAACTTTTCGATAAATAGACCCAGAACTCTTAGATTAATTCCTAAGTGGAATTTAGCTTGGGTTCTCCTTAAATTGAAGGAAAAGCCATTTGAACCTCTTGGGACAGTAGATTTCAAATTCTTATCTTATAAGACAGCTTTTCTCTTAGCTTTCTCTTCTGCCAGAAGAGTCAGTGAGCTTCATGCACTATCGGTGGATGATTCTCATTATCGTAGTGTTGGGAACACTATCACCTTCACTACTAACGTCGGTTTTTTAGCTAAGAATCAGGCTCCTAATAAATATCCGGAACCTATTGTTATTAAGGCTCTTCCGTCTTCAGACGGGCGTAGGCCTTTACTCTGTCCTGTTAGAGCACTACGTATCTATAAACAGAGATCTCAGTTCATCAGAAAGGGACGGAAACGTTTCTTTCTGTCTTTGATGCCTAATAGAAAGGACATTTCAGTCCATTCTATTGCTAGATGGATTCAGTTAACTATCCGTACTGCGTATGAAGATTTATCTTCTTCTCAGCAGTCTGTGCTTAAGATTTCTGCTCATGAAGTAAGAGCTCTTTCTACTTCCTGGGCTTATGCTAATAGTGTTGCTATTACAGATTTAATGAAGGCTGCTTATTGGTCTCAGCCATCCACATTTACTAATTTTTATCTCAGAAATATTGAGTCCATTTCTGGAGACCTGCATTGTTTAGGTCCGTTATCTGTTGCTCAGAATGTCGTCCACTAAACAGTTGCAACTATAGTTATGCAGGCTTTCTGTTCCGGCAGTGACTCCGTCCGGCTGCCCTCTTCGCTCTGGGCTATTTGACCCAGGGCAAGGGGAAGGGGGGGGGCGGGTGTTCCCTTAGGTCACCTGCTTTATAGTGAAAAGCAAGGGAATGCCTCCTCCAAGACAGTATTTCTGAGTCGCTTCCGGGATGGTTTTAAAGTGTAATATTAATGTTTAATTTCATTCATGTCTTATTTTTAAAGTGTAGCTCGGTGTGAAGCATTTGTATATGTCAAGTGTCAAACGGGCTTTAATATACAATACTCGGACACTTTTAAATGATTATAAAGAGTCTCAATTCTCTGGACTACTTTATTTATTGGCTTGTTTTAATAATAATTAGTATAAAGGTTATACTGGATATTAATAGAGAACATGAATGTTATTGTGCTCAATTATTAAGGGTAGTGTATCTTTCTAATTTAAACATTAAATAAGAAAGATACATGTAAAGCCTAATACTCCTTTTCTCCTTAAGGGGTTATCTCTTTATTTTATAATTGAGCTTATTGGATTTTCCTCTATGTCCTAGGCCCTCCAGCCTGTTTACTATTCAGCTAAGTCTGGGTCATTGGTACAGTATAAAAATGTTAAAAAATTTATAGTAATTTATATATTTTTTATACTTACCAATGACCCAGACGGGGAGGGCCCTCCCTGAGTTGGGAACTCTTGCCTCCCCGCTGAGTACATAGCGCTGACCAGGCACTGCCAGTAAGAATGATATTTGGCGCCAATTTCGGGACGACTGCGTCACTGCGCATGCGCAGTAGAGTCGTACTATGGAGGTCCTTTAGGACATGATTTCTTTTTGTTTTGGATGCAAATTTTGGGGATTGGGGGGCAAAATTTGTGTTTGGCCCTGGTTTTTGTGGAGTTAGCACCAGCTAAGTCTGGGTCATTGGTAAGTATAAAAAATATATAAATTACTATAAATTTTTTAACTTTTATACTGTACCAATGACCCAGACTAAGCTGGTGCTAACTCCACAAAAACCAGGGCCAAACACAAATTTTGCCCCCCAATCCCCAAAATTTGCATCCAAAACAAAAAGAAATAATGTCCTAAAGGACCTCCATAATACGACTCTACTGCGCATGCGCAGTGACGCAGTCGTCCCGAAATTGGCGCCAAATATCATTCTCTGTTTGGCCCTTCATCAGTCAACATCTCACTGATCTTTGTGCTTGTAAATCTCAGTTTAAAGGATGCCAGACACGTAATTCTTGGAGAAAATGTGATTCTAAGGAGGATAGAAGGAGGAGAGGAAAAAAGAAGTGGCAAAAAATAATCAGGGCTGTACTTAAAATTTTTGGTTAAAATTATGTTAAGTTGCCTATTTTCGAGGCAAACGCCTCTTGTTGTCATTCTTGCTAATTGTTGCACTGCTTATTCAGTGTTTCCTCTCCCCTAACCTTCTAAAGTCCCCCCTTGCAATTCTCCCATGCTTTTGGCATATTTTTGAGAAGTTTCATTTCTAAAATTTCCCTGGGAGAGTTGCTTGGTTACAGAATGTTTTCTGTTATTTTCCCCATAGTTACGTTTTCACCCATGGGTGTATAACGTTTGTGTTCTGCATCTTCCATCTGATGTTCTGCAGATTCTCCCCTGGGAGTCTCTGTTTTGCATCAGATAGAGTGTAATTGAGGACTGATTCCGGGCCAGTTTTTTCAGTGCCTGGAGTCATGTTTTCTTCTGTGTTTACACTGTTTGTTTTCATTGGCAACAGCCTTTTTTGAGGGGGGCTGTTTGTCTTTGAGGTAGTTTATCTCATTATAAGATACATTTATATTATCCGAAAGTGTCTCATTAATTATTTTATATAATTTTAAAATTTTTGACCACACTTTGCCATCGGATCCATCGGGGCTCAACGTTACTTTTCAGCAACTTGGGCTTCTCTGAAAAAATATTTTTTCAAAATTATTTTGTTTTGCAATTGTTTTTTCATTTATTAATGGATCATGTTATTATGTATCTTTGTGTCATGGGTTTTTGCGAGTAACTAGGACTTATTGTTGTTCCTTCACAATGAAAGGAACTTGTTCAAATTGTAATAGGAAGAAATCTTCCTCTGACTTTCATGATTATTGCATAAATTGTAGTCAGTGTTCTCGCATTAATCCCTGTCCTGTATGTGAACATTGGGATGAGAAACATTGGAAACGTGTGTCACGATATGTTGTTTCTGGAGAAAGAGCGATGCCGGCTCTTTCTCCACAAGGTCACTCTACTCTCTCAGTTTCTATTTCAGAGGAACCAGAACAGGGTGATGTTTCCATGTTATCCTCTTCAAGTGTGCGTCCGTCGTCACAATTAAATACAGAGCTAGCGGCAAAAGTGCTCATGGAGATTAGACAAATGTCGTCCGCTAGCTCGCCCGGTGTAGCGTCCATTCACCGAATGGTTCGGCAGCCGGGTTCGTCCGATGCGGTCCAAGAGGAAATTTTGGGTGATGCGAGCACTATAAAAATAATAGATGCACACCCAGTGACGGCGGATAGTGAACGAGAACGGAGGAAGCCTTTTAGTCCGGTTCCTAGCTCGTCCAGGTCCAGCCGGGCCGCGAGCGAGAGAGGCCCCTCTCTCGTACAACAACATCTGGGACCAGATGTTGTGGTACAAAATGTGTCTTTAGCGGAGCATACGTCCGTCGCTCGGGACGCTCCGTTGTATAAGCAGTCCGCAGAGACTGTTAAGGCTTCCTCTTCTCGCCGGGGCACACGACCGCACCTTGGCTGCGTGACCTCCGATATCTTGCCAGCTTCGCCGAGGAAGGATTATTCGGCGACCAGGTCACACCATCCGGCAGCCAGGGACTCGAGACCGATGGACTCCGGACGTTCGCATAGGAAAAGTATGCGGGAGCCATCCGATGCGGAGCTGCCCTCGGCAAAGCAGCGAAAGACCGCTCCTCCGCAGGTCTCGACGTCGGACATTCTAGTGCAGATAGCACAGCTTATCGCAGCATCCCAGCAGCCGACAGAAACGGTGTCGGATCGAGAATTATCCGACGGCGCTGGGTCGGTACGCTCCGCCGAAGCATCGGGGGCGGACGACCGGGAACATCGGGAGGTCCGACCGGATGGTGAAAGGGATACGGATGAATTGGAGCTATCCCTTTCGGAACAACACAAAGCTGCCGTAGACTTCATCCGGCACTTTCTTCCTCAAGTTGTTCCGTCGGGCTAGACTGCTGCGCTTCCGGACAGGAGAGTTATAGCGTCATTGGACTCTGATTTTTTCGAGCGGTTCAGGGACATCGCTCCCGAGTTTCCGTCGCAGTCCAATAATGTTGCAAGAACATTTGAATTATTGAACGACGCTATTTTTAAACTTGCTTCCAGGACAGGGAAAGCAGGCTTCTTGTCCGCAAATACTCTCAACCTGCCTTTCATTAATGCAAGGAATAAATTCGACACGGCAGGTCAGGGTATACCGAGAGTTCCTCTGCGTATGGACGACGAGGCGGAAGACTTAGAGCTATCATTACCGTCGTCAGCTTCTATTCCAACCGCAGTGTTGGAAACAGCTATTGCGTCTAACAGAGCCAATTTAGATGCCTTATCTTACGCAGATCACCTTACGAAGGCGTTATCACTGCGTCTTCAAGGGGAAGAGTTTCAGGATATACAATCCTCCTTAAGACTTCTTTCAAGGGCAGTAGCTTATTCCACGTGTAACTCCGCCCTTTCAGTGGCTAATCTGGAGTTGGTTAGACGTGACGCAGCCCTGTCTACATCCACACTAGTGGATTCTAAGGTGAAGAACTCTCTTAGAGTCGCTTCGGTCTCAGGAGATCTTCTCTTTGACGGCAAGCTTTCCGCTATTTATGATAATATTAAAAAGAAAGCTAGTGATTCTCTGTTGTTTAGATCCGCTCCTAAAAGGTCGGATTCAGCAGACACGAATAAGGCGGGCACTTCTGGGTCTTATCCGCCCAAGAGAGGTTCCTATAGAGGTTCCGGTGCGTCCTCTAGCTCTTATTCGAGAGACCGTCAGGATAGCGACTCTCGTTCGGGACGTCCTTCAGGCCGGGACAATCGGTCGGACGCCCCGAGGTCGACGAGGCGAGGTGCGGGTCGTGGAAGACGTGGTTTCTCCTACCGCAGGCCTCGCAGATCCAGGAGGTGATGGCTCAAACCTCTATCGCGTTCCGGTTGGCGGAAGGTTGTCGAGTTTTTCTCAAGAGTGGGCGTCGATTACGGACGACCCTTGGGTGAGAGGAGTGACTTCGGAAGGTCTAAAGATATCCTTCAAACGAAAGCCTCCATTAACTCGAAGTCCAAAGTGGACTCATCTTCCGTCAAACCCTCAGAAAAGAGACGCTCTGCTATCAGAGGTGCAGTCTCTTTTAATGAAGAACGCGGTAGAGGTCGTAGAAAACCAGGAATCGCTGGGATTCTACAGCCATCTGTTTCTGGTTCCGAAACCAGACGGCTCGTTCCGTCCAGTCATAGATTTGAGCTGGATAAACAAGCTGATCATCGCTCCGAAGTTTTATATGGAGACGATTCGATCGGTCAGAGCGAGTATTCGGGTGAACGATTATGCAACGAGCATAGATCTCAAAGATGCGTACTTTCACGTCATGGTACATCCGACATTCCGAAAGTATCTACGCTTCGCAGTCCTAGGAGTGGTGTATCAGTTCCGGGCCATGTGCTTCGGATTGAATCTAGCACCCTGGGCTTTCACTCGAGTAATGAACTCGGTAATGATTTACTTCCGAGCTCATTCGTCTGCGGTAACGTCGGCCTACCTGGACGACATTCTTCAGAGGTACGGCAACGAGTTAACGCTTCAGAACGATGTTCAGAATCTTCTTCTATTGCTCCGACGTCTCGGTTTCATAGTAAACGAGGAGAAGTCGGATCTGGTGCCGTCCAAGTCATTCACTCATCTGGGAATGAGCTTCGAGACGCACAACAATCTCGTTCGTCTGCCGTTAACAAGAGCGAAATTAGTCAGTTGTTACGCTCGCTATTGTCTAAATACAGACAAAGTCACAGCGAGAGAATTTATGAGACTGATAGGTCTGTGCGGAGCCGCTGCGGATCTCATTCCGATGGGACGGCTACGCACACGGCCTCTTCAAATTTTCTTGACTCAGAATTGGAGTGTGAAAATTCATTCGCTCGATGTAGACGTTCTCTTGTCAGATCAAGTGAAACAAGAGATTCAGACTTGGGCAAACATTCAGTGGTTAACTCAAGGAGTTCCGCTGCAGTTGCCGGATCCGAGTTTTACCATTATGACGGATGCCAGTCAAACAGGTTGGGGTGCATCATTAATCCCAACGGATTCGAGATGCCAGGGTCTTTGGGATCCGCAATTCCTGTGCAAGCACATAAACATCAAGGAAATGATGTCAATTTGGCTTGCGTTACGTCACTGGATGGACATTATTCACGATGCTCATGTCCAAATCCTATCCGACAATACGACAGTAGTGGCGTATATACGGAATCAGGGAGGCACTCATTCAGTTCCGTTGTTCAATCTAACGGAAAGAATCCTTCTGTTTGCGTTGGAACATCACGTTCTTCTTTCGGTCCGTCACATACCGGGTCGTCTGAATGTGCTAGCAGACTCCCTTTCTCGAAAGGGTCGCTTGTTGCCGTCGGAGTGGACTCTCAACAAACAAGTATTCAATCAGATTTGCTACCAATGGGAACGGCCAATGATAGACTTATTTGCGACACATCTCAACAATCAGTTGCAAACGTATGTGTCCCCGTGTCCGGATCCAAGAGCATTTGCTGTAGACGCTCTATCGATCCCTTGGGACGGAATGATAGGATATGCGTATCCTCCAGCGCCGTTAATTCAACAAGTATTGCTAAAGATAAAACAATCTCAATGCAAGATTCTGTTGGTAGCATCTCTGTCGCCACAGAGACCGTGGATAAATCTACTCAGGTGTCTGTTGTGGGACCTACCGCGGAAGCTCCCTCCACGAGAGGATCTTCTTTGGCAGGGGAAATCGCGCCAACTGCATCACAACCCGCAAGGTCTCAACCTTCACGTTTTTCCGTTGTGCGGTCCTTCTTGCATGGCAAGCACTTTACAGGACGAGCAGTGGACGCGATTTCTAACTGTAGGAGGACCTCCTCTTCGCTAAACTATGCGGCTAAGTGGAAGGTTTTCCGTCGTTGGTGTAGGGATCATTCTGTTGATATATTTGATCCCTCTATACCAGACATTGCTAACTTTCTAGTATACTTGTTTGACGAAATCAAACTGCAACCGGTTACTATAAAGGGTTATAGATCTATGTTATCTGATACCTATGCACATCATGATAGTTTACAAATTGGATCTAATGTCTCTTTATCGAAATTGGTTAGAAACTTTTCGATAAATAGACCCAGAACTCTTAGATTAATTCCTAAGTGGAATTTAGCTTGGGTTCTCCTTAAATTGAAGGAAAAGCCATTTGAACCTCTTGGGACAGTAGATTTCAAATTCTTATCTTATAAGACAGCTTTTCTCTTAGCTTTCTCTTCTGCCAGAAGAGTCAGTGAGCTTCATGCACTATCGGTGGATGATTCTCATTATCGTAGTGTTGGGAACACTATCACCTTCACTACTAACGTCGGTTTTTTAGCTAAGAATCAGGCTCCTAATAAATATCCGGAACCTATTGTTATTAAGGCTCTTCCGTCTTCAGACGGGCGTAGGCCTTTACTCTGTCCTGTTAGAGCACTACGTATCTATAAACAGAGATCTCAGTTCATCAGAAAGGGACGGAAACGTTTCTTTCTGTCTTTGATGCCTAATAGAAAGGACATTTCAGTCCATTCTATTGCTAGATGGATTCAGTTAACTATCCGTACTGCGTATGAAGATTTATCTTCTTCTCAGCAGTCTGTGCTTAAGATTTCTGCTCATGAAGTAAGAGCTCTTTCTACTTCCTGGGCTTATGCTAATAGTGTTGCTATTACAGATTTAATGAAGGCTGCTTATTGGTCTCAGCCATCCACATTTACTAATTTTTATCTCAGAAATATTGAGTCCATTTCTGGAGACCTGCATTGTTTAGGTCCGTTATCTGTTGCTCAGAATGTCGTCCACTAAACAGTTGCAACTATAGTTATGCAGGCTTTCTGTTCCGGCAGTGACTCCGTCCGGCTGCCCTCTTCGCTCTGGGCTATTTGACCCAGGGCAAGGGGAAGGGGGGGGGGGGGGGGGGCGGGTGTTCCCTTAGGTCACCTGCTTTATAGTGAAAAGCAAGGGAATGCCTCCTCCAAGACAGTATTTCTGAGTCGCTTCCGGGATGGTTTTAAAGTGTAATATTAATGTTTAATTTCATTCATGTCTTATTTTTAAAGTGTAGCTCGGTGTGAAGCATTTGTATATGTCAAGTGTCAAACGGGCTTTAATATACAATACTCGGACACTTTTAAATGATTATAAAGAGTCTCAATTCTCTGGACTACTTTATTTATTGGCTTGTTTTAATAATAATTAGTATAAAGGTTATACTGGATATTAATAGAGAACATGAATGTTATTGTGCTCAATTATGAAGGGTAGTGTATCTTTCTAATTTAAATATTAAATAAGAAAGATACATGTAAAGCCTAATACTCCTTTTCTCCTTAAGGGGTTATCTCTTTATTTTATAATTGAGCTTATTGGATTTTCCTCTATGTCCTAGGCCCTCCAGCCTGTTTACTATTCAGCTAAGTCTGGGTCATTGGTACAGTATAAAAATGTTAAAAAATTTATAGTAATTTATATATTTTTTATACTTACCAATGACCCAGACGGGGATGGCCCTCCCTGAGTTGGGAACTCTTGCCTCCCCGCTGAGTACATAGCGCTGACCAGGCACTGCCAGTAAGAATGATATTTGGCGCCAATTTCGGGACGACTGCGTCACTGCGCATGCGCAGTAGAGTCGTATTATGGAGGTCCTTTAGGACATTATTTCTTTTTGTTTTGGATGCAAATTTTGGGGATTGGGGGGCAAAATTTGTGTTTGGCCCTGGTTTTTGTGGAGTTAGCACCAGCTAAGTCTGGGTCATTGGTAAGTATAAAAAATATATAAATTACTATAAATTTTTTAACTTTTTCAAAATATTTTGATTTCAATTATTTTTTCTATATTAATGGATCATATTATTATGTATTTTGATACATAATAATATGATCCAGGGGTTGGTGCGAGTACCAGGACTTTGTTTTCTTTTCACATTGAAAGGATTTTGATCAATTGTAATAAGAGGAAGTCTTCCTCTGACTTTTATAATCATTCTATATGTGGTCAGTGTACTCGCATTAACTCCTGTTCTGTATCGTATGATTTCGATGACAACATGGGAAGCGTATGTCACGGTATGTTAGTGGGGAATTGGACACTCCGGTCCTTTCCCCGCAGGGTCACTCTACTTTATCAATTTCTATTTTCAGATGATCAAGATTAGGGTGATGTATCTGTGATGTCTTCCAACAGTGTGCCTCCGTCGTCACAATTAATGAAGGGCTAGCGGAAAAGTGCTCATGTAAATACGCCAGTTGCCTAAGAGGACCCTAGTAGGTTCGACGGCCTTTGACGTCCGCTAGCTCGCCCGGTGTAGCGTCCATTCATCGAATGGTTCGGCAGCCGGGTTCGTCCGTTGCGGTCTAGAAGGAGTTTTGGGGTGATGCGAGCACTATAAATCAACCAAATGCACACCCAGTGACGGCGGATTAGAGGGAGAACAGAGGAAGCCTTTTAGTCCGGTTCATAGCTTGTTCTGGTCCATCCGGACGGCGAGCGAGAGAGGCCCCTCTCTCGTACAACAACATCTGACCCCAGATGTTGTGGTACAAAATGTTTCGCATTCGGAGCATACGTCCGTCGCTTGGGACGCTCCGACATATAGGCAGTCCGGAGTAGACTGTCAATAAGGCTTCCTCATTCTCATGGTAGCGCACACGACCGCTCTTGGCTACGTGACCTCGGATATCCAGTCAGCTTCGCCAGTCAGAGAATCATCGGCGACCAGGTCACACCATCCGGTAGCCAGGGACACGAGGCCTGCAGACTCCGGACGTTCGCATAGGAAGTGTGCGGGAGTCAACGTACACGGAGCTTCCGGCGGCAATGCATCATAAGACCGCTACTGCACAGGCCTCGGGAACGGACGTGCTTTCCTAAATAGCACAGCTTATCGCAGCATCCCAGCATCAACTGAATCTGTCGCATATTTTTTATCTGACGATGCTGGGTCGGGACGCTCCGCGGAAGCGGGTACGGACGTCCGAAAATTTCATCCGGTCTGACGGGATACCGAAAGGGATTCGGAGGATTTCGAGCTTTCCCTTTCGGAGCAACATATGCTGTTGTGTATGTCATCTGACTTGATTTTCTACAGCTTCTTTCGTCGGACCAGAATGCTGCGATGCCGGATAAGAAACTGATAGCGTCGGTGGACTTAGAAATTTTTGGTTCGGTTCAGGGACATCGTCCCTCAGTTCCGACATAGTCCAATAATGTCACACAAACTTTTGAATTATTGAACGACGCTATATATATTATTATTATATGCTTGCTATTACCAAGCACTTCTGGTTTCTTGTTCGCAAAGTTACGGAGATGTCTTTCAAAAGTGTGCCTCTGTCGTCATAGTTAATGAAGAGCTAGCGGCAATAAGTGCTCGTGGAATATGTCTATCGCCTAAGAGGTCCCTTGTAGGATCGACGGAGTGACATTCGCTAGTTCACCCGGTGTTGCGTACATTCATCGAATGGTTCGGCTGCCGGGTTCGTCCTTTGCGGTCTAGGAAAGAGATTTGGGTGATGCGAGCACTATAATTACTTTAGCACTCACCCAGTGACGGCGGATTGAGGACAGATCGGAGGTAGCCTGTTAGTCCGGTTCCTGGCGTGTCCAGGTCCGTCCGGGCTGTAAGCAAGAGAGGTCCCTCTCTCGTCCAACAACATGGGGACCGCATGTTGTGGTTCAGATATTTTACATTCGGAGCATATGTCTGTCGGTCAGGACGCTCCATTATATTGACAGTCCGAGAGACTGTCGATAATGCTTCCTCATCCTCACAGCAATGCACACGACCGCACTTTGGCTACGTGATCTTGAGTATCCGATCAGTTTCGTCATTCAGTGATTCCACGGCGAGCAGGTCACGCCATCCGGTAGCCAAGGGACACGAGGCCTATACACTCCGTTCGCTCGCATATTAGTAGTATGCACAGGGTAACGATCACGGAGCTTCTAGCGGCAATGCATTGTAGGACCGCTTCTCCACAGGCCTCAGTGACGGACGTGCTATCCGAGTTAGCACAGTTTTTTCGCAGCATCCCAGCAATCGACAGTTTCTTAGTCGAATCAGGAATTATCTAACGGCGCTGGGTCGGTGCGGTCCGCGGTTGCATCAGGTACGGACGACCGAACGCTTTATAGGGTCCGACAGGATGGCGAAAGGGATTCAAAAGATTTCGAGTTTCCCTTTCGTAGCATCGGAAGCTGCCATTCATATCTTCTGGCATATTATCTTCCAGTGATTGTTATTTCAGACTACATTGCTGCGATGTTGGATAAGAGACTTATAGCGTCATTGGTCACGGAATTTTGGATTGGTTCAGGGACATTGCCCCTGACTTACCGACACAGTCCAATATTGTCATTAGAACATGTGTATTATTTATCGACGCTATATATGCATATAGGCCTGCTACCAAGCATGATAGTTTAGTTTCTTGGTCGCAATGCTCATTTCTGCCTTTTTATCATTTATACAAATAATTTATTTTGGCAGAGCAGGGCATACCGAGAGTTCTTATGTGTCTAGATGGCGTGGTTAAAAACTGGAAATATTCTTTTTCGCCATCTATGTCTTTTCCAACCACAATGTTGGAAAAGACAATGATGTCTAGTAGACTTAACTTAGACGCTTTATCATACGTAATCCACCTTACTGAGGTGTTATCATTACGTCTTCAAGAAAAGAATTACAGGATATTATCCTCAATGTGATTTCTTTTGAGAACAGTAGTTTGTTCACGTATAACTCCGCCCTTCAGTGGCTGATTGGAGTTGGTTAGACGTGACGCAGCCCTAGCTACATCCTCGCACGTGGACAGTAAGGTGAAGAACTCTCTCAGAGTCGCTTCGTTCTCGGAGAAGCTTCTCTTCGACGGCAACTTTTCAGCAATCCATGAATTGCTCGATGTACACGTTCTCTTGTCTCTCTAGTGTTGCAAGAGATTCAGACTGGGGCAAACATTCGGTGGTTGACTCAGAGAGTGCCACTGCAGTTGCCGGATCCGAGTGTTATAATTATGACGGTGGCCAGTCAAACAGGTTGGGATATAATATTGATCCCAACGGATTCGAAGTGCCAGGGTCTTTGGGTTCCGCAGTCTCTAAGCAAGCACTTATCTTCCGCGGAATAATGTTTTTAGGCTTGCTTTATGTCATTGGATGAACATTATTCAGAAACGCATGTCCAAATCCTGTCCGTTAATTCGACAGTAGTGGCATATCTCCGGAACCAGGGAGGCACTCATTCGTTTCCGTTATTCAATTTAATGGAAAGAATCCTTCTGTTTGTTATAGTACACCAAGTTCTTTTTCGGTCCGTCATATTCCGGGTCGTCTGATTGTTTTACCGGACTCCCGTTCACTTATGAGTCGCTTGTTGCCATCAGAATGGACTCTCAACAAACAAGTATTCAATCAGATTTGCTATCAATGGGAGCGCCCAATGATAATTTATTTACGACACAGCTTGCTAATCAATTGCAGATGTATGTGTTTGCTTGTCCGGATCTCTGAGCTAATGTTGTTAACGCTCTATTGATCTAATAGGACGGAATGATAGGATATGCGTATCCTCCGGCGCTGTTGTTTCAGCAGGTATTGCTAAGATAAACAACCACAATACATTTCTGTTGATAGCATCTCTGTCTTCACAGAGACCGTGGGTAAATTTACTCTGATGTCTACTGTGGGACTTAACGCGAAATCTTCCTTAATGAGGGGATCTTTTTTCGCTGGGTAAAATCGTGTCATCTTTATCACAACCCGCAAGGTCGCAACCTTCACGTATTCCGTTGTGTGGTCTGTATTGCTTTATAAGCATTGTACTGGACGAGCTTTGGACGCGATTTCTTACTATAGGATATCCTCTTCTTCGCTTTTCTATGCGGCTAAAGTGGAGGCTCTTCCGTCGTTGGTGTAGGGATCACTATGTTCATATTGTTGATCCCTCCATACTACTCATTGCAACTTTTTAGTATACTTGTTTGACAAGATCTACTGCAGCCTGTTATTTTTAAGGTTATAGGTTTATGTTACCTCATACCTATGCACTCTATGATAGTTTACAATTGAGTCTTATGTCTCTTTATCTAAGTCAGTTAGTAACTTTTTGATAAATAGACTTAGAATCATTAGATTAAATTCCTATATGGAATTTAACTTCGGTTCTTATTTAGCTAAGTAATCATTTGAGCCTCTGGAAACAGTAGTTTTCAAATTCTGACCTTTTAGACAGTAATTCTGTTGGCTTCTCTTTTACTGAAGAGTCGGTGAGTTTCATGCACTATCGGTGGATGATTTTCACTTTCGTAGTTTCGGAATCACTACTTCCTTTACTATTTGGGTTGGATTTTTGCATAAGAGTTAGGCTCCTAATATCCGGAACCTTTTGTTATTAAGGTCCTTCCGTCTTCGTACGGGCATAGGCCTTTACTCTGTCCGGTTAGAGTTTATGTATTTATAAACAGATATCTGTTTATTACTACGGGCGTAAACTTCTGTCTTTGATGCCTATTAGAAGGACGTTACGCTCCATTCTATTGCTAATGGATTCAATTAACTATCGATACTGCTTATAGTATATCTTTGACTCAGCAGTTGTGTTTGAGATTTTGGCTCATGAAGTAAGAGTTCTTCTACATCTTGGGCTTACATTAATAGTGTCGCTATTATAGATTTTTGAAGGCTGCTCATTGCGCTCAGCCATCCACATTCATGAATTTTTTATCTCAGAAATATTGAGTCCATTTCTGGAGGCCTCTATTGTTAGGTCTATTATCTACTGCTCAGAATGTCATTCACTTAACAGTTGCTACTATAGCTAGGTAGGCTGTCTGTTTCGGCAGTGACTCCGTTCTGCTGCCCTCTTCGCTCTGGGCTATTTGACCCAGGGCAAGAAAAAGGGGGGGGGGGGGAGGGTGTTCCCTTGGGTCACCTGTTTTACTATGAAAACAAGGGGATACCTCCTCCAGAGTTAGTAATTCTGAGCTGTTATTGGGATGGTTGTTTAGTGAGAAGTTTATGTTTTAAAAATTCATTCAAGTCTTAGTTTTTAAAGTATAGCTTTTGAATATAGCACGTGTCAACGGACATGATTATGCAATCCTCAGACACTTTTAAGGAGTATAAAGAGTCTCTATTCTCTAGACTAACTTTATTTATTGGCTTACTTTAAAAATTATTAGTATAAGGATTATACTAGATATTAATAGAGTACATGGATGTATGATGCTCAATTTTGGAAGGTGTATCTTTCTAATTTATCATAAATAAGAAAGATACATGTAAGGCCTATTACTTCTTTTTCCCTAGAGGGGATGACTCTATTTTATATTATTGAGCGTATTCCATCTTGCTCTATGTCCTTGGCCCTCCAGCCTTTTTACTATTCAGCTATGTCTGGGTCATTGGTACAGTATAAAAATGATAAAAAATTTATAGTAATTTATATATTTTTTATACTTACCAATGACCCAGACGGGGATGGCCCTCCCAGGAGTTGGGAACTCTTACCTCCCCGCTGAGTACATAGTGCTTACCAGGCACTGGTTATTAGAATGATTAATGGCGCCAATTTCGGAACGTCCTTGACACTGCGCATGCGCAGTAGAGGTGAAGTGTGGAGGGCCATTCAGGACATGTTTTCTTTGGTTTTAGATGCAAATTTTGGGGATTGGGGGGCAAAATTTGTGTTTGGCCCTATATTTTAAGAGTTAGCACCAGCTATGTCTGGGTCATTGGTAAGTATAAAAAATATATAAATTACTATAAATTTTTTAACATTTGGGTCAAATATTGGACATGAACGATTTAATTTTTATTTTTTTAAGTTTGCATTGGTTATAAAAAGAGAGCCTGCATACGCCAAAAGGGACCATGCGGATGGGGCCGAGAAACAGATTTTTAACTTTTTTAGGCCTTATGGTAATTCACTTTGCGTGAGAAATTGACCCATGGTTTAATTTTTGGATTGAAACTCTATAATAATTTTCAGTTGACATTAATTATACCACCACTTTTGAAGAAAATGGGGGTATACTTGATTAAATGCGTCCGTCCGTCCATCTGTCATACCGCCTGCCTGTCCATCCGTCCGTCCGTCCGTGTTTGAGTCCGTCTGAGAATATTCATAACTTTCATAACTTAAGTAAATTATTATTTTCTAAAATATTTGTTTTTCTATAATATTTGTTGGTCATATGTATGCCCACATTAGTTTTTTTTTTTTTATTTATTACTTGTTCACTTTGAAATTGTGTCCGTCCGAGCCAAATTTTGTCTGTTCAGCCTGTATCTCGGGTATCGAATGTTCTATTGCAATGAAATTTGCTGTGAACACTGCTTATGGTATAGGCTTTAAAAAAAGGATACAACGATATTTCTCACATTCTCCTTTTTAGAGTTATTCCCCTTTTTTGATTTAGAAATTGTAGGAAATAGTCATTATTTGTCTGGTCAGTTTGTATCTCAGGTATGGTTTATCGGATTTCAGTGAAATATGGCATGCAGTTTGCCTTTGACAAAGGTTTCTGCCTCATTGCATAAAACTGCGAAACACCAAACAATTTACCATACCTTTTGACTTAGAAATTGTTGGAAATTGTTGAAAACTTTTGAAGAAAATGGGGGTTGGGTATACTGGATTGGGGTTTTCGGATTTCAGTGAAATATGGCATGCAGTTTGCCTATGACAAAGGTTTCTGCCTCATTGCATAAAATTCTAAACACCAAACAATTTACCATACCTTTTGACTTAGAAATTGTTGTAAACTTTCGAAGAAAATGGGGGAGGGGGAGCTATACTGGATTGCGTCCATCCGTCCGTCTGTGCATCCGTCCATCAGTCCATACGTGAATATTCATAAATAATATTTGTTGGTCATAGGTATGCCCACACTAGGCAGTACACCACGCGGGTGTACGACAGTCCAGCTCTTGTTAATTTTGCTTCCATTTTAAATCCACAGAGAATTCAGTGCAAGTCACAAACAACTGTTATTTACAACAGGATCACACATCAAAATTGCAATAAATTTATGAAGTACAGCGACTGTTAAGAACTATTTGAGAGGGGTCAGTGAGCTAGAAGTGACGGACAAACTACATCGGCATTTTAGAACTATTTGTGGTATAGTGAGCTAGAATTGATCTACAAACTTCAGAGACATTGACACCCTATGTGGGGTTACAGTGAGCTAGAATTGATTGACAAACTACAGCCATATTAAAGAACTATTTGTGGTAGTCATACAATAAACACTTGATATTCTTTGAGACTACCTCATATTTTAGTTTGTGTATCATTTATGTCAGTTGGTGTGCCTGTAAGCATTTGTTTGTAAAACAAGGACAAATTCCTACCACTAAAACAAGGTTACACTCAACAAGTCAATTGACATGGCATGGTGATTATAGGGAGCATGGTGGATCAGTGATTATGGCATTGGACTTCAAACCAAAAGGTTCACTGTTTGAACCCTGCCAGGGGCAACTAAGTTGTGTCCTTGGGGGAGGTACTTTATCCTGAGTGCCCATGTGTACTAAGACGTACTGCTTGTCTCAAACAAATGCTAACCCGGCTTGTGTAGAGTTAGTACATTGGGGAGTCGGACAGTTGCTTGTCACTGCTTGGTGGTTCTCCCCAGGCACTCAGACCTTCTCTATCTGTAAAACTGTCTGCCCCAAGGTACCCTGGCTGTTGAAAGCGTCATTAACCCTTTGCCTAACGTAGTAGTCAAAACCCGCCAGTGCTATTTACAACCAGCCAGTGCTATTTACAAAAATTAGCATTCAATTTTCATTATTTTTTCATTTTTTAAAAACATAGGTTATAAGCCCTCTTTGGAACGAGCTCGTTGAGCTCGTTCCAGTGAGGGGTCAAAACCTATGTTTTTAAGACAAAAAATGAAATGAAAAAATTTATAATCTTCAACGTACTCTTATGTGTATGGACAAGAGAACATTATTGAAGAGTATTATGTTACAGTCGCTTATTATCCTACCATAGGATGGACTTTATTTTTTGAAATTCTGAAAAAAATTAGTTATTCAACAATTGTTTTTGCAAGTGTCGTCTGCTTTTCATGTTAGGTAAGACGCTAAACACCCATAAAACAAAACATGGGCAAATTCTAACCACTAAATCAAGGTAGCTACTCAACAGGTTAATTGACATGGCATGGTGATTATAATGGTAAATGATATGCTTTTTTATTTCCAGGATGTGAATGAAGTGTTTGCAGGTGATATTTGTGCTTTATTTGGAGTTGATTGTTCTAGTGGAGATACATTTGTGACAAAAGGTTATTCATATCTCTCTATGGTAGGTGTAAATAATTTATCTCCCTCAACAGTTGAAAACCAATGCTTTTAGTGTACAGTAAAAATTAGGCCTGATAAATTTAAAATTTGTTTCTCAGCCCCTCCCACATGGACCTTTTGTCTGCCGCATGCTCTCTTTTTATTACCTTAAAGGTTAACCCTTTGCTTAACATGAAAAGCAGACTATACTTGCAAACAAAATTCTTGAATAACTAATTTTTTTCATTTTTCAACTCAAAAACATAGCTTACGACCCCTCATTGGAACGAGCTTGCTGAGCTCATTCCAGTGAAGGGCCATAGGCTGTGTTTTTGAGACAAAAAATGAAAAAAATAATGAAAATTGGATGATAATATTTGAATAGTGCTGGCCAGTTATGGCTGCAACATTAGGTAAAGGGTTAACAGTTGTGTACAGGAAGCGTGGTGGCTGGCTCAGTGATTACGGCTTTGGACTTCGAACTTAAATGTCCATGGTTTGATCCCCACCAGGAGTAACTACGTTGTGTCCTTGGGCAAGTCATGTTATCCTGATCGCTGATAGTGGTGTTTTGAGCTACTGCGCATCGATGTGCTCGCCACTGCTCGGTGGCTCCCTGGGTAGTCTGGCTTCCTCCACCCATGAAACTGTCCAACGTGAGGTGTTCATGACTGTATAGAGAGTGTCATTAACCCTTTACCCAACGAATCGGCCGCATCCGCCCGCGTAATATGCAAATTCAGCAGTTGAAAAAATATTATTTTTCAAAAAATTTCAACAAAACCATATCATGTGACCCCTCGTTGGAACGAGCTCGTTGAGATTGTTCCAATGAGGGGCCATATGATATGGTTTTGTTGAAATTTTTTGAACAATTTCAAAAAATGATATTTAAAATAATAAATTTTGATATCGTTTGCGTTGGGTAAAGGGTTAAACCACAATTAACTGGTAGAGTGCTGGAAGCCCATATTTGGGCTTTTTTCTGAAGTGTTAGTACCACATCTTAAAGGCTTCATATTCTGTGGATGTTCTGCATATCACATTTGAAGTGAAATTATTTAGTCTGTTAGGATTTGCCTTGTTACAAGTTATGGGAGAGTGCCTTGTGCCACTCTCCCATAAATTGTAGCAAGGCAAAGATATGTGAAAAAATTTTGAAGACCAAAAATAATTCAGCACTCTACCAGTTAAAAAAAACCCTTATGTCCACTGAGGCTGGAATTGTTTTCTCTCCATATTTCAGGAGTCTATGTTTGTTGCCGAACCTGTGATATCTATGTCAATCAAGCCAATCGGTCGAAAAGATCAAGATGGATTTTCTAAAGGCATAACTCGATTTACGAAAGAAGATCCAACATTTAAAATGAATTATGATGCTGACAGTAAAGAATTGATAGTATCTGGTATGGGAGAATTACATCTAGATATTTATAATCAGGTTGGTCAAACATTTAGTTATCAAACAGCTTTATCTTAACAGTTTTCACCAAGATTTACATTTTTAGCTGCGACTAGCAGCTCTATAAGTGGCAATGTCAGTCTGTCGGTCTGTTGGTCTGTCTGTCGGTCTGTCTGTGACCGAGTTTCATGTCGGTCTGTCTGTGACCAACGAGTTTCAAAACTCAATAACTTTTGAAATACTTCAATGTCGGTCTGTCTGTCGGTGTGTCGGTCTGTCTGCGACCAACAAGTTTCATGTCGGTCTGTCTGTGACCAACGAGTTTCAAAACTCTGATAATTTGATCCTGAGATATTAACCCTTTATCCTTCAAATTGAAAATTCCTCCAGTCCCTTTGGCATTCGATAACTCAAAAAATATCAATCCGATTGTCATGTTACTTTATATATTTATTCAGGTTACTGATGTGCTGTGCTGTATAGTTTTTTTATGTAAATCTGATAATTTGATCTGGAGATATTAACCCTTTATCCATCAAATTAGACACTCCTCCAATCCATTTCTATATGTACCCATATCATGTATGGTGTACATAATGTCGGCATCCGTGGTGGCCCTCCGTCATACAGCTTTCTACTAGTTGCGCATATGGGTACACATCTGACAATTTCATCGGCCTATTTTTTAACAAAGATAGCATGCTACCACCAATGGAAGTCTTAGTTTAGCAAGATTTTGTCCATAAATAATTATTCTATGACTTGTTGGCACGCTCCAATCAATTATGATAAAACTTTTTTAGCTGCGACTAGCAGCTCTATCAGTGGCAATGTCGGTCGGTCTGTCGGTCAGTCGGTCTGTCGGTGACCAACGAGTTTCAAAACTCAATAACTTTTGAAATACTTGATGGAATGACTTTATATTTGGCATGTAAGTGTATCTTATTGATGTCTAGCCACTGTTCAATGCATGTGTTGTTCCAAATATTTTTCTTGGAGTTATGGCCCTTGATGAACTTAGAATTTTGTGAGATTGCACCACCCGTCGCAGCTACGGCGTCGATGTCGCGATTTTTTCCAAATTCATTATTATGTGTAGCTTATTTTTAGCTCACCTGAGCGAAGCTCAAGGGGAGCTTAACTAATCACTTTCTGTCCGTCGTCCGGCGTCCGTCGTCCGTCGTCCGTCGTCGTCCGTCCGGCGTTAACTTTACATTATCGACTTCTCCTCCTAAACCACTAGCCCAATTTTATTCAAATGTTGGCTAAATGTTTATTACCTAATGCCAATTCAGATTTGTTCAAATGAAGTTGCCCCTCCTCCTGGGTGGTGCCACACCCCCAAGGGGCACCAAAATCTTTGTAAATCTTCTTCTCATGAACCAGCAGTAGCAGAGACTTGATATTTGGTGTGCAGCTTCCTTTTGAGGTGTAGACTCAGATTTGTTCAAGAGAAGTTTGTGGGGCTATACTTGACGTTGTTATGAGAGGGGCAAAATTTTTTGCCCCGCCCAAAATTTCTATTTTCCAAACCGAGAGGCTGATTTGAACCAAATTTTATGTGAGGGCTTATTGGGTCATGAGTACTTGATTTATGCAAAAAAAAATTTTCCCGCAGCCCCGTGGGAACCGCAGGAGCTAAAAATAGAAAAAATTTAAAACGCCCATATCTCCAAAACTGCACGGCACTGAGAATTTTTATTTGGTGTGCAGCTTCCTTAGGACCAACAGAAAGGATTGGTAAAAAAAAATTGCCATCGGTTTTATCATAGGGTACAGTTTCGGGACTTTGAAAAAGTGCTGAGTCAGCACTTTTTAACACTGTAGGCAATGGGAAAAACATTAAAAAATCTTCTTCTCCAGATCCAGCAGGCAGAATCTTTTGATATTTGGTATGCAACATTGTAGGGTGGATCTGATTCAAGTTTGTTCAAATCGGCCCCCTGGGTTCATATTTGGGCTCAGTATAGGAGCCCGATTTCGAACTTAGTGCATTTCAGGCAAATTTCTTAAAAAATCTTCTTCTCCAGATCCAGCAGGCAGAATCTTTTGATATTTGGTATGCAACATTGTGGGGTGGATCTGATTCAAGTTTGTTCAAATCGGCCCCCTGGGTTTATATTTGGGTTCAGTATAGGAGCCCAAATTTGAACTTACTGCATTTCAGGCAAATTTCTTTGAAAATCTTCTTCTCCAGATCCAGCAGGCAGAATCTTTTGATATTTGGTATGCAACATTGTAGGGTGGATCTGATTCAAGTTTGTTCAAATCGGCTCCCTAGATTCATATTTGGGCTCACTATAGGAGCTTGAATTCGAATTTAGTGCATTTCAGGCAAATTTCTTCAAAAATCTTCTTCTCCAGATCCAGCAGGCAGAATCTTTTGATATTTGGTATGCAATGTTGCGGGGTAGATCTGATTCAAGTTTGTTCAAATCGGCCCCCTGGATACATATTTGGGCTTACTATAGAAGCCCGAATTCGAACTTAGTGCATTTCAGGCAAATTTCTTAAAAAATCTTCTTCTCCAGATCCAGCAGGCAGAATGTTTTCATATTTGGTAAGCAACATTGTGGGGTGGATCTGATTCAAGATTGTTCAAATCGGCCCCCTGGGTTAATATTTGGGCTCAGTATAGGAGCCCGATTTCGAACTTAGTGCATTTCAGGCAAATTTCTTAAAAAATCTTCTTCTCCAGATCCAGCAGGCAGAATCTTTTGATATTTGGTATGCAACATTGTAGGGTGGATCTGATTCAAGTTTGTTCAAATCGGCCCCCTGGGTTCATATTTGGGCTCAGTATAGGAGCCCGATTTCGAACTTAGTGCATTTAGGCAAATTTCTTAAAAAATCTTCTTCTCCAGATCCAGAAGGCAGAATCTTTTGATATTTGGTATGCAACATTGTGGGGTGGATCTGATTCAAGTTTGTTCAAATCGGCTTCCTAGATTCATATTTGGGCTCACTATAGAAGCTCGAATTTGAACTTAGTGCATTTCATGCAAATTTCTTAAAAAATCTTCTTCTCCAGATCCAGCAGGCAGAATCTTTTCATATTTGGTAAGCAACATTGTGGGGTGGATCTGATTCAAGTTTGTTCAAATCGGCCCCCTGGGTTTATATTTGGGCTCAGTATAGGAGCCCAAATTTGAACTTAGTGCATTTCAAGCAAATTTATTAAAAAATCTTCTTCTCCAGATCCAGCAGGCAGAATCTTTTGATATTTGGTATGCAACATTGTGGGGTGGATCTGATTCAAGTTTGTTCAAATCGGCTTCCTAGATTCATATTTAGGCTCACTATAGAAGCTCGAATTCGAACTTAGTGCATTTCAGGCAAATTTCTTAAAAAATCATCTTCTCCAGATCCAGCAGGCAGAATCTTTTGATATTTGGTATGCAACATTGCGGGGTGGATCTGATTCAAGTTTGTTCAAATCGTCCCCCTGGATTCATATTTGGGCTCACTATAGAAGCTCGAATTCAAACTTAGTGCATTTCGGGCAAATTTCTTCAAAAATCTTCTTCTCCAGATCCAGCAGGCAGAATCTTTTGATATTTGGTATGCAACATTGCGGGGTGGATCTGATTCAAGTTTGTTCAAATCGGCCCCCTGGATTCATATTGGGCTTAATATAGAAGCCCGAATTCGCACTTAGTGCATTTCAGGCAAATTTCTTCAAAAATCTTCTTCTCCAGATCCAGCAGGCAGAATCTTTTGATATTTGGTATGCAACATTGCGGGGTGGATCTGATTCAAGTTTGTTCAAATCGGCCCCCTGGATTCATATTTGGGCTTAATATAGAAGCCCGAATTCGCACTTAGTGCATTTCGGGCAAATTTATTAAAAAATCTTCTTCTCCAGATCCAGCAGGCAGAATCTTTTGATATTTGGTATGCAAACATTGTGGGGTGGATCTGATTCAAGTTTGTTCAAATCGGCTTCCTAGTTTCATATTTGGGCTCACTATAGAAGCTCGAATTCGAACTTAGTGCATTTCAGGCAAATTTCTTAAAAAATCTTCTTCTCCAGATCCAGCTTCAGAATCTTTTCATATTTGGTAAGCAACATTGTGGGTGGGATCTGATTCAAGTTTGTTCAAATCGGCCCCCTGGGTTTATATTTGGGCTCCGTATAGGAGCCCAAATTTTAACTTAGTGCGTTTCAGGCATATTTCTTAAAAAATCTTCTTCTCCAGATCCAGCAGGCAGAATCTTTTGATATTTGGTATGCAACATTGTAGGGTGGATCTGATTGTGATTCATGAACGTATTTATTTGTAAAGTTGATAGAATCTTAGACAAAATTTGCAGAAAAGATCTACTATAGAAGGGGTGGTATCCAGGGTGAACCGTTTACCCAAATCTAGCAGTACTAATGCATTATTCACACAAATCTTCGTTCAAATTTTATGACCCCTCATTGGAACACACGCATTCAGCTCATTCCAACAAAGGTCATATGCCATGTTTTCGAGACAAAGGAATAAAAATTTTAGTTATTCATGAAATTTTTAGGCAACTGTTGTCTGTTATTCACATTGCTTCATGAAATTTCAGTACTTTTAGAAGTTACCTCAGTAATCAAGGGTTAATTCCCCTTAATTAAATGTCGCCTCTAAAAAACAACCCACTTTGCATATCTTACCTTTTTACCAGCATAACTGCCAAAACTTGTCAGCATTCTTCGCAAAAAATCGCTAATTCAAATTTTAATTTTTGTCTCTTAAACATACATGTACTTATCGCTTGTAAATACCCCCATTGGAATGAGCTTTTTGAGCTCATTCCAATGAGAGGTCGCACACCATGCTTTTTGAGTCAAAAAAGCAATTTTTTTAGTTATTCCAGAATTTCGTACGTAAAACACAGCTTTATGACTTCACATTAAAATGAGCTCTCTAAGCTTGTTCCAATCAACATTCACGCACTATGTCTTTCACACAAGAAATAAAATTTTCCATTTCTTCAGGAATTTTGTTTGCAAGAACACTCTTACCCCCCCCCCCCCCCCCCCCCCACAAACACACACACACAAACACACACACACACACACACACAAACACAGACACACACACCTAAAAGTTCGTCAGCAAAAAAAACAGTTACTTCAATTTTTAAATGCATTATAGGAACAACTTGCCCTAATCAAATTTAAATACTTTTGCATCATTCTGTATCTAGAACAAACCATTTACCATATCTTTACGCAAAATTCTCCAGCATCATTCACAAAAAACACCATTAATTTATATATTCACATTTCTGTCTCAAAAATATACCTGATCTTCCCATACCCCTATTGGAATAAGCTGTTTGAGCTTGTTCCAATGATGATAAAAAAAAATAAAATTTGTGAAAATTTTTGTTTTCTTGCATGCAAATATATACATGTAGCACATGGAAGATATCCACAGTTGGGGAGAGATGTCCAAGGCTATCTCTTCACATTCCTTGTTTGTGCTTCATGCTAAACCAGTTTGTCTGCAGAGATAAATTTGCTTTATTAAAAATCATTGGAGATTGGCCACACACCAATGATTTTAAATAAAACTAATTTTAGGTAACAAATGTTGAACTTCAAACAAAATCTATCACTCAACCAGTTAATGTTGATGAGGCATGACATGGTGAAGGTGACCTAAAATACTTCTTAGAGTCACTTTGTCAGGTGAGCGATTAAGGCCACGTGGGGCCTCTTGTTTCCATAAGGCTTCCTTCCTTTTATAAGATTTTTGGGGGTGTTTATTAGAAGGAACGTTTGGGGTGTTTATTGGAAGGGATGTTGAATTGTTTTCTTGCAGGGTATCCACAGGACCTGGCAAAATTGGAAAATTCTTGAATTTAACCCTTTACCGAATATGAAAAGCAGATGACACTTACAAAAAAAATTCTTGAATGACTAATTTTTTTCATTTTTTGTCTCACAAACATAGGTTATGACCCCTCATTGGAATGATGTCAATGAGCTCTTTCCAAAGAGGGGTCATAACCTATGAAAAAAATAATGAAAATTAATTGGGCGATTTTTGTGAATAGCACTGGCTGGTTTTGGTCGTTAAGTTGGATAAAGGGTTAAACATTTATTTTTATAGGTCCTGATATCAAGCTTATTTCCTGGAAATCAAGCCTATTTCCTGATTCATTCCCGATGGTTTGATCTGCTTTTTTACTTTGCCATAATGTATCATTTGTTTTTTCCTATCTGCATCCAGGCTTTTCCTCCAGATGATTCCATGGGCAATAGACCTACCTTATGCCCTATTAGAGCAACTCGGATGAATGTTAGAAGCACTCATTTTGTTATGCACCTGAAAAATTTGCGGGGAGCACATAGTCACCACTTTGTCCATCTCTTCGTCCATCTGAAACAGATGGTTTCCGGCTGATAACTCCAGTTTACTTTGATGTATGACCTTATTATTTTGCACCATTACTACCTACCATGAAATGCAGGTTAAGTTCGATTTTCACCATTATGGCATTTCCTGTTTCAGAGTTATGCCCCTTGAAAAGCCACAAAATGGTAAAATCAGTGGTTTCCTGATGGTAACTCCAGTTTGCTTTGATGAATGACTTTATTATTTTGCAACATTACTACCTCAGGCCTGCAGCCGCGGGGGGAGGGGGGGGGGGTATTTTCACCATTTTGATCCATTTATCTACCAGTGAATTAACTCAGAGTTGTCAATTTACACCTGTAATTACATTGAATATAATCCCATGGACTGAGTATCTATTGTTATATTTGAGGTGGTTTATTCAACACACAGATTATACACAACTATGACAATACAAAACATTAACTAATTAACAGAAGAGATTATCTGTCTTCAATAGCAGGTTAAATTTCAAGTGATGAGTGGTTACTGGTAATTGAAAGTAGGAGAAATGCTCTTGCAAACAGAGGCTTTCCATGGGACAAAGGACAGGAAATTACTCCTTTTAATGCCAAATTTTAAAATTTTTACACCCTGGGTAGAACCATGGTCAACTGGGGGCACATGTGGCTTGGCAAAGAGTATCCAAATTAGTGGAATTGAGTCACTTTGAGGAGGTAGGGGAGGGGGGGGGGGGATAAAATGATTCTGAATGGTTCTTCAAAAGTTAGTGGACAGAAATAAAAAAATTGCAAATAATGAATCTTGTTATTTGAGCAGAAATAAAAAAAAAGTTTTTGGGGTATGTTGAAGCAGGAATTGATCCTTCAGAAGACAGAAAATTGCACCTTTTAATACCAAATTAAAAAAATTTTCCCATGCTGGGTCGAACTATAGTCGACTCAGCACACATATGCCTTGGCACGGTGTATTGAAATTAGTGGAATTTAGTCACTATGGGGGTGGGGGGGGGGGGGGGGTGGGGGGGTGGAGGTGGTGGGGGGGAATGAAATGAAATGATTCAGGATGGTCAACTGGGGCACATGTGCTTGGCAAAGAGTATTCAAATTAGTGGAATTGAGTCACTTTGAGGAGGTAGGGGGGGGGGGGGGGGATAAAATGATTCTGAATGGGTCAATTCAAAAGTTAGTGGACAGAAATAAAAAAAAATTCAAATAATGAATCTTGTTATTTGAGCAGAAAAAATAAAACTTTCTGGGGGTATGTTGAAGTAGGAATTGATCCTTCAGAAGACAGGAAATTGCTCCTTTTAATACCAAATTTTTAAAATTTTTTCCATCCTGGGGCCGAACCATGATCAGCCTGGCGCACATGTGCTTGGCAAGATGTATCCAAATTAGTGAACTTTAGGATTATGTCCAGGTTGGGAAGGTGCCCCTCCTCCCCTACCATGCCCCCCCCCCCCCCCCCCCCCTGATGCCCGACCCTGGTTGCTGGCCTGTACTATCTACCATGCAATGCAGGTCAAGTTCAATTTTTAACTGTATGGTATTTCCTGTTTCAGAGATAT